>VXAA01004737.1:41572-59878 GCA_013399115.1 Anseranas semipalmata
TCTCTAATCATTTTGCTGTGACACCAACAAATTAATTCCCACAAGTTATTTATTAAAATTGTCCACACAGCAAATTGTTTTGTTTTGCTTTTCTTAATAATAATAATAATAATAATAAATCCTGGATTTAAATTTTGGGGTGCAAAAGTGTTGAGGAATTGAAAAGTAACATTCTTTATTGAACGGATTTTCAGCAATATCAAGGTTTGTATCCATCTGGAGATGCATTTGGTGTTAAAATCAAGTTTACATGTAAAGTGTAAGAACTCAAAAGTGGATTATTACAAAACCAAACAAGAGTCTTGTTCAAAACTAAGGGTGTCCATTTATTAAGTTGTTTGGAAACAGCTGGTCACATACAACTTTTCACAGACAGACCTAGCAAGAGGAGAATTTCTCTCTTGAGACATTTATTCCTACCATTCTCGACTTCCCAGAGAAAAGCTGTCAATCAGCAACCCTGAAATATTTTATCATGGATCAAACACTTGTTCACCTCTGTTGTGCTAAAGGTTAATCACACAATAGCACAGGTGACGTTTGCTCTTCAGTCGACTAGCCCCCGAAAGGCTGATTGATAATCATTTGCAGAGAAGTGAAGAATGGCTGCAATAAGTGGCTATTGAGCAAGTTCTGTTCTTACTTCCACTTCTGTAAATCCAAAGCAGACTCAAGTCCAGAGGACTTACGTCAGTAAAGGACAAACACTTCTGTATTTGCAGGACTGAATTCAGCTAACACACAGTTGTTCAATTCCTGCTGTTGGTACAGCTCTCTCTTGTGATTTTGGGCAAATGCTTTAATTTGTCATTGCTGCAGTCTCTCCTCTGCACAATAATATCACTTCTTCACTCCTTTATTTTATTTAAATCCCAGAACAGCAAGCAGCCTACCACTCTTCCAAAAATGCTGAGTAAATGTGTAGTGGACAGCCTGCACTTGAGCTCAACACTGCTACGTCACACTGCTTAAGTCCTAAAACTATTTTGTCTGAAGTTAACTCTACATCTGTTTATGTTGCAATTTTCAGTGTAGCTTGTTGATGTAGATTTCAGACAACAAGAGACATGGGCTGGGTGCCATTGTATACAGTGCCCAGAAATGGGATATTTCTTTGCTGAACCTCTAGATGCCATAGTATTACAAACAGCAATATTTTGCATCCCGGAAATAAAACAAAATACAGCCAAGACCTTCAGGACATCTACCTTCATACAATGTAATGGGCATTGATAAAGGATATATATATATATATATAAAAGGATATATATATATAAAGGCTAAAAGTAGCTTGGACAGGTAGGCTAGGCAGCACTTTCAGGAAACACCGTTTTCCCAAGAATGTTCCCAAGACGCGGTGTGTGCGCTGCAGCTTTCCTGCAGGGCGCTCGGGCGCCTTCAGCCGTGTTGTGCCGCTGTTGCATCTCCCTGCCCGCGGAGCCGGGGCTGAGCCCGCCGAGCACCGCCGCGCTCCCGGGCAAGGCTGCCGCGCACCGCCGGGAGGCCTCTGCGGCACAGGCGGTGCACCGAGCTGGGCCGCTGCCATGTCACAGCGCGACGTCCCCTCCTCTGCTACCCTTAGGAGTGCCAGGGGTCTCAGGCAAAGCTTGCTTCTAGCTGGATTGGTTTCTTCCTTCGGACTATGTCAACGTGTTGAAAATTTTCCTGGAAAGCTGCAAAGGGAAATCAAACAAAACAAGAGAAACAAACAAAAAATGCTTATTGAAATATTCTACTTTGACATTAGTTAAAATTCACACTTAAGAGAGGAATTTCCATTCCCCAGGGGAAGAAACTCTTTGTTGTCACTGGTGTGTCTCATTGATAAATGTGATACAAATTGTTCAATCAGTAGAAAATCAAAAAAGGCAAGTCACTATCCATCAGGCACCATGATTTGGGGATACTTTTTAGCATGTGCATGATTGCACAATTCAATTTTTTTTTTTTTTTTTAATATAAGGCTGTGGGATGCAAACCTCCCCCCACCTCGAGCACTGCTGAAGGCCAGGAAGCATCCTGCAGAGCAGCTCAAATGGTGCCAGAAAGCCATTGCTCTCGCATTAGCAAATACTGTAACTCTCCTTCAAATCTGGGCTCTTTGGATTTAGTCTGTGCAGGCACTAACACACAAGGTCAGCTTTTCAAAGATGTTTTCTTTTTGTTGATCTGAGCACAAAAGCCCAGACCCTTGGGACAGAAATTCTAAGCTGAAGTGTATTTCCTGACAATATTAATAACAGTCCCTGAAATGTCATTTGATGCACAATGAGAATGTACATAAATATTAAGCTGAAACGTTCACACAATTTTACATTCATCTGTTCCAGGGAAATGTCATTGGTGAAATGCTAATGGAATGTGACAAAATACTTAAGCCAGAAACCTCATGAGACAAATTAAGGCCACTTGACTTTTCCCAACCTTTGTAATAGCTACTGAGGCACTGACAGGGCCAGAGAAAGACTTTGAGTTGTTGTTGGGACATAATAATGTGACCTATTGAAAATACCTTTTTAATTCCTGGCTGACCTCAGGTTTCCAAACTGCTTTGCAAGATAGTAACAAAAAGTAAATCCTCTGAAAAAGAAGAAAACTCAAAGAGGTACTGAGGAGACTTTATTCTGTAAATGCTGCTTATGGCTCTTGTCCTTTCTGATCTGCAGAGTCATTTACAAGTAGAAGAAATAGCTTTAGTCTGTGAGAGGAACTAAAGGAAATAAGCATTGAAAAAATTTCCTCAATAAGTTTCCCTCCACTTTCATATTTTGTTCCTTTTTTTTTTTTTTTTTTTTTTTTCCAGGTGTACAACAGGTCTCTTCCTACATCTAATATTAAATACAGATCTCCTTTCTGAGGAACACCCTTTTCTGGTTAAATTTGTTCTGCGTTTGAGAAGCCAGCCCATTGCTTGTGACTGGAAGAACACCCTCCAGCCCCAAACGCTGACATGTGATTAAAGCAAACAGGAAGAAAGGATAAAGCATTTACCTCCCAGCATTAAATTTTGAAAAGAATGTTTTCTGGCAGGAGTCCATAAGAAGCAGAAACTGACTGAAAGATAAAAGCCAGCACTATATGCATCCATACCAGGTACAGAAGAGGTGGATCAGAGGCAACCAAACAGGAACAGAGACCTCCATTTATCTCTTGCAATGAAACAGAATATAGATGAAACTTAGCATCAGTGTGAAAGGATGGTTTGAAGTTGTTACACCAAGTCCTGAGGGGAAAAAATGAAAACAAAAATAAAAACACAGCAGAAACAAATTAGAATATACCTGAGAGATGAGAACAACTCCACCTAGGATCCTGGTACAATTTGTAAGATTAATTATTTACAAACCAAGGTACTTTGAAAGATGGGTGGTAACAAGAGGTTATGTTAAAACTGCACCTGGAAAAAGAAGTAAGGCCCTCCAACAAGCACAAGTCCTTTATGAGTACCTCTAAAATATTTTATTGATGAAATCATGACAAAAAATATATTGGTATCAATGACATCAACCACAAATAATCAAAGCCAAGAAGAAGAGAAGTGAAATATTTGTGGGTACTGAGGTTGTCATGGGTTTTATAAAGGATACAGACAGCTAGTAACAAGTTTGAATTGATTATTTGCACAAAAAGAAACTCAAAAAAAACTGATACTGTTTAGCTTAAGAAGGAAGAAGCTGTGGGTTTCTTATCTACCAATTAATTGCATTCTGCTGAGCTCTTCCCTTGATACCAATAATATTTTTTTTTTGCTTATCCTCCTCTGACTTTACTTCAGAAACAAGATTCTTTATCAGTCCCCAGTGCATTTCTCCAAGGTGTAGGGCAGATGTAATTAAAGGCTATACAATTAAAAAGGGATTGCACCTAAGTCACTATACTGTAAACATTTCTTATTCACAGCCTGCTTTACGGAACTGAAGAAATGTAACTCATAAATGCAACTTTATTCTAATCCACATCTCCATACCCATCTGTAGTATGTCAGAGAGAGAGTTTTCCACTATAAAATTCTCAAGTACAAAGAGCTGAAGAGATTATGAAACTGCTTTTTTTTTTTTTTTTTAGGGGGATTTTTCTTTCAGGTTACCTATCAAAGTTCCCATTTCTCTCTGATTAAATTATTTGTCATTTAAGCACAGCTGTTTGTCTACAAATTTGTTATGGGTCTACAGAAGTCAATAGAAGCCTGTCCCTTGACTTAAAGAGGCTTTAAATCAGAATCTCTAGGGGCCAAATCTTAATCCCACTGAACACAAACCCTTAAAGCCCTGCTGATTTCAGTAAGGTCAGATTCTGCCTCAGATGTGCAGCAATGAGATGAAAGGTTTAGCTATTGCCACAGAGATTTGAATAGCATAGGAGAAACTATGAAGCATTGCTTTTTTCTTGTTTATGTACAGGAAACATCACTGAACAAAACTAACTTTGGAGAACTGTTGAGAACTATATAGAAAACAAGTTAAATAGAAAACCAGTGTATATATGAAGAGGTTACATGCACTTACAAACTATTGAAAATGGCACTGCAACAAAATTCAGTGAAATTTTGTTCATTATCAAAAAGGCAAAATAACATCATTTTTATATTGTGTACACCAATTGTCACAATATTACAGTTGCTCAAAAATATGATCCCAAGACCAGGGATCAGTGGGGCTGAGATAAGGAAATACGTACATCACTCACCTGTAGGCAACTAACTCTGAAGGCTGAATTAGTAGAACTAGCTCTGGTTAACTCTGTTCTCCCAAGGGTTCCCAGATGGAAACAATGTGGAACCAACCTTTCAGAAGAGCTTGACCATCTCCAAGCTCATCTCCATCATCAGTGGCATC
The DNA here is from genome assembly GCA_013399115.1 of Anseranas semipalmata. Taxonomy (NCBI): domain Eukaryota; kingdom Metazoa; phylum Chordata; class Aves; order Anseriformes; family Anseranatidae; genus Anseranas; species Anseranas semipalmata. The sequence continues at coordinate 46,408 of VXAA01004737.1, forward strand.
CGCATCCCTTCCTTCCCCTTGCTGTGCTCCCTACACTCCCCAGCTGCCATCACAGTCTTTTCTCCATATCTGGATTTCATTTCAGTTGCACCTAGTCTTAGCTCATTATTATTTACCCCTGACAGAGTGAGTCTGTGGGGGATGCTTATCCACAAGAAGGATGTAGTAAGGCTAAATCCAGCTATGTAATTTTTCCCATGTTATAAAAGAAGACAATTTTGAACTTTACCAAAGGATGCGAGTGTGAAAATATGGAATTCCCCTTTAGCTCATAGTGAATAGGCTTTAAAAAAAAAAAAATGTGAGGGGAAGGGGAGAGGTAATTGAAGTCTCAGTAAAACTAGCACATCACTTCTACCCTCTCCGTCTAGCTGCAGCCAAGACTCCCAGGATGACTCTGATCCTCAGGGCTGGGGCTGCAGCACAGCCCTTGTTAGACTGGGTGAGTGCAAAGGCATCATTTCAGCTCCTGCTCCCTGCTGTCAACCCAAGATGAGATTCAGCCAATTAACCTTACTTTAAGCAGACAGTGAAAACGTGCCCATTCAAAGCCACCACAAAGGAGAAAAATACCAATACTTATTCCATTCTGCAACACTTCTAAACAAACAATATGCACAATACCTCGAAGCATCTGTGGCTGTGGATAAAGTGGGTATGAGCATCTGCTGAGCACAGTGGTAGTGGCCTTCACTGTAGGTGCTGAATGCTGAGTCACTTTTATGTTTCACTTCTGTATTCCTAATACAGAATATTCCTAATGCAGGTGTTGTGTGGCATTTATTGCTTTAAAGCTGTATTATCATGAAATATGCAGATGCCTCACTCCAGAATAAGGTTTTCCAATGTGCTTACTAAGCAAAAGCAACTCTTACAGGGCTGCTACCACCAATGGATATTGGGGTATAAGATTTAAGGAAATATGTTTCCTTTTCAATGGCTTATGAGTGAATATAAAAACTAAGAATCATAAACATACACACACACATACACACACAAAAGGCCCAAGGGGTTTTTAAAGGAAATTTGTAACTAAAAAAAAATTATAAAATATGATTTTCAATGCCATTTGCATTATGCTCCCTAAAGCTTACTGTTAAACTGCAGACATCCACGGTATCTGTTTCGTAAAAGTGCTTGTTATCCAAGGGCACAACAGTATAATTACTCTGAGTACTTAGTAACAGCTTTGATCATTCATAAGATCTTTTTCTTTCTATTGAGAAAAAGAAACGAAGTGAGTAACATAATAGGCAGTTAGGAGAGTTGCATATAGAAATATGAGCAGAAGAAGCACTGCTAACAAAATGAACACATCTAATAGCAAACATTTGATAGCCAAAAAAGACAGAGGTATAGAAAAATGTTATTGTTGCAGATACTTGCCCTGTACAACAACAACAACAACAACAATAATAATATATATAAAAAGCAGAAGATACTCAGCTACACTACTTTGCATTACACAGATTCTGCCTGTGCTAATATGCGCCAGATGAGATCTGTCACTGAAAACCTACCAGCTAAGGACAACCCAGAAATTCATGTAATTCTCATATTTAATTCACCCATTTTCTTTTTCCCCTTGGAAGCACGATGTGGGTTCCCATTGGCTGCTGAACAATACCAAAAGCACATGACAGCATGCATGTGCACAGGTTTAGCTGTGACTTCTCTGATCGCATCAGGACAAGTACAAGTAGTCAGACACAAATTGCATCCTTCATGTAGAACCTTCAAAGCAATGATTCAAGGATGCGTGCGTATTTAGGGCAATCATATTTTCCTTATCTCACATGTAGGCATGAATTCCTCCAGTTACAATCCAGCCCACAACAGAAATACTGACTGACAGAAGATGTCTCAAAATTTGTGTCTGCATGAGAAAAGATATTTCCCCACCTCCAGGAAATCATCACTTGTGTACACATAACACCATTTTTGATCCTTATTTGCTTCCATTTTTTTATGAACTGTAGTTTCTGCTTTCTATTTTGTTATTTGAAAGAAAAAAGAAACTTTCTTCAAAGTTTTGTTTCTTTTAAAGACATCTGTCCAAGTGCATATCAGAACGAAAACAATTAAAACCTTCTGTAAAAGGGAAGAGGTTTTAGCAATAAATCACTGAGATTAGAAAGCTAAGGGAAAAGACCTTTACTGCTTATTTACATTTCCCTAAAAATCAATCTTTATATTTGAATGAATCTTTGTCATTATAAACGCTGGGCAGCAGTAGCACATCAAAGAAGATATATTTATATTCCTCTCTGAATTTTGTTTTGCAGTCCCTGACTATCTTCTGCTGCAACAGTGTCTGCATCAGAAATGGTTATAAGTCAGCAGTTATTCATTAATAATTTTTTAGCATAATTTTTTGACTTTGCTGCTATCTATGTAACAGCATAGGTTTATAACAGATGGCAGTCTCTGCCCTCAGTCTGACTTTTAAGGTCATAGTGGCATCACCTTATGTTGACTCCTAATCTACTTATCACAGAGCATATATACATGTTCATTTCTCTGGTGGGAGCCAATGATACATCAGAAGTTGAATTCAGCCTGTGCTGTTGTAATATACACAGTAGATGTAATATACACAGCCTATATATTTCCAGAATTCAAAACTTTTTGCTGGCTTTAAAAAATCAGATGTAAACCTCTCAGTTTTGGTCTGGCTTGTTTCTTGCTTATTTTATCTGATGTCTCTGTGTGAACCGCAGACCCTCCTTTCCTCCTCCTAGGTAAGCAAAGTACCAGAGTATGCTTTGCATCTGTAAAAACACAGAAGACTTGCCTGTTTTGAAATATTTCTTCAGACTCCTTGAGTCTGCCAGTTTTGTAGGAATTTGACTACGTCCACTAAAGGTTTAAGGAAACAAGAAAGTTCTGTATGCTCTTGATAAACAATTAATCATTCCCTGCAGAATGCATTTAACCCCATGGAAGGAGGTCAAATCAGAGCAGCTAAACAGATGAGTAACATAAAACCAGTTCTTAGAAATCAGCTCTACAAAGAGGAATGCGTGGAAAGGACAGAGTGGAGGAAGTTGTACTACAGCCTTGTGAGCTTGATGTGCAGAATGAGTGGTCATTCGCTGCTGTTGTCAATTAAGCAAAGCATAGGGAAGGTACAGGTAAACCTAAAAAATTGAGAATTAGAATTACACACTCATAATGGGTATAAATCTATATATTGCACTGGGATAAATTAGGGAAGAAAATGAAAAGCATAATGCTTTGGAGCTAATAGAAAAGAAAGAATGTATGATGAAAGGAGATCTAGGTTTAAATATGTTGTTATTCTTCCATTACTTATAGTCATGTTCGTGTCCAGATATGTGTAGCTTTTGTATCCGCTTCTGAGTGACTGAAATCAGAACACACATTGAAAGCTTCCACCTCAAGATGCTCATACTGACATTCTTCAGAAAAGCCAAAGCTATCAAGTTGAGAGACTGTGAAGGACACATCAGATGTGTGAATTTGTCATCTTTCACTTGGCTTTTTAAAAAATAGCTACATTGTCAGGGACAATAAAAGCAAGGGGAGGCCTTGAAAAACAAACCACGCATTGGGTCAATAAAACTCTCATAACATGTTAGTTTTATGACTGTTAGGAACTTAGGAATAGTCATACTGGGCCAAGTGAATATTTTTTCTCATTCAGTAGCACATTGCAGGTGTCTCAAGGAGAGATAAAAGAAAGTCCACAAGGATAATTCCTTGCTAACATTTCCTGTCAGTTATTAGCTTATAGCCATCCCACGTAATTTATTTCTCATTATCTACATGAATGTCCAGTTGTTGTTTGAACCTGCTATTTTTAACAATGGTTTTCATGGGCTTGCTGTTCACAGTGAGAAGAATATAAACATTCTTTGAAAAATTACATTTCCTCTGTCTGTAATTTGAAGTCTCCTCCTTCTTGAATGGTAGTACAGAATAATAATGGGGTAAAATCTGCACATGGGGTGAACGGGAATTTAAAGTAGCAAAATAGTATTCTATACACCTGGCACTCCTGAAGATTTTCTTTGTGGTCTTTAGTAAGCATTTAAATCCCTCTGTGACTTCATATTCAAACATCCACATGTTCATGTGTTTATCTGTAGCTGTCTGTTAATTCCTTGATTCTGATGCAATAATTACTTAAGTATTATCTTGGTTCCTCTCATAGATCTTCCATATTTAATTTTTGCATTATTCTCTACCTCTTGTAGAGTAGATGAACAAATTCCCTAGTTAAGGATTCTCTAACCTAGTGTTTGTCTCTGGAGTGAACAATATCACAGACTTGAGGAAATAAGAATTAAAACTAGTGCAAATACATTAAGGTCTTGGCTCAGAAGAAACCACTGGTAAATTCTGAGAAACTTACTTAGAAGTGACACCTAACCTGTTGTGGATCTAATATATTTTACAAATCTGCTACCTGATTGTTTCAATGGATGTCCCCACTTCACGAGCTGCAGAGATACACACAAACAGCACTCACTGTGCAGCCACCCCATCCTGTTCATGGCTTCACAGGTGATTCTCATATTCCATCCCTCCCTCCAGCACAGAATAGTTCAGACACCTTTCACCTTTTCTCATTATAATTACTCATTTCTAGACCTTCTAGCCAGGTACACTGGTGCTCAATAGCCTGAACAATTGCATCTCTTAGTTTCTATTAGTGGGAGTTATTTAGCTAGCATTGTATATGTTTTATGGACGATCTGTCTCCTGCGGGACGATGCCTTGTTTGCTAGGGCTGTCAAAACTCTAAAAAAGTAAATTCTCAGCCAGGATCACCCATCAAATCTATTTTTCCTTCATTTTGGCATTCTAAGCTTGTTGACGCTTGTGGCACTTGAGATGACTGTCTGTTTTCATTCCCTCACGAAAAAAGCATTTTCTGTTTATGCTTTAGCCTTTATGAGTCTGAGTAATGCACATCTAATAATAATATATTGCTTTGATTCATAGTAAATAACATGAAAGGTTTTTGTTGTTGTTGTTGATATTTGATTGTTTTTTTGTTGTTGTTGTTGTGGCAGGGTTGTTTTTTTTGTTGTTGTTTTGTTTTTGGTTTTTTGTTTTAACTAACTGGAAGAGTTTGAACAAAAGAAATGTCTGCCTGCTCTGGGTTAGTGAAGCATATCTGAGGTGGAATAATCCAGATATTTAGTCAAGAAGATTTATGTTACTCTTGGCAGCTAAAAGGTATCTAACTGAAGAATACAGTCATTTGAAGAATCTGCTCAGGGTAGGCATATGATCATGTCAGGTGTCAGGAGCAGCAAGGGCTGTTCTAAGGAAGATGAGCTAGGAGCCGTGGGCGCCTACCACATGGATATTTTCAGCGAGAGGCCACAGTCCTGTTATATCTGAGCAGAGCAGGATTGGCGACAGTAAGAGGTCTGTTACAGCCCAGCGAGCATCTGACACACTTGTAGCAAAGAGTCAGGTTTGAAGTTAATACCGCCAACAAGCAAGGGCTGAGGGCACAGGTCGAACATTGCTTCTGGGCCATGGGCAGAAGGTGTGCAGGTCCCAGATGAGGCTGCTCAGGGCAATTAATGTCTATTCATGCACTCAGGCCTGGAGATTAGTTTCCCACACACTTACTGGGGGCACTCCATCTCAGAGCTATCCAGTTATACATCTAGGAGTGAAGACTGTGGGCCAACACCTGGATTTGTCTTTTACTATAAAAATAAACACCCCTCTCAGCTACATACATCATCTGGAGTATTCTTAATAGGATGGCTGGCTAGAGTAGACAAACTGCATGTTACATGCCAGGATGGTTCAGCTAGATTCGTACTCTCTAAAAGAGCACAGGGAGCATATAATGACTGCAATAAAGACAGTTGCTGCCTTTTGGGGGTAGCTGCTGTTACGCTTGGGCACAGCTACAAAAACAACGAAATGAACTCCTTGCCTAAAGTGCAAAGCAAATCACAAATTATTTCATTATTACTTGGGGAAAGAATTTCAATTAAATTAATTGCTCTGTTTCCAGTTTATTTTGGTTGGTTCGAGTTTAAATTGAAAAGGAAGTCTATGCCACTGGAAAAGAAGCAGAGATATTTTAGGAGCCATGGAATACACAAACCTATAAAACTGTGATTAGGGACTGCCCTCAGTGGAATTTATCTTTTCACTGTCTAAAAACGAGGGGTCTTTTTTCTGCAAATGTGGGTATATTTCTGACTTGGGGCATAATCCTGATGAAATCAATAATACAGAGGACAAAACAAAGTATTTTTGGCTACTGTGAATTTGGAATCACACTAATCCCAGATTAATGCTTCTGACTTTTTGGAAGGCCTTATAGATACTTCCCCATACAAGATACTAAAATAAATGCTATCACAAAATTCTGTGGAGTCTTAGTATGAACACTCATGAATTCAACCAAACCCCTGTAAGGAGGGTTTTTTCTTCCTGATATCCTAGGATGGATGGGGTAATGGGACAAACTGAAAGCGAAGTACCTACAATACTGAAGGTAGAATATATGCCTCTATCTTTTCACCCAGAAGCTGGGTTGCCCACATATCAATACTTCAAAAAGTAGTATGAATGGGCAGCTAATCAGTTCTTTAGCATGCCCTCTGTGCTCCAAAGTATAGCTGTTTTCTGAAGAAGAAAATATGAGACAAATAATTACATGTGGGGTCTATTTAGGACTGATTTCCAAGTCTTCTCAGTCTTTCTCGAACTAGTAAGAAGTTAGGCAGTGAGCTCACATCTTGCAATTTCTAAGTTGAGCTCTTTTGTAGATCCATGGTTTAATGCATCTTCTTCAGGTTAAATGCTCCTTTGTTTAAAGGTTATTAAATGACAATTTTGCAAGTGGCTTTAAATAAGATATTGTCAAAGCTAAGATGATAAATCAGATTTTACAATGGAAGACGCAAAAGTCATGTTTGATCAATACCAATCTCTTGTTCTTATGGACAGTAGTAATTCATGGTGTCAACTAGACAGCATGCATCAGAGCAAACAGTCTCAGATCATTTCAAGATTTAATGAAAGGAAGAGAGTGTGGCAGCTTGTGCTGGATGTCAGGACACATGCATCTCTCTACCAGTTCTGGCACAGACATTAGCCAGTAACTTAGTGTTTCCAATCACCAAAAAGAGTCAGTAAAGTATAAATAACTGCATTCAGGATGATTTTGGCGGACGCTAGGAAGAAGTTATAGACAGGACTAAGAGCACAATGCACTTCGCCTATGAATGTGTCCCTTTCACCCCAAGACTTAAATTATACTCATCTAAGTGTGACAAGAGTGTCTGGGATCTCTGTTAATGGAGAGCTTTAAGAAAAAAAAAAAAAAAAAAAAAGGTTTGCTTCCTTCCGTAAGTCATTCACTAATTGACCAATTGTCCAATTCTTTAGCAAGCAGTCAGTGCTAGGGCTCTTTTCAGCAGCCTTCATGCAATGCCTAGACATCCTTTTTGAAGTACCTTGCCATGAAGTCAGGGAGTGGTTGTCACTAACTCAACCATATTTCTAGCATACCCATTTTCATTGGATATTGACAAAGACAGTGAACTAGGACAAACAACTCATATTGCTCTCTGGGGCAAGTGATACTGAAAACAAGTGCAGTCCATCTAGCAGTCTGCAGGTTGACCTTATCTACAAAATGCTTCTGTGCATCCCGATGCTTTTGCTCTTGTAGACATAGGACAATGACTATAGCAACAACAAACTTTGCCCAGATAAATAATTTCTGCTTCCCATATCTGTCTCAGCTGGACATAGACAGCCAGAATGCTGCTCATGGTGATGAATGAGAGATGATACTTAAGCTAATGAGATGGTTCGATGAACTTACGTTGTGAAGTAGTCACCATTCCCAGTGGTAGCAACTGCTGCTGTCACTCCTTCTTGGCTGTTACCTGTCTTATTCCCTATTCCCTTCCTACTCATCCTTCCCATGGCAGAAGCTTGGCTTCCCTTAGTAGAACCAGACATATTCGACTGCTGTGGTTGTATGGTCTTGCTTGCATTTAAAGGCAGGAAAGAAAGTATTGCCCTTGTTACAAGAGCACAGTAAGAAGATTAATGAGCAAGATGGTTGCAAGAAAGCAAGAAGTCAGTCTACTTCTATTGGGGAGTAAATATGATGGGACTTACCAATTGCTGCCGCCTCATCTAGCTACTGTGCAGAGAGATGTAGGTGAGGATTAGAACAGTTTTGTCTCAAGAGAGAAGGACACAAAGTGAAAATCTGCTACTCTACTGAGAGGGTTGAGGTTGAGGGTGAGGAAGGTAGGCTGCAGTTTCTTTAGCCACGCTGCAGAGCAAGGGTAAGGTTTTGGGGATACGGGCCTGAGCTGAGATCCTGTCTTTGCAGTTTATCAAACTGCAGTGGTTCACACCGCACAAACTGTAAATGCTGACTCCATAACAATGTAAATAGCACATATAAATAGGAATGTATTAAAGCTTCACTAGTTCAGCTTTTCCATTTCTTCATCTATATGAGATGCTCCTTCTTAAGGTGGAACTCTTATGGGTCATTCATCTAAGTACAACATTTGTACAATGAAGTGAACCATTAGTTTAAATCAGTTGGGTACTATATCATTCTTTAAAGACAGGTTTAAATCAGAGTGATGTTCTATAAACCTAATTATGAAAAAGCAAAATCTTCTTTATTGCAATTTTACATTCAAATGTATAATGAGCTAAAGGCAGTATTTACGTGCTTTCAGTGAAGCCTAAGCAGCAGTTAGGTTCTTAAAGTACGTGGTATTAAATTACCTCAAGAGATCTAGAGAGACGCAGTTTGTTGATAAAACAAACAAAACGTATTTCTTAGGCACCTAGTTCTTTAGATTTATGATATAAATCCTGAAAAAAAAAATGTCCTGCTAGTCACTGCTTTGTTAAAAGTCAATCAAACAAAAGAAACCAAACCAACTCAGCTCACATGCCATGCTACACAATATTGTCACCATATTTCTCATAAAGAAACACATAAAAATGAGACTTCCTGAATTTCCAGTTTTCTAACCATGAAAGATATTAAGGTCTAAAGAAAGATGTTGTCTATCCCTACAAAACCTTGTCCTGCTATTTTATGACTTCACAACAACAATATCACTACTTTTATACATTTCTAGCAAATGTATTCCTAGCTTGTAATGATGTAATTGCTAAATGGACATGTCATAAGCTCCATATTTAATCACAGGTGACTGTCAATGAGCTACGCAATTGATTCTGGACCCAAACTGAAACACAGTATTTTTAAGTAGACCAAATTTTCTTAGCTTGCTTTTGAGACTAGTAGGAGAAAGTATAAAAAACCTTACTAAAATCAGCATCTGACATTTAGAGTGAGATTCAGCTCACAGATTAAGACACCCACTTTTAAGTGTCCCTGTGTAGCTGTCCAAATGTGATTTAAATGTCTAGGATCTGATTATAGTTAAAGATCTCTTATTATGATTAGTGGAGCCTTTAAACACTTGTAACCAAATATATCTAATTTAGAAAAATTTGAATAGTTCTCTAAACTTTCTTGACTTTTTAAACTAGGACCTTGAAATCAATCATTTGCCTATGGTGTCTTGTGCAATCTGAGCCTCCTTAGGGTATCCAAGACATCTTCATTGGCTTTGAAAATGTTCCACTGCATCTATAGAAGACCACACCCTTCTGGAGCAGCAGCTGTAGAACATATGTAGGACACCTCAAATATCACAAAATATCTATATCTACGATTTGAGACAATGCATCAAGAGTATTGAGGACCAGATGCAATTAATGTCTATGCTACTAAACTTTTTCTGGTCTCCTAACTATTTACGGAAGTATTCAGTTAGCAATTAGGATTCTAAGAAACTGACTAGACCTGGGTATGAGACTGTGCAGATCTACAAAGCAAGATTTTTTAAAGAAGAAAGTATATTTTTCAAATATTTTCTAAAGAATGTTATAAATATTGTAACTGCAATTAAACCTAGGAGTACTCAATCACATTAAGATCATATAGTGCAATGAAAAATACAAGTGAGAAGTTTTGTCATGCAGAGTTTACCACACTACATTATATTACTGCAATTGGTTGCACATTACTAAAGTTTCCTGCAGTCATTTATGGGACTAAGAGTACTGTCTTCTAAAGTCTTGTCCTAAAATTTGCATCTTGATAAAATCATTCTAACCCAGGATTTTTTAATTGTTTTCTTTTTTTTTTTTTTCTAAAGTCTTGAACAGAAATTTAGAACATGAAAGACAAAGTCATTTTGCCACAGGGAGGAAGTAAAAGGTGCAAAACTTCTTTAGTTTTATTTGGAAACTATCCCAATAGAGCAAATAGATGAATGTTTTGCTAAATCAGGAAAACAGGAAATCAAAAGATGAAATTCCCAAAAACAAAAGGCCAGAAGAATGCAATTTATAGTCAGAATGGCTATTTTAAAGACATTTACTATTTCATTTATGAATCACTTGAAACTACATATTTCCCCTTGGGAACATTGGAAAGGTTTGCGGCCATGGAGTTAGATTTTATCATCTGCTGTCCAAAATTCAAGTTGATGCAAATATTTGAGTCTTGATATCACTGTCAACTGATGTCTTTTATGGTTTGTTGGAGATTTATTTTTATGTGTAATTACATACTTCTCATGTACTATGCTTATAAAGTGAATTTGCTAGCAGTATGCTCATTTGGAGGGGATAGGGAAACAGGTGATTTTAAAAATCCTTGTGCATGAAGAGTGCGATTGGGTTTGGTTTTGTTTTAACAACATACCCTCTGTTCTCTAGTACTCACTGAAAGAGGCGTGCTTTTACCAATAGGGCATATAATTGTGGTTATTCTAGACAAAACAGGATTATAAAACAAAACAATCCTTTGTTTTCCTGACAAATGATTGTTATTTCCACAAGTTTCAATTAAAGCAATCAGAAGTGCTGTTAAGGGGTTTCCATCAAAGATGTTAATTAAGGCAGATGATTCTCCAACATCTGGGAGTAACCTTCTTTTGTGCTTGATATAATGCACTATTGTCCTGTGAGAACAATGTACGCATGTGTTTTGCAGCAACCTAGGTGAGAAAGTGAGGTAACTTCTCCAGTGATGGCTTAATTCAAATTCGTATAACTTTATGTGCCAAACCTTACAAGAAATCTCCCATTTAGTCCATGAATTGCTCACAGTCTACAGTTGTTTAACTGTTTCATTTACTAGACAGCACACAATTTTACAGTGAAGAAGCTAACGGCTGGGCACAGGTCAGAAGACCTCATTTGAGAACACTTTGCTCTCAGCCAGCAATTTTGATTTTAAATAATGTACTTTTCTAAGATTTCATTTTTCTCCAGACTTTGAGTGATGGTATTCCTGATACACGCAAAATTTAACTCAGATTTGAACTATTTATTTTGTTTCTTTGGCTGCCAGAACCAAAACAATAACCACAAAATGAAGGGAGGTTCCAATCTAGCATTGGACTTGTATGTAACTATGGTGGTTCACACTGTGATCCCAACTCATGCTTATGACACCTGCTACTCAGTGAGGTTCAACAATGAACCTCACTGCCTGAAGGCACAAAAGGTTGTAGAATCTGAAAATTACTGTACCACATAACTTAAGTGTTTCCACCACAGCATGTCTTTATGGTGCAGGATATTGACAGCTGAAATGGATCCAGCACCATAAGCAACAAGGCTGCAGAAATAAAAAAAAAAAAAAAAGCTCTAGTTCAGTTACTCTGCTAGGAGTCACTCATCCATGCTTACAAAGTAGCACTATTGACAGCTGTGAGAAGATGCTTATTTTCAACTGTTGTGTATTGATAGAAAGACAGAGATAGAAGCAACCTGTATCTTTGAGGCGAAAGGAAATGCAGTAAACATTTATTTAGCAAGAATTATAGTATTTTGTATGTATATTTTTAATGGAATTCGAAATGTGAGAAGGAAGGATCGACGACTTTTTTTTTTTTTTTTTTAAAGAGCTATGGTGGTAGGAACTATAACAATGAAACCATCCCTCATAAATGAACTCACCTGTCAATGGGCCAGATTATGAGCTCAATTACATTGATATGAATCTGTAATAGCTCCATGGAAAGCAATTAATCTTTTTGTTATTTTCACAATTTTAATTGCAAATAGAATCTGCTGTGACATGCCTAAGCATCTGAATTTGATGACCTTCAAAGTCTAGCAAAAACCTTGCAAAGATAACTGCTACTCTAAGCTGCTCATCCATACTGATATCAGTAAACTTAAGTCTAAGTATTTGGTATGAAAAGACTAGATAAGGTCACTTTCAGCTGAATAAAAAATATCCTCACAACAGTTAACAATTCACTGCTAAGCTATGAAGATATTTCAGATGGGTCCGTGTATACCTAGGCAGTGGTTCCTGATCAGTTCAGTATTTGTTTTAGTGTCTTAGATGAAGGAATAGAAAATAGACTTATTGTGTTTATTATTATCATTATTATTTAAGTTGTTCAATGTTCCTTCCAGGTTTTGCATCTTCTATCAGGAAATGACTTACACCAGCCTTCTGACTGCTGGCTCTGAGGTGGTCCAGAGACCCTCATCCACTGTTGCCAATGCAGAATACAATTTACAAATTAAAAGATGTAATTTACAGACTTACATATACTTAATAAACTCTTTATCCCTTTAACTTGCTTTCTCCTATTGCTTATCTCTTTCAGTTAGGCAACATGCACTTTTTATTTAGTTGATGATATCTTAAACTTATATGGAAACTTTGTTTACTATCAGCACTGTAGTTCAAAGTCTAAATCTTAAAATGTAACAGAAAAATTTGTGGTCTGTGTATCATCCTTCATACAGTTGTCTCGTCCCTCTCGGTGGGTTGCGAGGGAGATGGATCTTTGTAATCCCCCAGAAAAGGGCTATCCCTGGTTGGCAAGGCCACAGAGGCAGTAAAGCCACGACAATGACTCAGAGAAACAATGCAAACAATTTATTGGTATTTTCTAACTGCAATCAATAAGTGTTGCAGAAAAAGGTGATTGGCAAAGGTGATATTCCCTTACCGATTGCTTTAAGGCAAAACTAAGTAAATATGTAGAAAAAAAAAGACGAAAGAGAGAAAAAAGAAAGAGAGAAAAGAGAAAGATGGAGATAGGAGATGGAGAGGTTCTTGGTGGTTCCACAGCTCTCCAGCAGGCTGTGACCAGCGCATGCCCAACTGATGCTTTCCAGCTGAAAGGGGGAGCGGGGAAAGGTGTCCCATTGTCCCTCCTTGTATTGGGTTTACATGGCAAGGGTTTGGTAGCACGGGGGCTGCAGGGGTGGCGTCTGTGAGCAGAGTCCAGCCGACTCCAAAATGGACCTGCCACTGGTCAGAGCCGAGCCAGTGAGCAACTCTGGTTGTGCCTCTGGAAGAGCAGATTTAAGAAAAGGAAAAAAGCATGTGGCACATGCTGTGCCACAGCAGCTGGGAGAGAGGAGTGAGAAA
>VXAA01004737.1:60014-77877 GCA_013399115.1 Anseranas semipalmata
GCAGTTCTTGAAGAGCTGCAGCCCGTGGGAAGCCCACGCAGGATCAGTTTGGGAAGGATGGAATCCCGTGGGAGGGACCCCATGCTGGAGCAGGGGCAGAGAGTGACCGTGAAGGAGCGGCAGAGACGAAATGTTATGAACTGGCCGCAGCCCCCATTCCCCATTCCCCTGCATAGCTCAGGGGGAGGAGGTAGTAGAGGGTTGATGGGAGAAGGTGTTTTAGTTTGCTTGTAGTTTCTCACTGTTCTAGTCCACTAGTGATTAGGTAATAAATTATATTAATCTCCCTATGTTTAGTCTGTTTTGCCTGTGACGGTAATTGATGAGTGATCTTCCTTTCCTTATCTCAACCCTTGAGCCCTTTTCATCATATTTTCTCCCCCTTTTCTTTTGAGGATGGGGAGTGAAAGAGTGGTTGTGGTGGAGTTGCTGCCCAGCAGGGTAAAGCCACCACACTCCTCTGCGAGGCTCAGTCTGTCACTCTCCTGCAATGCCCCTGGCTCAAGTTGTTTGAGACAAGACAGGCCAAGTTCCTTGTTGATCCCAGACAACAGTGTGCCCAGGTGTCTTGTGTATATCTTCACTAATTTTTTGATGGGCTACAGACATCTTGCTCATTGGTGCATTGTCTATGTACTTATCACGGATGTAATCAATTTCTCCAATATGTTGGTTACTTTGATATATTAATTAAGCTTCATAATTTTCAGGCCTATATAATTTTGCTACTCTTTTTCCTTTGGTGTGAGACCTACACACATCAGTCCCTTCATTTGGCAACCCAAGTGGCCTCCTGTCCCAGAATGATCACACAACTGAGACATACTTATGGTGGCGTATAGAAACCTGACACAGGTTCTCAGCATGCACATGTAAGATTAAGGAAGCAGAGACTGTTTAAAATTATTCTTTGTTTGCAACATCATCATTTTCTTAAATAGATACCACAAATTTCTAGATAGAACACAACTGGAGAAGCACCATATAATTGTTGAACCCCTAGCTGACAACTACCCACAAAGTATTTCTTCCCAACTAATTTTAGCCGTGTTTTTCACTCTGTGCCATTGCTTTAAACTTTTCACTTCACACACTGATTTGCTCAGTAGTATAATCAGTTTCTTCTCTAACCTGTGAAGCACTGCTGAATTCAACCAGGGACAGGAGGGAGGTCAAAAGCAACATACCAGGCAGTATCAATATTCAAAATGATCTTGAGAAACTGGGGAAATAAGATAAAATCCAACAGGACGAAATTCAATAATGAAAAGTAAAAAGCCCTGCACCGTAGAAAAAGAGATCAAATGTGTAACTACAAAATGCAGAATAATTCACAAGACAGCAGTGTGCCAGCAGAGACCTGGGAATGATAGTACATTCTAAGAAGAACGGAAGTCAACAGAGAGATGATAATTCATAACTGGTGAATTTAATTCTGGGATTCATTAAGGCCATGTGAGAGGTGAGGTATGGGAAATAACGATTAAAGTTCACTTACCACTGTTCCAGTAAGTTACTGTATAATTTTAAGCACGATAGTAGAAGACGTGTAGCCCCAGTAGTTTGAAGGAGAAACAATAGAAGTTTAGAAGACATGACTTATAGGGGAAGGTTGAAAAAATTGGATTCCTTTCATCTACAGAAGGGAAGACAGAGACTGAGACAGGATGACTATCTTCAATATGTAAAGCAGTATTATAAAAATGGTGATTAATTGCTTTCTACATCGACAAGGGATAAGGAAAAAATAAATTAGTTTAGCTTGCAGAAATGTAATAAAAAACACTCTCTGATTACAAGGGAGTGAGGTAATGGAATAGGTTACCTGAGGAATCTGTAGAATCCAACCCAGTGGGTGTTTTCAGAACAGTATATGACAGAAATATTTAAGATATACCTACCTTGTCTCATATCTAGGGGACAGATTAAAATATGATCTCTTGAGAACCTGTCAAGATTTATGTTTCCATATTTTCTGGTGCTTAAAGGTAGAATCAGTGGTATTTGAAAATAGCTAGAAATGTTTGTAGGGGTGGTAAGGGTGAAAAAACTGTTGAAACTTGAAAAAGAAATTTGAACTCACTAGTCCAATGATGGTGAAGATATTAAATTATATTTATGGTATGCGTTTTTAAAATGCTTCAAGGATAGTGAAAGGATGTGGGTATCCTTGTTCTATACCATAGCTGTAAATTCAGAGTGGAAATAAACACTGATTTGTATTTGGTTTTGTTTTAAATAGGGTATTTCTAGCACTCTGAGTGTAGGCTAGTCTTCATGGGTGGGTTGCATCTCACTCAGTTTACCTGCAGCGACTAGAATTTTTATATTTGAGTTTATCACCTTTGACACCTTTTGTAGTCCATAGAAGGAAAAATGTGAAATACTACATGATTCTTCCAATGAGTTTAGAAACCTGCTTTAGGATGAGATTAACTGTGCTGTGCAAATGTCTGGTTTCTTCCAATGTCTGTAAGAAAAATCTGTAGATAATTAGCTTAATTCTACTACCTCCTTGGTCCTAATTGTACATGCTGGAAAGCTAGTACCTGCCATCACAACTGCTGTCTTCCTTGGTGTATTGGGTCAGAAGTAGAAATGACCATGGAACAGAGTTTGATCATTGGTTTGTTGCTGTTCCAGATTTATTCCTAGCAGGAAAACCTTCCATCATTCATTATTAACCTTTAATATGAGAAAAAGTGTCCCAAAAGAATGGATTAATATCCATAGTTTAACACATCCATTACTTTCACACCCATTACAGTTCTCTCTACTTCAGCACAGCAGAATCCTGCTTTTCTGGTAGGATTTGTTGGAAGTTCCTGCTTATAGACCTTCTACTTTTCTGTATTAGAGTAACTTATGGAGGTGAAAAATCAGTCTTTAAGGCTTTTTTTTTTATGTGATTGCCAACACTCAGTCATAATATATATATATATATATACATATATGTATATATATCTTTGTAACAATATTACTGAAATTTTGATGTTCAGTCTTGGCACCAATCAGCTAACACAAATCAGTAGGATATCATACAAGGAGAGTGCAATGACATTGAAAGCTGAACAGCGGCAATAGGATGAGCTGTATTAGAGCAAAGTGCAAAGTTATACATTTCGACTTGCACAAAAAGCTGACATCAACTGTGTGTTTATCAAGTGGAAATAACAATGAAGGTGAAAGAAATGAGTGGATCAGTAGGAAACAGGTTGACCATGAGCCACCAGTGTGATGCATCTTTAAACATGACTGATGTGATTCTGAGACATGTCAGAGGAGGTAATTCCAGCCATTTTAGAAAGCACTCAACAATAATATAGTGAGTAAAAAAAAAAAAGAAAAAAAAGTCTATGTAAACTAAAAAAATACGATATTAGCACAGGAGCTACTATATATAATCTGACCTTAGTTATATTTAAATAGGAAATTAGAAAAAAAAATGTTATTAGTATTTGACTGATGAGTTTCTCAATACGAGTACAAAGGACTGGCAAAATCACTAGTTTTAAGATGGAGAAGATTATGATTTGTCAGTGATGTGAGTAAAGTGGATATGATGATAATATTTTTTTTTTTCTCTCATGCTGAAGGAGTTTTTAATATTGGAGGCAACATAGCTAGTACAGGTGCTGCCAGAGGTCAACTTTGCATTCTGCACAGCTGTCAAAGAAATCTTAAGTGTAAATTTCTGGCTTTCTATTAGAGACCAAAATCTACATAAAATAACATCTTTTACCTCACGTTGTTCTGAAATGAAGCATAAGCTTTTTCTTTCCTCTCTTTTCAACATCTAGATCCTACAACTGTATCTCCAGACATCAACCATATCTCATGGCTCCCTGTTCACCATGTACTACTGTTCCATTAGAAGCTGCCTGCCTTTGTCTATGGGCTATTTTTCTTATGTGCATGAAATTCATTAAGAAAGTAATTAGTAAAAATTCTGAAGAACAGAATATGGCCATTGGAGTAGCAGGAAGACAAAATAAGATTAGCAAATCTAGAGCTTTCTTGTTTATTATGCTCATTCTTTGCTGTCATGTAATTATATCTGAGTTAATCTTCAAGTTAATTGCAAGTCAGGCAATGAAGAAACTCAAGATGGAAGCACTAGCACTTCATTCTAGTGAAAATGTTTCCTTCTGAGAAAGAAAGAAAATGGATATTTTTTTCACTCATAACCTCATTTTTGAACAATTACTGACATCTTACTGAATATGAAGAAACTGAAATATTTTGCTCTTGATATTACCTTCAATATTTGTACTTCTAGGATGATGAAATATTGCATATATATTCCAAGATAAACAATTTTAATGGCTAAAGACATCAACTTGAATAAGCCTGTGTTTGCCATATATAGGCCTGTGTTTGTATCTGAAGCGCTTAAGGTAAAAAACTGATAGCATTAT
Organism: Anseranas semipalmata; assembly: GCA_013399115.1. Taxonomy (NCBI): domain Eukaryota; kingdom Metazoa; phylum Chordata; class Aves; order Anseriformes; family Anseranatidae; genus Anseranas; species Anseranas semipalmata. The sequence goes on from VXAA01004737.1 coordinate 64,433, forward strand.
TTTGTTATGTCCAAGTACCAGAAGCTGCTGAAAGAGCTTTTCATCTGATTCAACTTATTAGTCATCAACTAAATGCTACAATAGCTTCAAAACACTTGGATATTTCCCTACACACAAAATCAGTCGTGTGCACACATCATTAAAAGAAAAAAAATACAAATTTTTTTTAAAATGCTGTCCTTCTTGTTCATCTGTCTTCTAGGGACAGAAAAATGTACACTTCCAAGCAATATTAAATAGGGTGTATTCAGTTCTGATTTTTTTATGCAACAGTTCTGCCTCTGAAGATGTGTATTAACAATCTTCCTCTCCCTCTCTTACTAACATGAGAATTTTTCAGGTTGGTACTTTGTTTTGTACATTGTAAAATTGAACACTGTTGTGGCTAAGACAAGAAGGATACAGTAACACTAGAAGTTCCTCCCACACTTATGTCCCTATAACAAGAAATAACAGAAACAATATGCAAAAGGTGGGATTAAAGACTGGTAAATTTTGGACTATGTCCTTATTCATTTATTAAAGCTAGTTGGAAAATATTCCATTAAAAAATAAAAAAGTTTATGAAAATGTTATATTTTACAGGCTTCTGTTGATATTGTTCCTATTTTTGTTTTACATTAAAAATTGGAGGTTCTGACAGTATCCATGTTTGAACATGAAACACACATATTGGATTCTTTTCTTCAATTTTTAAAGTAATTATTTTATTTTGAAACAGAAAATCAAGCTTTATTAATGTTTATCAAACTCAAATCCTTCAAACAGATATTTTCCCTGGACTTTTGTTTCAATGGTGCTTTTTAAATTTTATTCGCTACTAGAAGGATAACAATTTTGAAATTATCAGAATTCTCTGCAAAATTAAATTTCTGTTGTCTGCCAAGCATGGGCGGTTGCTCATGCAAAAAGTTCATGAGCTCAGGAGTTAGCATTTTCTCCCATTTCATAGGCGGGATATTGATACACAGAGAAATTATCAATGTGTCAATGTAGACAGGTGTTTACTTATGAAGGATACAGTTGGAGTTCTTGGGAGCAGGAATTGGGAGCCTGGTGTTCAGGTCATTTAGCCTATGTTTACAAAATTATTGCAGGTAGGTGTGAGATTCTCAGTTTGTGTTCTAGGGCTCCTGGACACACATCATCCAATTCAAATGGATGTATGAGTGTAATGCTATAATAATCTGAACCAAGACAAAGAAGGTTGTACCTTAGCTCAGGCACCAGGTTTCAGTAGCACTAACCCAGACCTGCCTCAGAGAAGGGAGGCAAGAAATGGCACGTGCCTGACCTGCTTCTGTAGCCATATTTAACTGATCACCCTCCAGGTGCTCCAGGACAGAACTCTGACCATGGCATCCTTCAGCATTCACTGAATATTTAAAAATGCATACATAATCTTCAGGATACATGGTATTTAGAAGGCATTAATTTTGCTGTTATGGTATTTGTGCATGCAAGGATCTCTTAGGAACATTTTCTGTTCTTCTGCTCTACCCGATTAAGCAACAGAAGGACAAATAACACTGGTAATAGAAAAAAAAAGAATCTCTTTTTAGAGTAAAACTAAAAGCATTTGCAAAACAATAATCTGTCTTGCAAATGATTGGTTGGCTGCTGAGCACAGGGTGCTGAGACATCCCAGGTAACAGCAAAGCTGCTCTGGGCCCTGTGCAAACAGATCTACAGTTCTTTTATGTTGGTTTTCTTCATCTTCTCTTGTGTGTGTGAATGTGATGAGTGACTCCCAGTTCAACACACAACTCCACTGCTGCTCAAGAGGCTCAAACAGAAGCTCAGTGAACACAGAGACCTGGTAGCATGAGGCAACCATTCACAGCAGAGAAAAAATACCTTCAATAATTAATGAGAGAAAAGAACGTGGAACCACTAAATCCAGCCTGAAGTTGATTACAGAGCTGTCAGTCATCTACAGGGCAATGTAATGAAACAGAGCAACTCAGCAGACAGGATATGTATGAAAGTCATTTCCTATCACTTCGGAACATTTTTTTATGGGCTATTAAACTGACAATTGGATTATTGGAAGGAAAAACTGATGAAATATGTCTGTTTTGAATGGGAACGTATCTTTCTAATATAGCCCACACACATTCTGTCCTATTTTTATCCAGACTGCAGGAAATAAGTTATTCAAATGTATTTAAATGAGATTTCTACCCTACCAATATAGTTTCATACTGCCTCATCTGCAGTGTCATGAACATAAACCAACATAGATTAAGTTTATATTTAATTATTTTGTTACTCGTATATCTTTCTATCCAAGATATGTCCTTAAAATGGCTGTTTTGTGATTCTGAAACCATATACTGTTTTTCATCTGAAGCAGAATTCAAATCAGTTTCTTAAGGTCATTATTAATAAACAGGTAAACCTAGTGCCAAGTATATTTTTTTCAAATAAGCAAAAAATACTCTGTCCTAACTTTTTTTGTGATTGTTTAATGTTATTTTTCCTAAATGATTTTTCCCAAACGTGTTTCAAGTTCCTTATGAAATGTTATTGAACTGATAAAATATAATATGATATGCAAGCAGGCAAATCTAGAAGTGAAAGGTTACATGGTTCTTTTGTCCTCCCACAGCAGATCTCCAGTGTCTATATCCTAGTAACATGTCAGAATGGGTTTGTTTTGAATTGTAATCCCCAGTTCTAAAGAACTTCTTCTAAAGAACTAAAGGTATGTCTGAGGATTTGGTCTGGTTCTGCTATCATTTTATTTTATTTTTTTAAGAAAGGAAAATTTATTCGGGCTCAGTCTTATCATCTTCAAACACAACTGGCAAAATTCTGATTCAGGTGAAGTCAGTAGAAATTTTATCCCTAATTTTACAGAGTTCAAGATTAACCATGACAAAGATTAAGTATTAAGCAGAACTATAAACTCAGACTAATATATGTGTATAAGATTCTGAAACTATTCAGGAGCATAGCTGTTGTAGTAAGAAGGTAGTGAGGCTCTGCTATGCTGCGCAACTACTGCTATGACCCAAGGGTCAGTGGACTGCAAAGGAATCTTATAACTAACCTCCACTGAGTTAATATACAATCCTTTCAAGATTCATGGATTCCACAAACAATTACTATTGTTGATGTTTTTCTTTAGCTGTTATGTTTAATATATAAGAGGACAAAGTGGGTGAGTAGTTCAAGTTCTATTTGTAATCTGCATTTGTTTGTCTAGGTGCAGAAGGCAGACAGCAGTATCTCACTGAATGAAACCACAGTCACCACAAGTAAGCACATTTCCAATTACTTTAATTTTTTAATGGCTAGCATCTGCTTATGCTGGCAGTAAATGTGCCCCTAAATTTTGGTTATGCACAAGGAAAAATGACTACAGGTACAAAATTTTGCATACAAATGGCAAGGCACTTCATATGAAATCTGAATCTTAAAATCAAATGCTTTAAATCTAGTACTTTTAGTTACACCTTTTTTGAATAGTGATGTCTTGTTTAAGATTTGCCTTCTTATTTTGCCTAAAATGCGTTTTTTTTTTTTTAGTTTGTTTGTTTGTTTGTTTGTTTTCCATAGTACTTTGGAAATCATTTGCACTTGAGCGTGGAAGTAGAAAACTTGTATGATGACAATGATTTTGGCTCACATACCAAATACAGAATCAGAGACTTCCAGAGATGAAAGCATTAGTTGCAGCAACTTGAGCTAAAGAGTAAAAATTGTGTATCCGGGAATTGTAAGAAATTGTATTGCCTGTGATCAGCACACCAGAAATCTGTCAAACATGCTCACCAATGGATTTCAACAGGTTTAAGTGTGGACCAGCTCTGATACAGTTGTTAACATCAAGGTAGAATGACTGGCTTGATATAGACTTCCAAAGAAGGTCAAATTTTATTGATATGTTTGTATTATTTTTCTGCAGATAGAAGTACTTTCTGATGATTCAACATGTCATAAGGATAATGTTTCCAGGCTACATTCTGTTCCCTGATAATTACTAGTACCTATAAGTATGCCCAAGTAAACACAAATGTTTGTGTTGCATGGCAGCAATGTATCAGTTATGTGCAACTTGATTTAACAGTTAGCCAGGTCAACAGAGACCAAATATTAGGTCGAATATTAGACCTGGCAGATGTTCTGTGACACATAAGGAATGAATCAACTGTATTATTCCACTTCTCCAGGCATAAATGCCTACACCAAATAAACCATGAAGCAGGGAGATTTTGTTGTCATCTTCTAAGGCCAACAATATTCAAAGAACTGAACTGAGCTACAGTTGTAAGAATAGTAGGAAGAGTGACCCATCACATCCTATACTGACTCTTCTGTTGATGTACAGGAATTCCAACTCACTGATCCCAAAGAAAACATAGAAGACATTACTTTCCTCATCTCCTTAGTCTTTCTTTTTATGAAAGCAAAGCTCTAAGAAAGCCATGCTTTTACCTTGTTTTTATACTATTTGTCCCCGGCACCAAAGCCTTGTGAATAATTTTATATTGATTTCAAGCAGTCTCTCAAAGAATTTCTCAGGCTACATTTTTGATGCCCTTCTGTGGTTTCTTCATTTCCAAAGAATATTCTGACTATGTTCTGCATCATCACTGCTACTGAACCGAGGTCCAACATTATTATGTGTAATACAGAAAAAAAAACAGAACTTTTCTGTTTACAAAGTGAAACTAATTTTGACTTTCCCACTGAAGGCTGTCTAACTGTCAATATATTCAGTAGTAGAAGAAAACCTACTGGAAGTAATTTCTAGCACGGTCATAATCGTTCTTTATCAAGGCTGTGGCCATCAACGGTAATGAAGAAATAAGCTTAAATATCAGTTAAAATCTGATTGGTCAGAATGGTACCAGAAAAGCATCAGGTACATGTATGCTTTCAAACAACTTTGATCCCTGATTCACTGCCAGCTCCTGGTCCTTTGATTGTCACATCACATGTATGCTCAAGGTTTTCCTTGGGAACAAATCAATTATAATTCTCCAAGACAATGCCTCAGTGCAATCCTGGAGAATCATTTTTGACCTTTCAGCACCCAAAAGCAACTTCTAAGCATGCTTAACAAGAGTTCTTAATCTGTACCTCCTGCTGCCTGTTTATCCATGCGAAGACTAAGAGTGTCTCATGCCATGTCCAAGACTCTATAATCTTTACTGTTTATGCTTGTATGGTCTAAAATGATACTACAATGAACAATGAAGATATTGTGGCACAATACCTACCAGGTGTGCAGGTCATACAGATAAACAAGCTATGTCATGGAGCACATGACAGATGAGGTTAAGGGGAGAGCTTATTTTGCTTATATTGCTTTCTTCAGCTGGTTAACAGGAGGATGTAAAGAAGACAAAGCTAAACCCTTCTTGGTGGTGGGCAGTAAAAGGAGATCCCTTATATCCCTTCCAAATAAATCATTCTGTGATTCTGTGATTTCGTATTTCCAAATTTTCCTACATCTCCCGTGTTTCATACCTTGTATATGTAATCCACTCTTTTGGGATCTCTGCTTCAGCAGTGGCAGCTCCTTCTTTGGGAGGATAGCATTGCCATCTCTCTTCTGTGAGCCCTGCCTTCTAAATTAATCTTCACCAGAGTGGGGCCACAGCGCTGCACGGGAGCTGAGTCAGCATTTGGTGTGTCCTCAGCTTCACATGAGACCTGCTGGAGAGGACAGTCTTCCTGGATGTAGCATAATGACACCTCACCTTGATTTAAGATGTTTAGGGTATATCCTTGACATATGACTCAAGCATGTAGCCCTACACACTATAGAAAAATAAATAAATAAATAAATAAATAAATAAATAAATAAATAAATAAATAAATAAATAAATAAATAAATAAATAAATAAATAAATAAATAAATAAATAAAAGAATAAAAGAATAAAAAATAAAAAAATAAAAAATAATAATAAAAAAAATGTCTTTTCTTTATTGGCCATGCACGTAGCAGAATTAAGGGCCTTAGAGCTGGAATTACTCCGTATGAGTTAGGATAAGGAAAAAATTGAACTGGTATCTAGCAGTCTTCACTTGCCTTTGACCGCATCTAATGGTTATGCTTAAGACTTTGGGTTCCTTAAAAGCAGTAAGTGCTGTGCTTTCTAAAGAGTCCACTGCTGTAGGTTTTGTCCCTCAGCCTAAGGCAGGAAATGCTGGAGAGACGTTCTTCAGCAAGTGAAGTGGGAAGAAGCAGAGGGAGAGAGACAAAGCCCTGTGCTGTGGTCACTGACTGTGGCAGCTAGGGAGACCTGAGGCTACAGTTTTGTTGCTCTGTGGGAATAGACGGCAGCCCATGGTTTATGAAATGTATGTGTCAGCTGGGGACAGCAAGGAGAGTAGAAACAAGTGACTGGGGAGAGGAAGGAGACCATGGAATAATGCTGAGAAAGCCTCAGGGGAAAAGAATGGTCTGGAATGCATTTCTAAGCTTGGTGGATATTTTATGAAGTAGAAGAAACAAATTGCTTGTCCAAATTACTTGTACATACAGCCAGATAAGCTGAGCTAAGCATGCAGATTTTTGAAACAGACTGTAAAAGCCAGATAAGAAAACACTGATAATTTTTCAGATGCATAGAGATAAGGTAGGAAAAAAAGACTGGAAATTTCTTCTCTGTATTAGATATTCCAAAGATGACAAGTCTTGGAGACAGTAGTTAAGTTTATGCCCCAAACAAGTACTAACTCTCTAGTGCAGCTGCCTTCACAAAAGAAATAGACAGGTAACACCCATATGTTGATAGCTACCAGGGGTCCAACAAGTGTGGGGAAGAGCCAGAGCTATCATCCTATTCTTTCCTACCCAAGGCTCCACACATTTTACTCCTAGATAAAGGCATTCCTCTTTTCTATGGGGTGTAGAAGGTAGAAAACACTTTGATGGTTTCTGTTGCATGGGATAACAGCAATTACACTGAGGACACTCCTGGAGGATGGTATTGAAAAGTTAGGCTTTGTGGCTGGGACATTGCCTAGGTATTTGTGGAGTTAGAACTGCCAAAATGTTGGTTTGGACAAGCATCTGCCTTGATTTCTCACTGGGTGAGAAATCTTAGACCAGACCAAATTGTACAAGGCTTCCACAACCTCTTCTACAGCTATGCATTACTTGCTTACCTACAAGAACTAACTAAATGCTTGACAAGTAGGGTCATTTATATCAATTCTTCAGCATATATGATAGGACATTTTCTCTCGTTTCATGCTGTTATATTAGCATTATGATAGCTGTGGGAGGACAGATGATACCTAATCTAGCTGTTGCTTCATCACACAAATAGGTAATGAGTAGTCTTCTATGATTCTGCCAGTAAAAATGTTAACGTGACAATATTTTTAAAAATATTTGAAGCAATGCAGTGAGAATGAGTTGGTATAAAACCAATGAACATATTATGGAACATATCTATAGGGTTTTTGACTACATACAGGAAGGTTTTACTGGAATTAACATGTGAGCTGAAGTCCTGCCCACAGTCAGAACAGACTGTGTTAAATGTTTGTAATAGTAAATATAGGACTCCTACTTTTCACTGGACACTGCTTATTGGCATGCAGACAGTAATACCCGTATCTGTGTTAGCTCTTTTATGCAGAGATATTGCTGGAAAGTGGTTTAGTTAAAGCATAGTCCAAAAAGACTGTCCAATTAGTCTCCTGCCTTGTCCCATTCCGCAGCATCTTCTATAAATATACTTTAAAGGAAAAAAAAAAAAAAAAAAAAAAGACCTGAAGACCTCAGTAGTGATGGTGGGGAAGTTTTCTGAGATTTTTTCCCCTAGCAGCAGAAATCCTGAATCCTCCTAACAAGAGCCCTTCACAGAATATCTTATAAAAATTGTCAAAATATCTGTTTTTCACTTCAAATGGCCCATGTAGAAATGTAATATTGTTTTTAAATATAAATGGAAAAATACTTAAAAAATAGGAAAAAAAACAACTGTTATGACAGCATTGTAAACTAAATATATTTTTTAATGGGATTTTATGAACAATTTTGAAGCAGTCATGGTTTTTATGTTCTGTGAGATGGAAAAATGTTTAAATCATGCAAATAAGATAAAAAATTCTTGATCAACTCAACTAAAAATGAATAACATCTGAAAAAAAAGACCCAAAGTAGAGATGCTTTTGGAACACAATACTGTTTATGAGATTTATGCATCTGTAAACTGAAAAATACTGACTTTGAAACTAGTCAGTTATTGCTTAGTAGTGCATCTTGGTAGGGCTCCTATCCAGCATTTAAAGTGCAACTCCTGCAATTGTGGCTATATTTCTGTGAACTTCTGTAAAAAAGTTCTGATTTTTTCTTTCTTTTTGTAGGAGTTTAAGAAAGATATGTATATTTTGGGCTTTTTGTAAATATTTCAGGGTGGCATTTATTTTTTTCTATATCACTGAGTTTCTTGGAGGTGGTAGGAGGGAAGTTTGTCATCGTTCCTTGCAAGAAGCAGGCATCATGCCCAAGAACAGGTGTTATTACTGCTGCAGGATATTTTGTATAAACACCTTGTGATGTGACCTACATATTCCTATAGCCTCTGGTGAGAATTAACATTAATGTTTACAACATGACCCATTTCTCCCCAGCTTTTTAGTGCATTGAGGAGCTTGTTAACATCACCAGCTGACTATGGCACAGTCAGCTGTCTTGTCTTCTCAAGCACTCAAGGCAGTAGTGTTAAGTCAGGGTGAGACAGAGTAAGCACAATGTGAAGAACTGCAAAACCTACAAAGAAGAATAATAATTCTGGAACACAAAAATAGAGCATTGAAAGAGCTGTGACAAAGCTGCGTTCTGAGCTCTTTTCAGGTATCTTTCTAGGAAGTTTCCCATATATTCATATAATAGTATACTCATTACATAATACATTAAATTTCCATTTTGATATGTTACAGTTGCATAAAGGTTCTGTCAATTCATTATATACAGACTTTATATCCTTTCCTTTCTTTGCCTTGCCTTGCCTTTCTTTGCCTCGCCTTATTCTTATTCTTATTCTTATTCTTATTCTTATTCTTATTCTTATTCTTATTCTCTTATTCTTATTCTTATTCTTATTCTTATTCTTATTTGGAATAAGAGCCATGCAAGAAGTTCAGTTTCAGGAATAAAAAAGACAGACAGGTAAAATGATCAGCTGGGGGGATTTGAGAAATAAATTTTTAAAATAAAAGAATTGAATACATTAAAAAGCCACAGTTGCCTCCTTGCAATTTCTAGCTTGATGTATTTTGTGAGGCTCTGAGACATCTGCTTACAAAGCCCACTGAGGTAGTGTGAGTGTTATGTGAAGTGCCAGGGGAGTCCCAGTGCCCTCCTTCCTCCAAGCACCCTCCCACAGTGATAGCAGTATTTGTAAGCTCTGAAGAAACCACCTCTGCTGAGGGTGTAAAGGGTTGTTATAAGCTGGAATATTTCTCCTCCCTTTCCCAGTGAGCTAAGACAATTATCCTCCGAACAACTCCTTCCTGCTCTCCTTTCCAGGGATAATTCTCAACAAGGACAGCCAAACACCTTGGGAAAATCAAACATTCGAGGATCAGAAACTCATGTATGCTTTGTAGGGCTTGAAGGGCTGTTTAGCTATGAAGGTCAAAGTGTGGTGAACACATCAAAGAAAGCTGCAGAGTGTTCCTTGCTGAATTTGTTCTTTTCTTTTGTCTCTCTGCAGATGAATATCATGTTGCCAAAGGCTTACAATGAAAAGACTGGTATTTTTGTATTACTGTAGTTGAAACAGCACTGGCTGTATCATGATGGATCACATGTACTCTTCGGAGTCAATTCTTCAGATTCAACTGCTTAATTAAATTTTAAGCATTATTGATTTAGTTTACATAGCCTCCCCACTTCCAGCACCACTGAATCTGAAGTCACCGTACTCTGCACCAAAAGGGGGGAGGGGGTAAAGGGGTATTAATAATGAAAGCGCTTGGCTGGAAGATACAGGGAAAATCTTACAGTATGAGGAGATGAATTACTGTAAGATATGTAATACTCTTTCTTCTGCGAAGTAGAAATCTAAAACAATTGGGACGAATTGGTGGGGCAGGCTCTTAAATTGTGCTAATGAGGGCAGCAGTGTCTGTGCCTCCAGTGGTGCTAACACCCAACAGAGGGGAGGAATTGGCCTGATCTGTGGAGGAGTATTTGATAAATAGAAAGACAAACCAGCTATTAGTCAGTGATATGTACAATGGGATTGCCAGAACAAATCTTTTTTTTCTATTTTTATTTCCCATTGTTCAATACTGCTTGGCCACTGCAAGGCTTTACCTAGACTAGACAGGGAGCCCAACAAGAACAGGAAGTTTTAGCTGAATGAGCTGGGCTTAATTAGCAAAAGGAAAGACTAACAAATGCAATTAACAGTTTTCCAATAAATACAGTTTGTACAATAAAAGACAGTGATTAGCTATTTTCCATAGCCCTTGGGATAGAATAAGGAGTTTTATGGAATATGTGACAATTTAAATTGAATATTCTAGAATAACTCTCCCAATGTGTATGAAATACTGGAACAAGTTGCCTAGGGAGAATTGAGGAGGTCCTTCACTGAAGGTTTTCAAGGAAAACTAATATAACACTCTCAGGGGTGTTGCATATATTTTTGGTGGTGCTTCACTGAAGGTGGTTGAACAAGAGAATCCCTCAAAGCCCAACATTTCTATGATTCTAGCTTTATTGTGAGCTACTCAGGACAGGCTGTGTCTTCTGGTATACTTATGTGCCTGCGGATAGAAGGTACATTTTGTGGATGGTTTAAGCTAGTACAAGGACATTTTTTTCTGATTTTCTTTTCTTTCTGTTGAGAAACATCCTGTGCTTGATGTTTGTCTTGCTAATGGCTGTAAAAATGGAAAGGCCTGGAGATTTGGCATGGAATTTTTATATATTATAGATATATAAATATATAAATATAAACACAACTAAATNTCTCTTCCACTAGATACAGAATCTGAGCAAGACAATAGTAAAAGAAAATAAAAGTCTTCCAGGACTGCTTTCATTTGCCGCTTTAGAAAAAAAAAAAATAATAATAATAATAATAAAAATATATATATATATATTATTATTATTTACTGAAATATTTCTAGGGAGAAAGAAAGATTTTTCAAGGCATTTCTTCTTTTAATAGCAAAGCTTCTCAAAAATGTGTTAATGGAGAAAACCTTGTGTTACCAGAGCTATGACATTCTGGTAAAAGAATGATGCATTCATTTGAAAATATAGGACTCTATCAAAGTATAAATACTTTGAATGGCCATGGGGAGAGCAAGAGTAGCAACATATTAATACAAGGGAGGGCACAGCCTTTCTGTGCAAAGGAAACACAGACTATGTCTATGCTGCTGGATACCTGCAGGCTTGAGCTCACATTCTCACCCAAACTTTTAATTGTCTGCAAGTGGACAGCTTTGCCCAAAAGACAGGCATGCTACACAGGTTCAAACTACCTCTGAATTTCAGACAGCTATCAAAAGCAGTGTGGAAAACGTCTTGTTGAGGTGGGTTTTGGAGTCAATCTTACTGGAGGTGACCCTCAATTGCTTGTGGCTTCAGGCCTAAATGGGAAGCGAGAAGGTTAATATGGGCAAAATTGAAATGCATATTCAATGTGCATCTGGGATTCCTCTGCATTAACCTACCACCCCCACAAATCTAACTACCTTTCTGCATGCCTCCTATGCTATGGCAGTGACTATCACCCATGCTCTTTCTCCCTTAGCTTTCCTTAAAATCATGGTTGGCAGTACACCCCATGCCTTACTTGGCCCAGGTGCTTCTGAGAATTATTTTGTCTCTGTAGTCATCTGTAGCAAATATGCATCTTTGCTCCAGCCAGGCTGTTTTCTGATTGTAACTTCACACTGGCTACCATTGGTGTGGACATTATGAGCAGAAGTCCTGGGCAGCAGTGAGCAGAATGAGATTCTTGCCAATATTCTAACAGATCTCTGAGGAAAAAAAAAATAATAATAATTAAAAATATGTGTCTTTCCTTTGATATATCCAGGATAAAAAAAATCACAGTGAACTTCAAAGATTTCTTCTATGTCTGATATCCTTACTGATTTTTATACTACAGCAAAAATGACCAGGGTAACTTTTACTTACCTATCTTTATTTTTTATATATTTTTTTATTATTATTTTTCATAAACAGTTAACCTTGTAGCTCACTTAAATAAAAAGACAGTTGTACAATCAACAACAACAGCCAAATAACTAAAAATAAGAGACAGAAGAGTCTACAGGGTCTCTCTTGCTAACAACTTGAGATATAACTACACAGATGTGCATTCAGATCCTGTCCACACTCCGAGTTGATGTGACTCCGAGTTGATGTGAAGAAATCGAGCAGAGGAGGCAGGCGACCGGCATGGCTGAGCAGGGACCTGCAACTTAAACTGAAGGAAAAGAGGGAATTGTACAGAAAGTGGAAGCGGGGTTGTGTAGCCTGGGAGCAATACAGGGGTGCAGTCCGGATGTGTAGAGATGGGATCAGGAAAGCCAAGGCACAGATGGAGCTGAACTTGGCAAGGGATGTGAGGAATAACAAGAAGGGGTTCTACAGATACATAGGCAGGAAGAGACAGGCCAAGGAGAGTGTTCCCCCTCTGATAAACGAAAAGGGAGAACTGGCTTCCTCAGACATGGAAAAAGCTGAGGTACTCAATAAGCGCTTCGCCTCAGTCTTCACTGGTGGTCAAGTCTCCTATGTCTGTCGGGACCCTGAAACTCAAGGAGAGGGTGAGAGGAGCGGACTCCGTCCCACTGTGACGGTGGAACAAGTCCGGGACCGCCTAATGAAGCTGGACGTGTATAAGTCCGTGGGGCCAGATGGTATACATCCCAGGGTGCTGAGAGAGATGGCTGATGTGGTTGCCGAACCGCTCTCCATCATATTTGAAAAATCATGGCTGTCGGGTGAAGTCCCTGGCGACTGGAAAAAAGGAAACATTACTCCCATTTTTAAGAAAGGGAGNCAGAAGTCCTGGGCAGCAGTGAGCAGAATGAGATTCTTGCCAATATTCTAACAGATCTCTGAGGAAAAAAAAAATAATAATAATTAAAAATATGTGTCTTTCCTTTGATATATCCAGGATAAAAAAAATCACAGTGAACTTCAAAGATTTCTTCTATGTCTGATATCCTTACTGATTTTTATACTACAGCAAAAATGACCAGGGTAACTTTTACTTACCTATCTTTATTTTTTATATATTTTTTTATTATTATTTTTCATAAACAGTTAACCTTGTAGCTCACTTAAATAAAAAGACAGTTGTACAATCAACAACAACAGCCAAATAACTAAAAATAAGAGACAGAAGAGTCTACAGGGTCTCTCTTGCTAACAACTTGAGATATAACTACACAGATGTGCATTCAGATCCTGTCCACACTCCGAGTTGATGTGACT
>VXAA01004737.1:87997-101394 GCA_013399115.1 Anseranas semipalmata
TGTAGTTTTTTTTTTTTTTTTTTTTTTTTTTTTTTTTTTTTTTTTCCCTCTGCTCACCTCTCTTGGGGGGAGAAAATGATTTTATACTCTGCAATTAACATAATTAAAACAATTTCAAAAGTTTACTTAATTATTACTTACAACATGCCCAGGAGGTTGGCAAATATTATCACCCATGTATTATAGCTGGGGATATTTAGTTGAAGAGGTTAAATGGCTTGCCTGAGGAAGGGTTGCAAGGCAGTTGGATAGCTTGAATTGAATCAGTAATTCAGGCTTTCCACAGCCATATTCTAATCAAAGCACAATGCTGACTATATTTTTTGCCTGCGTTTTGCTTATTGGCCTATTTCTTATTTCTATCTTGGCCACTCAACTCCTTCTCACATGGTGATTCAGTTGCATGCATTCTTCACCACACTGTCAAAAACTGGCTAAGCAAAAAGTACATTGACATATGTGATTGACCATAAACCTTTGTTTACAAAAATAACTTAAATATGTGTTGCTCTCAACATGAAGCAAGGATGAAATGTTCTCTGGGAACCCAAGATCAAAATGAAAAAAAAAAAAAAAAAAAGATATTGCAACAACACAACATATTACATAGTAATTAATCACTACTCCTGTGTCTTAGCTGTCTGGGAGCTCTGAGGGACTAAATAAGGAAGTAGCTGAATTGCTCTTTAACAATACACAATTTATTGTTAAAAAATCTGAAATAAAAACCTGCTACCTTAGCCAACTGGGTCATAGCCAAGATGGCCTGAATCTTTCATAAGGTGCCAGACACATTTTTTTTTTTTTTTTTTAATAGATATGCAGGACATACCTCCACAGCAAGAAAAATAGTCAAGAAAATCATGAAAGATAGAGTTATAGATTAATTTAATGTACACAACTTGATAATACTAAAGGCTTGGGCTTCTCAAAGGCCAAACTGTGCCTCTCTAAGCTGCTGACACTCATTCAGAATTAACAAAATAGTGAATAAGGGAGAAATGGTGGATAAAATTAATTCAGGCTTTCAATAGACTTTTGATAAAGACTCTTACAAGAAACTCTTCGGGAAACTTGGTAACCATGGAGTAAGAGGTAAGACTTCACATGGATTAAAATCTCTCTAGGAGATAGCAAAAAGGAAGAAGGAATAATGTCCTATTCTTACTGAAGAAAGAGATAAATGGTGCAGTAGCCTACACACCAGTGTTTTTGCCTGTGCCAAGTCACAGAGTCCATACTCATGAGCAGCTCCATTGAAATTTGCTGCTAACTTTGGTGGGAAGTTTGTTGTTAGTTTGCTTCAGGAAGTTTCAATAAGGTTTAGAGGACATGATGGAATATTTATTGACAGTCTGAAAGGAGAAGAGTTCGGTAAATAAAGCATATTAGTTGGACATGCAAATCTATGTGCTATTAAGAGCTGAGGCAGCTATGAAGGGACCCCAAAAATCAAGTGCTCTTACAAATGCAATGCGGTGCAGCTCACCAACTCATCCAATCAATGGAATGGCTGAATTCGTTGTCAAGATTTCCTACATGATAATTTCCTTTTGGAGGGCGATATATGAATTTACTGTATAGATTTTACCTCCTGTCTTTGAGCTTCTAGGTTGGAGAAAGAACTCAGTCTTTTTCTCTGTCTGCAGAGGAAAAAAAAAAAAAAATAAGAGGAAAAAGAAGCAACGTTTCCATAGAAATGATACTTGAGAGTTACTGTGACAAAGCTAAGTCTTGACATGTCAAGGATGTTAAGGCATTTTTATCGTGGACCCTGAAACAAGCACAAGAGCTTAATTCTGTACTTTCCTTGGAAGTCACTCTTGACTCAGGTGGAAGTGTGTTCCTGGCCATTTGTGTTAGGAAGCCAAGTGGCTGGATATGTTGCTGGTCTCATCACTCGTTGTGTACTACTGTCTGCAAAAACTAATGTGCCCTTCTCCAATGTGATAGTTAAGCATGCTATGCCACTTCTGTGCTTTTTTGATGTAACTGTATTTAAGTTTGTTAATTTCCTTTGAGCTAAATATTATTTTGGAGAAAGCTTTGTTGTCTCTGTGAAATAGATCTATTCCAAACTTTGTCTCAAAATTCTATGCATGCTCAAAGAGATGAATAATGCAGTTGCTCTATAAGAAGAATGAATATGAAAGAAAAGGAGTGAAAAAAATAAAAATAGGCGGGAATGCGATGGCCCATAGCCATCTATGCAAAACTAAGGAGGAAACTCTGAAAGCATAAAGGGCGAATAATTCTAGTAGGAAGGCTAAGGTAGACCAGTTTGTCTCACTTTGCTTAGAGCCATGGCCCTGAGTCAGCTGCCTGAAAACACCAGGAAAATGCACTAGTCTCTGAGGTTTAGAGAGTGAGGACACAAACTTTGTTGATGGCATGAACTTGCTTGGGTTAGTAAAAATAAAAGCTGACTGCAAAGAGACTGTACAAGACTAAATGGCTGAGAGATAAAATTGCAAATGAAATTCAACCTGTATAAATGTAAAGTAATACATGTAGGTAAAAGCAATAAAGCTTTAGTTACAAAATGATGGACCCTGGGCTGACTATTATCATTCAAGAGATAGATATTGGGGATGTAATAAATAGTTATATAAAACTTCAGCTCAGAATTCAGTGGCAGTCAAAAAGCAAATCAAATGTTAGGATTTATCAGGAAATGAATAGAGAACAAATAGAAAATGTTATTATGCCAGTGTATAAATCTATGGTGTACTTGCATCTTTAATGCTATGTGGATTTCTGGTCTTTCTGTTTCAGATAGGGTAGAACTGAAAAAGGTACAGAGAAGGGCAGCACTACTGATCAAAGGTATGGATGCCATCTGTGCAAGAAACAATGAAGCGGACCAGGACCCTTCAGGCTGGGAAAGAGGTGGCCCAGAGCAAGAGTGACAAGGAGGAGGTAAACGGGGATGAACTTGTAGCAGGTGATCTTAAAGTCATGAGATGATACTATTGGATAGTAAGTTCCAAACAGAAAAAATGAAGTCATTCCTCACCCCGGTGTGAAACATTGCTGAAGGAATCTATTAATATGGTTGTGTTTAAGGTACCTGCATACTCCTAGAGGGAGAATCCTCCGAAGGCAACTAGATACTGAGCTATCACTTCCTTTTCAGGAAGTGCCTGGCCTGCAAAATTTTGGAAGTGAAGGACAAACACTGCTTTCTGGCCCTGCTTTTCCACCTGTCCTGGGCCTCTGTTCCTGGCCCGTGTCAGAGACAGACTATTGGACTGGATAGAGTTTTGATCTATACATCCTACACTATGCAAGTAAAAATAATTCCTGGAAGTTAGACAGGTGTATGCATACACTAAAAATAGCATGTAGAGAGAATCAACCTGCACTGCTAGATGGGAGAAGAGCTGAAAAAGAAATACCCAGGGAACATTAGGACATTACACATTATGGTTTCATCCTCTTGAAGCTAAGGCTAAACAGCCTTCTACATATCAAAAAAAAAAAAAAAAAAAAAAANTGGTTTAGCCCCTCAGGGCAAAGATTTCTTTCCCTCTACCATACATTCCCATTGCAGATAGGGTTTCTAGATAGAATTTATGCTTAAGAGACACTGAAGTGCAGAAAAGTCACACTGTGGTGACTCAGGGTGCATCTATTTGTTATTCTGTCTGTATCTCTCACTTTCCTTTTCTTGTGTTTTCTCTGATAAGGGACCTTGGTGACTGAAATATAGATCAAAGCCCCAGCCTAAGGCTGGTGAAAAGAAAAGGGAAAAAAAAAAGCATTGAAAAATATATCATTGAGCTTAAAGGATTCTTTCTTTTCTTGTTTTCTGCCATTTCTATTTGAAGATTTTCTGTCTCATCCTGCATTTAGCATACCTTATAGTAACTTTGAAAGAGAAACCAAACAGAGACACTAAACAAAAGATGATTTTACTTTATTATATTGCAACTGTACTTATTTCTAAGCCTGAACTGTTTCATTTTACATTGGAGGAGCTGACAGCTTGCTGTGCTTGGTCTACCATGTCTGTGTTGCTCACTAACTTTTCTGTGACTGCTGACATTAATCCTCATGAAGCCCTGAGTCAAATGATCATGATCCTCTGTGTTTGATTTCTTTGGTTCTAATTACATTTGTGTTGTTATGTATTAATTGTGAGGAAAAATATATAATTTATCCTATAAGCTGCCATAGTGCCCATATTTTGGATTTAGGGTCTAGACCAATTGAAATACCATTTCATACCACTAAGGCCTGAATACATCAGATAAATGCTGCCCTGTTTCAAATACTGGAAAAGGGGAAAATCCTGGATATGAATACAACTGGAAGGTGAGCTGTCCAAATAATTGTGGTTTTGGAAGATCTCAAATATTTATATAATGATCTTTATCACATTTAATAAATAAATACTTTGTACAACTGCAAACTTTTATTCCATCATTTTAATTTCAATAGCTTCTCCAAGTATTTTTCTTTAACATTGTCATAAAAGTAATGCCCATACTTTTTCCTGACCTAAGAAACCCATCCGTTCTGCTGTAACATCTGGGCATACTTAGCAATCACATTTTTTCATGGTTTTATGAAACAGTTTCACTGTTTTCACTACCTACAGCATGATTTAACTATATGCAGTTTTACTGCATTGCCCAGAAGTGGTTGTTAGTCTGTAGTAATAGATCAGCATAGCTTCATGAAGCTCAGTAAAACTTTACTCCCTTGGACCATTTGATGCTTTTAGTGGGTACGTGCTGCTGAAAATAGCATCCTTCTTTCATCACAAACCAGAAGAAATTTATGCAAAGTTACAGCTATGGCAAAATTAGAACCAATACTTTCTGCTACAACCATCATTCGTGCTGGCAAGGAAAGAGAAAACCCTAAATATTTCAAGATTTTGTTTTCATGAGGAAATTTTTCTAATCCTGCCATAACAATAGAGCAAAGGGCTATACTCCAGCAATGACATTTATCCAAAACTTACTAATGTCTCTCAAAGTTCCTCATGCAAAACAATAGCCTCAAAGTATAAACCATTTACTGCCAGATGTTTTGCAAGCTGTTCTGCAATATCACATACAAAGAAATGAAGTAAAGATAGAGCTATAGCAATATATAATATAAGAAGCTAAAATGGGGATGGAAAGGGGTGTTAGCTTTATAAAATTTACAGTAATGTGAAGACATCAAGGTGTTCTTGGAAACCGAGTGGAAACAAGCCAAGTTTGAGAGATTTTTTTTAAGAACATTCTGTTAAGATATGACTGTTTGCAGCATGCCATGAACACTAGAAAACTTTCCCTGTAATGAGGAAATAAGTTTAGGGCTTGAACATCCTATTTTGAGGCTATGGCTTTCTCCCACCCAATGAGCTTTCTGGAAGAACTACTGATCTCACAGATGGATCCATGGTAAGGTTTCTTACACGAGATATGCCAAACTAGTAAGTGCTGAGAATGACTTTTTGGATCTCTTATCATCTTTTCTTTCTTTTTCTTTGTATGTACTCCTAAAATATGTTGAACACTTTCTGCTAGTGGTGAGGGAGGTGGCATGTTCATTCAGACCAAGGTTAACAAGGTCAGGTAGAAGTAACAGGCTTTGGTCATGAAGAAGATGAAGAACTGAAGAATGTGTTAACAGGTCTTGAGTTTCTTTTTCAGAGCATCTTTTTATTTTGGGACCTACCAATTGAGTTTCAACACACTTTGCCTGGATCTGATACAGCTTCAAGATAGTGAGGATGTTTATTCATAGCTGCAAACCAGGGAGGATGACAGTAGAAGCAGGTGATGAAACAGAGAGAAAAGTGAAAAAATATGACCTATAATTGGAGACATCAACAGTTGGGACTTGCTGACTAGATTTTACTTACTCATTTATTTATAAAGCAAAATGTAGCAAGAAGTGAAAGGCTTTTGTCCCATGCATATACTTCGTGACACTCTATCACTGCCTCTGACCCAGCTCAGGACCTTTAGACACTACAGAACTGTAAAAGACAAAAATAAATATGGTAATACACAAAAATCAAGAGTTTAAAGTATGACATTTATTAATAATGACAATTCTTTCTTTATTTCACTGTTAGTTTTTAAAATAGTACCTGCATGTTAATCTTTACTGTATGCTTTATGCCTCCTTCCATTGTTGTGCCATAGAATGTGTTCCTTTCCCTTAAAATACACCGTGGCAAGTAAGGAAAGTCACAAAATGTCAAAGCATTCCTTGCTTTCCTATGTTCTTTGTTGTAGGAAAATAATGCATTTGTCTCAGTTTGTATAGGAAGGAAAAATGAGTCTAGCAGTTAATTCTTCACTTGTGCATAAAGTCTTAATTCAGGACCAGAGAATAAGGATCTAGATTAAATTACTCAATGTAATTGAAACACTAAACAGAATTAAGTCTATTCAGGTGGTTACAGTGTTGTCTACTCTCCATTTACTCAGAGCTCATTGACAGATCTAGAAGATGGACCTGCCCTCACTGCTGCCCAGCTACTTTATTTAGACACTTTGCAGCAGGAGTTGTGAGGATAACAACCGTGCCTTGCTTCTCTGTACAGTTATCAGCAGGGATTCCATCTTTATTTGTTTTTTAAAGTGCCTCACACATCTGTGGAGCAGGATAAATCATAAATAATAATAATAATGTCACTTCTTCCCTCTCATTAATAACGAGTCACTAGAGATTCCCTTGTGGTGATGCATAGTGCATGACACTGCACAGATTAGAGCTTCCATCATGCAGACTGTCAGCATGATTGCTTTTACTAAATACAGCCATCACATATAGTGAAATATGCTCAGCTGGGGCACTGCTAGTAAAGCACTGACAGCAGCTTCGTAAACAAGAATGTACAGCTTTCATAATTCTGCTCTGGAGACTAAAAGCTTGGAGAATTGTGAGGGAGAGGTGAATATGTTAGCACTCTTTCCATGAGAACTGGGTAGGGGATCTTATTCCTAGAAATTTGCCTTTCTTCTCACTGGGAAAGCCATTCACTGACTTCCTTAAGTCCATAAAGTCTCTGGGTCAGTGATCACCTTAATCAGTTTCACATACTTTAGTGCAACTGAGACTTACTTGTGACTGCCATGATGAATGGTAATTACCATGATAATTAGCTAACCCTGTTGACCAAACTGTCAAAAGAAACTTAAACAAGAGCTGTAAGTACTCTTGGTGGGAGACAATAGAACTAAATAACAGTTTTGCCGACAACAATCTTCCTTAGTTTTATAAGCTGAGGCTTTTTATAACCAATGGACAGAAGTGAGCTTAAGAGGCTATTCAGAGCACAAGCCCAAGTACTCAGCACGCTCCTGTAAAGGAGTCTGCCACTGTCAGCTGACCTTCAAGTTGCATGCCTAAACCTATATGTCCAGAGCAGATGACACGGATAGTTTCTTCGTTCCCCTTCCTGTGACTGCTCTTCTTACATCTGGCTTCTGCAACCATTTTCAGTTGAACACTGTGCCACAAAAATCAGTTGTCCCACCTCACTGCCACCTTTGGCCACTCATTCTCCTCTTCTTTAGATGAGTCCCAGTGTTTGTATATTCATGTAGTAATTTAAATAAGCGAATAGTCCTAGCTGGAAAGACATTGTTCGGTGTTTGGGGTTTAGCCTTCTAAAAGGATATTCTCTGATCTGGCTTATTGCTTGACCATCACTTAAGACACAGTAGAATTATGACACCAGCCCCACCTAATTGGGTTTAAACCAATTTTGAAACTGTGCCCACTGCTTCTGTGAAGATTAACTCAATATCCCTCAGAAGTGCAGAATACCAGCCTTTATATCAGATGCAGTGTGAAATAGCTACCAGTCTTCAAATTCAACTCCTCACTTATTTCCTAATAACTTCCATATATAGGCAAGCATATTGCTTAGAGGACTGTATATTGTTATTCTTCCAGGAATTCACTTAGCTTCATGGGACTGTGGGAAATGTTAAAGCAGAACAATCACTCTGTAGATGAACGTCATTGGTGCAGATACTCACAACTGCCAAATAAAAGAAGATGGCTGTGGCTGATGTGATTACTCTGCATCAAACTCTGATGAATGCACACCAATTGCAATTGCATTTCAGTACATTTTCATCTATTGTCACCAGCAAAATGCCATGATCATGCACATTTCACACAGGCCAACATTTTGAAGGTAGGGAACAAAGCCGTCGCCATATTCAAGTCAGCTATGACATTGTCTTGGAGTTCATCCAGACAAAGAATCCAACCCAGAATAGTTGAAAAAAAAATTCCTTTGAGGCAAATTACTGTATTGCAGGTTATTTGCATCTTCCCTGAAGCATCTGTAGCGTTCTGGGAAGAAATAACAGAGTAGGTGGACTAGTCTGGATTCAAAATGGCAATATGCTATCTATTTTTAAAGGCACACAACATTTACCTGTGGAGAAACAGAGAAAAGTAAAACTTTAAACCATACGAAACACTGAGTTGAGCAGAAATAAATTTTACCATTCCAAAAAAAATGTGATGCAGAGGTTCATAAAACCTGGAACTCCACAGGGTTCATCCAGATAGAGAATCAGTTCTGAATAGCAGCACTTTTGACAAATACGGCATTTTTTTGCTTAAATCATATAATGAATGATTTCTCATTTGCATACGGTAATTGGCCTTGTCTCTCACTTCTGCTTGACTGTCTGCTCTTTAGCAAATGCTGGTTTGTTTGTCACTTCCCAATCTCTATGACTGTCTATGGAGCAGCATTCTTTCATTTTTATATATTTATAAGTGATGTTCATGAGAATAATCTGGCAGAAGCAAGAAAAAAAAAAAAAAAAAAAAAAAGCTGGGGCCATTCGTGGGCAAGGNATTCCTGGGCAATGGACATAAAGACAATTCCAAAAGAGTGTATAAGATCCATAACATGGTTTCTATGCTGACCAAAATATTGTTGCACTATGAAG
The DNA here is from genome assembly GCA_013399115.1 of Anseranas semipalmata. Lineage (NCBI taxonomy): Eukaryota > Metazoa > Chordata > Aves > Anseriformes > Anseranatidae > Anseranas > Anseranas semipalmata. Next base: position 96,928 of record VXAA01004737.1, read on the forward strand.
CCAGTAAGTCTATAGCTTTTCATTCTCCCTTAGTTGGACAATTTTTTAAGTGTTTAGTGTCTTGGCACTATTTATTGTCCTGATATTACAGGAAGTTTTTAAACTTTACAAATGTACAAGCCAATTAAAAAAGATTGAGTTTTAACAATGTCTTCTGTAGTGTCTGAATGAAAACCAATAGAGCAACTGAAAAAATGTCACCATTATTTTGGAAAATCAAGCTCCTTATGTTGCACTTGCAAATGAAAAAGTTTTAACAAGACTTTGTATGTCAAGAAATATCTTTTCTGCCATCATTTCTTCTGTACCCAAATATTCCTTCAAGTGGGAATAAAAAAAAAATACAGTGCCACATGCTGTGATCTGCTGCACAGCACAGAAGTATGGTTAGAGGCATCTGACAGGTCTCCAAGCCACAGAGGGAAAGCCACTGGTCATGTGGTGCCCTTCACTAGTCTAAAACACATTTTAGTACTGAGGACTGTTAAAGAGAGAATCACAAATCACAGAATGGTTGAGGTTGGAAGCATGTTGCACAGGATGACATCCAGGCGGATTTTGAGTATCTCCAGACTTCACAACCTCTCTTGGCAACCTGTGCCAGTGCTCTGTCACCCTCACAGTAAAGAAATATTTTCTCATATTCAGCCGGAACTTCCTGTGTTTCAGTTTGTGCCCAATACCTCTTGCCTGTCGCTGGGCATCACTGAAAAGAGTCTGGCCCCATCCTCTTGACCCCCTCCCTTCAGATATTTGTACACATTGATAAGATCCCCTCTCAGCCTTCTCTTCTCCAACCTAAACAAGCCTCTCCTCATATGAGAGATGTTCTTGTCCCCTAATCATCTTAGTAGCCCTAAGAAGCCAGTCACTTCCCATGAAAGGTTCCATGGATGGCCAAGAACTGAAGGGCATAATAGCAAATGAGAATGGATCTGTTCATAATTTTCACTCATGCAAAGAGGACACCAAATTTCAGCCTGACGGGCTTTTTGGAAGACTGTAGGTGAAATGGGTAAAGGAAGATCAAATACAGTCTGTGTTTTAAGATTAAAGTGATAATACTTCTAGAAAGAGACTTTGCCTTGGTTAGGAGTGCTGGCATATTTATGTAGGAAACATCCAACTATCATCTTCCAGAATTAAGACAAAGAATATTACCTATGGCAATCTTAGGCAGAAGTTATACCTAGTGAACTCACATCACATTAGTTTGCTCCAGTGTGACATTTGTGAAAGGAAGCAATCTGTACGTACATTTGCACAATTATAAACATCCAAGTTAGTGTGACTTAAAAAAACACATCAGCTGCGCCATGGATGTAGCTGTCACCTGAGTCATTCCACCATATCTCAAATAGATCATTTTAAGTCTCAGTTTAATCAAAGGATTAGGAAATGGATCAGCTCTTGAAGGGTTTTTCATTCTCTCCCCAAAATACTCCTTTATCAGTCAAAATGTGTTGGCTGGTCAGACTAAGGCCCACCAGCAGATACATGTGTGCTCCCTGGTCATGTCCTGCCCATATGGAGGCTATGGCCAGATAGCAAATGGCAGGAGCCTTCCATCAAGTCTAACTAGCTTAAGTCAGGACCATGTCCACAAGTACTTGACCTCATCTAAAGCACAGTGTTCACATTCCAGAACACAAGAATAAATTCAGTTTCATTAGTAGCTTGAGTTGATAAGCTGGACTGCAAACAGGTGAGGCACTGAATAGCTGACACTGCCATAGTAGATTAACAAAAGCTTTTCAGATCCCTCACACTACAGATTGCAGCTTCTTGAGATATGATAACTTCATCACTTGCAATTTTTGAAGCAGTTTTCAAGAGCAAATACTTTAGGTTCTTAGCGAAAAGAAAATATATTTTCATAAAGGAAACAAATCTCCTGTCTGCACAAGATGAAAACAGAAAAAAAAAAAATAACTAAAGAGAATATTTATTTTGAGCATAGAAAAGTAGACATCAGGAAGAGGCACATGAGATGAAAAGAAAAATATCTGAGAATTGCAAGTGTATCTATCATGTTAAAATATACATTAAAGTCACAGTTCTTAATTACAAGTGATATTTTTAACTGTTTTAAATCAACTTACTTCAGCTGGTGTCCTGCAGTCAATGGTATTTGATCAATCTCTATCACCTGCAAATCCGGCCCCTGGTGCACAAAACGAGATCGTTAATTATATCAGCATTGCCAACAAATGCATGACAAACTCATGTGATCAGTGTGAAATTAACATATTTCAGATTTGTGTCCTTCCCTTATTTCTTTAGCTGTTGGAATCCATAGATTCGAGCTTTGTTCTGCAGTCAAGCAGAATGGAAAGATTATTTTTTAAAAAATAAATTGTTCATAATTATGGGATTCCAGGAGCTTTAAGCATATGAGTGATTTCTATACTTTGATGAAATTATAAGAGTTGGCAAGCAGTAATTATGACTGCTGACATTTATTTTATTGGTCTGATTTCTCATGCTTGTCATTCTCTTTTCTCCTGCTGGAAATCCATGGCAAAAATTGCCGTTATCATTGATGGAAGCAACAATATTGTAGATCACATAATTCTTAATGGTTTGTAAGAAATCTGCTTCCAAACTCAACTTTTCTCTTTTCTTTTTGTCTTTGTTCTTTTGATAGATGCTCTCAACCAGTAAGGAAAAATCAATATAAATGAATAAGCAAGTGAACTGCATTTACATCACCTTTATTTCACTTTGCTTCCTTGCTTGCTTCTAATGATACTTTATTTCAGTACCGAGAAGCTTCACTACCTGGCCAAGCCTTCATAAATAAGAATCAAGTAAGTAAATAAAATCACAAACTCTACTCAATGTCAGCATTAACTCCCAGCCATTGCAAAGTTCTATTTAATAATAATAAATGCAAGTTCAGGAAAGTCCAAAGTGTTCATTGCTCAGGCGGGGCTCACAAATTGCAGGAGACGACAGCAGTCTTTTAATACTAAAAAAACAAATTAAGGTTCCTATCAGATGTGCAGTCAGTCAGAGGAGAAATGTTATCCTTTCTACTAAGCTTATGGTTCTTCTTTGTTTAATTTGTTTCCAAACAAGGGGAAAAATGAGGATGAATTCACACAGGGACAACCAGAATGACAATGTATTGCAAGGGACAAAAGCTGAAACATAAACAAGTGGTGCCCTCACTGCACAACTGAAATCAATAAACCATTGTGGGGTGTCTGCACTGTCAGATGGGCCTCCAGGATCAGTGGGAGGTTAAGACTGACAATCTTCCTCCATCCCAGTCCGGTGGTACTGCTCCCTGACAGTGATGGAACAGCCTTCCTTGTTCCCTGGAACCCTTGGATGCTTGTGGGTGGCCTGATTTTTGCCTCCCTTTGTTCTGGTAACAGGTTGGACCACCTTACTGGAAACACTATTCCCTGGCTTCATATCCATTCCCCTTGCACTGTGCTGAGACAAAACATCCATATGGAAAGGTCACCGAATACAGACAGACTCAATGGAGGTAAAAATAAAACATTGCATCAGGGGGTTTTGATGACTTGAATTGACTAAGAGCCCTATCAGTCTTGTATTTTGACCCTTCAAAATTTTGTGAAAGCTTAAAAAAGTCATTGCAAAGAGTGATGTGGGGGATTTTGCACAGACATGCTGACCTGCTACATCAGTATGATAAAGTAACTAAGTATTTGTACTGATCATGGAAGTCTATAACCTATTCCTCATGAAAAGGTTTCCTCTCAAAGGGTTCATCTACCCTAGCTCAGGCACCTAGAAAGTAGATATCTATAGTCTCACCTGTCATTTTCACATGCCTCCATAGTCACCTAATCACACAATCATAGGATGGTTGAGGTCAGAGGGGACCTCTGGAAATCATTTAGTCCAATACAGGTTTAGTATAAGTTCAAAAAAATGCATGCTATTAGCACCAGTTCTTATTCAATGTCTGTGAAAAGGGTGCAGGTAATCAACTTCGACAGAAAGCACTTCTAGGTACCTGAAGTTGAATGTGATGTTCAGCGAGGGCAAGGGGGAGAAGCTGTCTTGGTTAACAGGGAAGTCATAACACATTGCTCAAAAGTTCTCTTTCTACCACTTCCTGAACTCTCTTTTGTTTGTCTTACCTGCTGCCCCCATGTTTTTAAGCTTCTTGAAAGTGTGCAGAACTAAAACATGCATCCAGGTGTGCATCTATAGACAAAAGGTGAGCAGGTGAGTGCTCAGTCTTGTCAGCTGTAACTTCAGTGTCCCACTGCTTTGATGGGATATTAATGTTTTTCTCAGGAAAAACAGGAGCTGCTTGGTCTCAGAGAGATTGGTCCAGAATTAGATCTTCTTCGGTAGCTTAAATGCATCTGTTCTTAGAGCTCCAAATCTCAGTTCTGATTTACATTTCTTTTCTACAAGTGAAAACTGAAGCTCATAAAAGACTTCTTCTAAAAGGTTACTACTACTACTACTATTATTATT
>VXAA01004737.1:101444-129160 GCA_013399115.1 Anseranas semipalmata
TTAATTGTAAAAGTTTCCTCTACTTTACTGTAGGGATTTGCTGAAGGTGTCCAAATTAGTCTTCATCACATGAGAAGAAGGACAGCACAATCCCCCCCTCCCCCAGTCACCCTGTGCTTGTTATCTATCTGACTCCACTGAGAGTAAAGGGAGCTTAGCTAACTAGACCTGGTAAAGCACTCAGATAGCTCTTATTCTCTAGATCACACAAGAGAAAAACAGATCACCCCTCTTCAGTTCCATTACCTTCCTGAGTGTTTTCTGGGATTCAGCTGGCAGCACCTAAAGACAGTGGCTCCCAGTCTGTGTTACACAGATTACTGATGGCTGTTCTGTGGAGTTCGCCTGGCTCCACTAATGGCAGTAATCATCTTTTATATTCCAGGATTTAATAAATTCAAATGTTAAATTCATTCAGGTTATCACAAAGTACTGAAGTAGGGTGTTAGGGTATTGGTCGTGTTAGTAATTAAATCTCATGAAAAGTAGAGCATGGTACTAGACAGAAGTCAAGAGTGATAATAGGCTAACACACATGTCACTTCCCATACTGAATAAAGGAAAAAATAGCTTGCAACTGGGGAAACGGGGTCTTTGTAAGATGTGTTGCTACTATTCACTGGTAGCTATTTAGTATAATTCCCAAACTGATTGTGTTCATAAATTCTTTCTTTCCTGAAGCATGCTTGAAAAGAAAAGTCTTTTCCTTCTTATTGAGCTCTCATTTTTGCTGTGAGTTCATTTCTGTGAGCCACAGTGACATGTAGAGCTGACTCTGCTAGAATGTCAGCGGCCTGCATCTCCAACATCGCAGAAGAATGATGGTGTGTCCATAGTGACACTGTTGCAGCAGCATTATAAAACGTCAGCACTACCTTCATGTGAAAATTTCTTAAGTTTGCTTGTAAGCCTCTTGAGGTAGGAACTGTAACAGTGCACTGTTCATCTCTTTGCTAACTCAAAAACAATATTACAAATGTTTTCATGTTGTAATCCTGTTAATACCTTAAAAAGAAAGACAGAAAAAATAAAAGAAAAAAAAATACAGGCAAAAAAAAAAAAAAAGATACCTTCTGGTAGATGTAAAGGGGTAAAGGTATTCTTACAGATAGTCTCAGTCTTCATATGTAAGTCCTCAACCAAACACACCAAGATGTTTGTATTCAAGGTGCATGCATTGTTGCTTTTTGGCCCATTGTATTAACAAAAGTGGGAGCATGTGTTAGGGACCAGGCCTACATAACAGTGAGTGCTCCGAGCATATAAATGGAAAGTAATCTCTTATGAAGGATGTCAATATTCTGGACAATGGGAGGACAGATTTCTAGTTAGGTTACCATGGGATAAAGAGAAAAAAAGTCCTGGGAAAGAATGGTAGAGTGGTTCACTAGAATCATTCTTCTATCTTCCAGCTCATTCTATGACATCTTTCTCAAGTATCCTTCCCCTGACCCAGACTAATAGCTCAGTAAATTGTTTAGAGGGATTGAATTTGGCCTGTAAACCAAATATAAAGTATTTTACAAATAAACAAATGATTTATCCTTGACTTCTGTGTCTTCATCTGAAAAAAATAAAAAATAAAAAATGAGGCAATAATATGCAGTGAAGTTAAAACTAATTGATGCTCACTCTGCAGCAGCTTTGCCATCTGGGGACTTGAGCTTGTGACTGAGGATGTAGACATCAGTCTCAGGGAACTCAGGAACTGGGATGAACAGCAGGAATACAGAAGATATCAGGGGTTATAGAAGTGATGCCTTAGCCTGCATGTGTGAGAGTGGATGATAAAAAAGAGGCTTAAAATGGAGGACATGGGTTTCAGATCTTGATTTAAAGATATGGGAAGCAGTAGAAGTTTGAAGATAGACAGGATCTATTTGGCTTCCTTGCATAGGGAGATGTAAAAAGTAAAGTAAGAAATGGGGACTTGGGTCTCAAGCATATGAAGAAGTTGATGTTTGACTAACAGGGCCAGGAAATTTCATACTTACTCTCAGGAAGAGGGTTTTGAGAAGGATGCAGGGCCCTTGATAAAAGTGTTTTAATGAGAATGATGGTGGGTAAAAGGTAAGATACTGTCTCATTTTGACCTATGGCATTGCATTTCGTGTAGAAACTGCCATGTGAGTATAAACAAGGTGTGCTCTTGCCACATGGAGAGTCATAGAGACGAGAGCCAGAGGAACCCTAACATCTGGATTAGGATCTGATATTTCAAATTTACATAGCCAGATGTCCTTCAAGATAAATATGGAAGCTAAACTCTAGGTTGCTATGGAGTTGAGCTAAGTGTAGTGTTTAAACACCAGTTGGGATTGAATCTAACCACACTGTAGCCCAACATCTCAGCCTAGGCAATGGAAAGTGATTTTTTGGTCTTATCTTTTATTTATCTATATTACTTTGTCTGATCATAAGAATAGCTTCTTCATTTTCATAGCTACCTTTAATTCAAAGTACAAACAGCTGCAGCAGTTCACAGCATTGTGGGGTCGGATCTGTGGGACTGGAAACCAAACCTAGCACTGCAGACGAATACAAAGTAACTTCATTTTCTGAGACTGGTGAAGCCACAGTTTCCACTGACTTTGTCAGGAGTTGATCAGTATCTCTAAAAAAAAACTTTCTAGGCACCTAACGATGGAGATCAGTGTCTAACATACAGCACTGAAGATTGAAATATTGCTGGCTTCATTGCATTATAGCAAGCTGACCTCTGCCAATGTCATTACTTCAGCTGGTGAAAGTGATTTTGCATGGCAGAGCCCTCACTGCAGAAGGCTCATGTGAAAGGACTCTTGGAATAGTAATACTCTGCCCAAGAGCTAAATATTATTAACTGTTTTTTTTTTTCTTTTTTAACATCATTCCTTAATTAGCAGTGAACTTAAGTAGCTGTAAAACTCTACAATACAGCACTAAATTCACCACTAGATCAAAAATTTAGCAAAAATTACCATATGTGTTACAGGAAGCTCAACGTTTTCTGCTTTTCGAGGCTGCTGAGGCAGCAGCCTCTTAGTGTTGATAAAAATTGCTTTGCAAAGGTTGTGCCTCTTTGGATTTATCACTATCAGCATGTGGCAGTGTTAGAGCTTCCAGCTAAAAAAAAAAAAAAAAAATTCAAATGTAATTTTACAGTACTTGCTTTGGGGCTGGTGCGTAAAACTGCTCTCTTAGCAGCTTCCAAGTCCCTGGAAACTCAGTCCCTGTGTCTCTCAACTTCATCACACCCCCTTATATACTGCTGTCGATCTTTCCTACTTAACGTTTATTTATTTCATTGCATAGTTAGGAGGCATCTTATTATTATTATTACTTTGGTTTGAAATTGGTTTCTTTTGATGACAGGGCTTTACATAAGTGCAAGGGAATGATTAATGTACTGTGCATAGTGGGCAAGGAAGAGAGGAGAATGTTGCTGAAGCAAGATTTTGAGGAAATTTTCTTTCTAGAAAAAGTAAGTAGATGGGTCTATGTTAGACAGCTGTGAAGCCCAATATGAGAGCAAAGTGATGCTGAGTATTTGACATCTACACTATGCATCTTCTAGTGGCTCTGCTTCAGGCTAGCTCTGGTGCTGTGGTCTGGATGTCTGGTAGTGGTTAGCACATATAAGATGCTGGTATGCATATTTTGGTGTAATGTTTTCCAGAAGGAGTACAGTTTGTGTGTTAGGAGACCCATCCTCAATGTGTGCTATGTGGTGATGTTAAGGAGATACACGTAAGGAGTGCACTGCTACGCTGAACCAAAGTGCTAATGGAAACACACCTGGAAAAAGAGCTAATGCCCTTGGGCTGGATGTAGAGCACCATTGGTTTTACATCTGGTATAGCAAAACACGCAGATGGATCTTCAGCAGGTACAAATTGTTCTATTTGAACATCACTAGATTAGCCTGAAACACACTTACTGAATATCTGGCCCTATATTCTGTTTTAAAGACAAATGTTTACCTTAGAATACTGAAGTGGATGAGGCATACTAACATCTGATTTTTCTGGGTGCTTATTTGATTTGAATGGGGCTTTATAGCACTCAGCACCTCCCTAGGTGTAGGCATTTTGATTCCCAAAGTTAATCCATTTTAGAGATGAATCAGGGCTGGCAACTGTCCTCAGCCACAGGTCAGTAAGCTCACAATGGATGTGCATCCAGGTGCTCTCTGTTGGGAATAATTCCTTGAAAAACAATACCTGATAAACACTTGGTCTCTCAGCACTCATTTGCTTTGGTAGTAGGTAGGTGGCACAGGGTTGAGCTGCACCTTGGCTCTAGGCAAGGCAGAGCTGCCAGACAATGATAGTTTTCTGGATGAGAAACTTGGGGAAAAAAATATTGCACATACTGTCCCTCTGAGGAAAGATCCTTTCTGTGCCAAGCATTAATATCCAGCCTTTTCCATTTACATATTCCTGCTGGCACTATAATGCCCCAAAATAAAAGCCTATTGTGGGAAAAACAGAAAACATAAGCAGAAAGTATGATAAACCATCTTGCTTTGCTCAGCACATGGGCAAAGGACACAAAAAATTTCTGATGCTTGATTGATCACACTCAGCACTGTAAATAGGAACAATGACCTCCTGAAATGGCCAGGTAGAAAAGTTGATCCGATTAGAGAAAATGCCTGCAGACTAAAGAATGTTGATCCCTGCATGGAAAAAAAAAAATCACATATATAGGAAGTTAGATATGCTCCAGTTTCAGGTTTTGTTTCAGCTCCTGCTGTGAGATCTCTGACTCACTTCTGTGGCCAGGTCCAGAGAAGCTAGGGGTTTGGGTATTTCTTCAAGTGTTACAAAAGCATTTAATTTATATCAACTTTGAAGAAATGCTAAGATCCTGATGCTGTTAATCTAAGTCTTACAGAAATTCATCCTAAATCTGAATTTTAGTGGCAATGACCATTTCATCCCCCATAAGCAAAACTGAAGACATCCCTGTCCAAACTCAAAAACTCTGAGAAAAATACCTGAAAATGATATTATTGATACCAAAAAAAAAAAAAAGGTATTATTATTATATTATGATTATTATATTATTGCTTTTATATCTATCAGCTGAGCGAGTTTTGGGACAATGTATGACTATTACACTGTTCTTTTTTAAGGCGCTCATTTTCAAACACAGTTTCAGTCTTTCCTGTAGAAGCTTTAGCCATAAGTCCAACACAGAGCCACAGTGCATGCTTAGTGCACTGCATTTTTGTTCACATCCTCCATTCATTCTCATATACCCCTTGAAGTAAAATTGCAATGGCTAAAATACATGCAATGTTGGGAACCCTATTTGCTTCAAGTTATAGCTGATGCCAGCACTCTCCTCCCTTTTAAGAACTGTGAATACTGCCTACTCTTGGATTGTTCTGTTGTGTATATTAGGTTATTTTTCCTCTTTGGTGAAAAATCATCCTCTGCTTTTAGCCTAACAAGTGAGAGCTTGGTAGCTCACAGGGAACTGTGCTTCTCAGTTGGGGTCATTTTGTTGTGTAGCTCATTTCTTTCTGAGCACAGCTGCTGGAGTTCAGCAGAGCAATCTCTAACAAAGCTATCTTAAGAAAAAACAATATAGCTGCTAGAAATGTTAGCACTTGGATTAACACACTCAATTTTAGCTGGGGGAAGGCTGTGCTAATGGGCACCAGGGACTCTTGGGAAGAGAAAACTGTAAGATACAAGCATACTCTCAGAACAGCAGTCTTTAGTATTGCACATGATATCTAATATCCTCCCTGTCTTTGGTCTGGATTTTGAGCTTTCTGTGTTGTGCCATCTTTGCCTCAGTCTCACCTGCCCAACCAAGTTTATGACTGAAAAAATCAAATTATCACTTTTGACATGGGAAATCCTAGGGCATAGAATCTGCTGTGCCAGCAAACAGAAACATTCCTAGAGGAACAACGGAGAAAACAAAAAACTTTTTCTCAGTTAAAATAATCTTCTGGCAATAAATTTACTTACCTATATCCTCATAAAAATAAAAATTAAATATTTTAATAATAACTACTGATGCCAAATAACTTAAATTTTATAAAATATTTAATGCTGGATCTTGGTGTTACAGGGTTACAGGCTTCCTGTTTTCTCTACAGTCTTGTAGAATAACCATCACTGATTCTGAAGGAGTCCTCAGAGATTCATTCATGTCATTAATGTCTGTTGCAGGTGGTGGCTTCTCCATTCCTCTCCTCATGAGAAGTTGTACATAATGTCCTGGTGGACAACATGTTGAACACAAGCTAACATTGTGCCCTGGCAGCAAAGCAGACCAACAGCTTCCTGGACTGCATTAGTCAGAGCACTGCCAGCAGGTCAAGAGAGGTTATCTTTCTCCTCTGCTCAGCACTGGAGAGACATGTTTAGGGCTCTGGGTCTAGTTTTGGGCTCCTCAGTACATAACAGATATGGAGGTACTGGAGCAGGTGAAGCAAAAGGCCACAAAGATGTTTATGGGACCAGAGCATATGAGGAGAGGCTGAGAGAGCTTGCATTGCTCAGTCAGGAAGAGACGTCTCAGGGAAAATTTTATCTATCTATATAAATAAATATCATTTGAGGGAGGAGTAAAGATGGAGACAGATGCTTCGCTGTGGTGCCCAGTGATGGGACAAGAGGCAATGGGCACAAACTGACATAAAGAAAATTTCATTAGAAAATATTTTTTTTCACTGCAAGGGTGATCAAGCACTAGAACAGTTTGTCCAGACAGGTTGTGGAGTTTCCATCCTTGGAGATATTCAAACCCAACTGGACACAGCACAGGGCAATCTACCCTAGCTGATCTGCTTTGAGCAGGGGAGTTTGGACTAGATGATCTCAAAAGGTCCCTTCCTACCTCAACCATGCTGTGATTCCATGATTTGTTAAAACTGATTCTGGCTATAAATAATCCTAAAACACAAGAAAGATTGCAAATAGATTAAAACTTCTAGACCCACGTCTGCTTTCTGTGCAAATCTATGCAAAGCTATGCACAGTTCATTTCAATGATGTTCCAAGTTCACTCCAATACTCCAGTTTTATCTTTAGTATATATGTAAAAGGTGGCCAGTGCCAGCACTATCTTCAGACCAAATACCTCACTTCCACTTTGAATTTAGTTCAAGTTCACACTGCCTCTGTATCCTGAACATCACAGACCCTCTTGGAATGAGTAATCTCACTCCAGGAAGGAACAGCCACACTTTGCACAGAGGGTGAAATTCAGGCTCTTAGCTTTCTCAAGGTTAGGCATCCTATCCAAATTAGTCATCCTGGCTAGTTCACCAGACAAAATCTAGAGGTACAAAAGGTACACTCTTATCATAAGCTAGTTGTCTAGTTTCTGCACAGTTACTGGAGGTAAATAGATAACCTCTTGCTTCAAGGCAGATGTCTAAAGCCATTAGATGTCTCATTCTTTCGAAGTGACTTTTTCTCTCCTCTGCTTGTAAAAAGATTCTGAATAATTAACTCAGATACAGATGTTTATAATATAGATGTCTAAAATTAGATAAGCTGACTTTTGCTTTGACTGTCAAGTCTCATGCACTAAGATGTCAAGTGAGCCTTGGTGTCTGCTAGCTTACTAACTACTCTCAGCATGCCAGCACCATCATTAAGGTATCCTGGGAGTTCCTCAGCAGAAACATGACTGGTGGAGTATCTAATTTAGCCTAAAGCCTAGTCACATGGCTGCTCATACACGGTAGTAAATCAGCACAACATTGCTAACCAGTAGATAACCTCAAATACCTACTTCCCAGACATATCCTCTGTCTTCTCCACCCATCTACATGATGAGAAAGATCATTTTCTTGTTCAGCAGTCCTTCCAAAATTTGTGGTCAGTTATTTACTCTGTTGCTGAACATCTCTTTGAACTCAGGCATGTCTGTCAAATCCATGTTCCCAGATATTCAGGTCTTAGGATCCTGCTGAGATGAATAGCTGCAGGTTGCCTGAGAATCTTTGAAGGTCAGAGAACTGCTCTAGCACATGTAGTGCTCAAAACTGCAGGAGAACAATGTTCATCTGAACTTGTGCTATTAGAAACAACTCTTTACTTCACACCTATGTGAATTGTTCTTACGCATATTATTTTTGTGGTGAAAGAAGAAGAAAACAAAAACAAAAACAAAAACAAAAACAAAAACAAAAACAAAAACAAAAACAGAGCTATCTATCCAAAAGGAATCATGGAGGGGTACAGATAAAGAGGAAGGAAGACCAAAGCAAATGAAGTGTGACAGATAAGTGCATGGCATTTTTGAAAGTGTTGGTCCACCAATTAATTGGGGAAATAAAAGCACCCATTATATAATTTTATGTCAGACAGCTTTCAATTAAATGTGTCTGAGTAATAGACACAAAGAGAAAATGGAGGCTTCTATAAATACAGGAATTAGGCAGCTTCTATGGGCCGAATCTCTTTAAAATTAGGTATTTGCTTTAAGTATCTGAATGATACACTTTCAGATTTCTCATTGCCACTATCCCACAAGCTGACAAAATAAACACTTTTACTGTTAATTTCAAATCCCACCACCTGAAGGTATCTTCAGACAAAAAAAAAAAACTACTACTTGTAACAGCCTTTTATATGCAGTACATCCCTCTAAGTATACCAAGGGCAGCCTCTTTAAAGAAATCTTTCTTCTCATCAAGGTGGTGCTATACTGAGAACATACTCATTTGTGTAGTAAATGCTGTGCTGAACAGCTTGCTTGGTAGGAGTCTTCTTTTTATTATTATTATTATTATTATTATTAGCACATTCCTAGTTAGCACAAAACCATTACTCATTGTTGATCTGTGGACTGCAGGTGCATATTTTAAGACATATCATTATAGATTTTTTTAAAAGTCAGCAATGAATACCGTTGACAGCTAAAAACAAAACATAGATTTTTTTCCCCCAGATGCCTTCCATTTTGGGAAAAGGCTTTAAGGTCTGTCTTTTCAGACACTCTTCATACACACATACATACATTTACATTGATTCCTTCCAACTCTTAAGGAAGTAGCATAGCTTCTTAACCATTAGCTTTGACTCCTTTACCAATCATAGCTCCATATTGTATTGGTTCCTCTCCGTAAAGAACAGAATATAAAGTAGTTGGAAAAGAAGGAAATGTACTTCAGACAATCTCTTGATTTGTTATGAATAACTGTTCTGGTCCTAGCCTGTTTATATTTCTGGTCATGGTATACAAACATTCAATTATTTCTTGCATATGTCAACCAAATATGTTTTGCAACATATTTGCAACAAATATGCAAACATTACATTTTGCAACATATCCTTCAGTATACAGGACACCTGCAAACTATTATATGTATTTTTGTTTTGGTTTGCTTTTCACTGTACTAAGATACATGCAATTGTACCTCCACCTTTATTAAACAATTGCAACATTTTATAAATGAAAATAGTGATAGAAAGTTTTTTTTTCAGTATTTGTATTGCTAAAGCCTTTCTCATTATAAAGAAATGGTGCAGCAAAAAGCAGTTTTGTATGAAAGAAGAATTATTCAAGGGAAGAAATCTGAAGGCTTGCAATTGGTCCCTGGGGACTTATTTACAAACAGCCTGACACCAGCACTGCTCACCAAACCCCTGGGTGCTGTCCCTGCAGATGCATGTTTTTTTCTCTTCATTCCAACTCTTTATATTCCAAGTTTATAATATGTTCAGGATTTGCAAACACTTCCATGGTTAAATAAATTATTCAGAAAATTATAAACAGCTCCACAGAGGGAGGACTCCAGTATTGATCCATCTCTAACAAGAACTTTAATACTGAAATATTTGACAGGCTAATGTCATAACACTTCTACATCTCTTGCTATTTATAGGTTTCCTAAGTACTCATAATCACCATGTTCCAGTAAAGCATACTAGATGATTCCTAATTTTTGTTTTGATGTCAATTCTTTCTTTTATTTTGGACAAGCTAACAGACATTTCTGAATGTCAGTAAAATGGGGAGTCTTACTGTTCAAGGAGGCAGAGACTGAAAGAAGGGAACATTGCAGGTTAGTTTTCTTTCTCTCCTGATACTCCCCTCTTATTGGTAATTTCCTGAAATAGAATTCTATAAGTACTTAATTAATAACATAGTCAGAAGCATATTTTACTTCTCTTTCTTGGGAAACTATTGAAACAAAAATGATTTCCTATCTCAGAGCATTATTGAATTAAGTTAATTTTTGTAAAGAGCTTTCACCGTGAAAAAATTCTTCAATAAGTTCCTTAGTGAAAGGGATGAGAAAACAAAAGAAAAATGCCTGGGTGATTTTAAACATCATTTTTTTGATGGTTAGGCATAGTATGTGTTGTTACAAAAATGGATAATACATTTTGTGTCTGTAATGCATGATATTTCAAGAAGCAAAAGTAAATATCTGAGCTGGTAAAATTCCCAAGGAAATTATATACTCATATCTTCTGAAATTGAAGTTCTTCCATGTCTTGGGTGGATCTTAGCTCTTTCCAATTATCCAAGAGAAAAATGTGAGATCCCTCTGACATGAGTATTTATGTATGTGATATTATTGCTGCACCAAAGCGTTCCGCAGGCTCTGTTTTTTTTTTTTTTTTAATACTGCATGTTTCTTATAAAGAATTGGAATCTGGAATTTTCTTGGTCTTAAATTAATATCCTAATCAAAGCTTATTCTTGCTCCCACAGGCAAAGATGATACTTTAATTCTCTGCTGTCACAAGAAGCACAAGGAAAACGCAAGAGAAGCGATTTCTATGTACTGAAGTCAGAGCTTTTCCATGCAAATACAATTACTTAAGCTAACAGGTAAGCTGTGCTTTTTTAACAGGAAAGGAAGGAAGTAAATTTAATTAACAATATATTTATGAGGAGTCTGAAGGAAAACGATAGTCCTACCTTTCTGGCAGTATACATTTTAACCCATGAAAATATAAGATGATATTAGATCTGCATGGCATACCACAATATATAGATATTTCTCATAAGACCAATATTATGTTCATTGCATATTAATAATCCACTAGATTTTCAAAAATGTGCAGTTAATTTTAGAATTATTGATCTGTTTCACTATATTCAGCCATTAGCATATTTCTTTCAATGTAAAATATACATATTTAGTTAATTTAGGGGAAAAAAAATATCTTCCTGCATGTGATGGTATGTTTTTCCTTTGCATGGGTTGAAATAAGTGAACTGAAGGAAAATGTCAGCTGCTTGTGCAGACAGCCAGCTTCTAGTAGTACAAAGAGATGGTACACATAATAAGAGTATCACATTTAAATGGCAGCATACAGACATATACACGCTGCATGAGTTGCTCAGCCTGCACCACCTTAATGTCCAGAGGTCCTTTCTGACAGGTTGAGAGTAAGTATTTGCATCAGGATTGCTTATGAGCCTCAGTGTCCTGGCAAGAATACTCAGATCCCTTTTGTGCTGTGACAATCTCAGCCAGTCACTGGGGAGCCTGTGATTTAAATCAGCAGAGGAAGAGGTGGGTGTAGCATTCTCAAAGCGGATTAGTGGCACATGCAGGATGAAAACTTGACCCCCCCAGTCTCAAGAAAACACCTCTTGTGGTTTAACCCGGCAGGCTGCCAAGAGCCACACAGCTGTTAGCACACTCCCCGCCCCTCCAGCGACAGTGGGATGGGGGAGGGAATCAAAAAAAAAAAGGTGAAAAACTCATGGGTTGAGATAAAGACAGTTTAATAGGACAGAAAAGGACGGGAATATAATAATAATAATCATGATAAAAGAATATACAAAGCAAGTGATGCACAATGCAATTGCTCACCACACTGATTCCCAGCCAGTCTCTAAGCAGCAGCCACCCCTCCCAGCCCTGGCCAACTCTCCCAGTTTTGTTGTTCAGCATGACACCATATGGTATGGAATATGCCTTTGGTCAGTCTGGGTCACCTGTCCTTGCTGTGTTCCCTCCCAGCTCCTTGTGCACCCCCAGCCTCCTTGCTGGCAGAGCAGCACAAGAAGCAGAAAAGTCCTTGACTTAGTGTAAGTACTGCTTGTCGACAACCAAATCATCAGTGTGTTATCAGCATTATTCTCATCCTAAATCCAAAACACAGCACCATGCCAGTTACTAGGAAGAAAATTAACTCTATCCCACCAAAAAGGTACAGGACAAGTGTAGGTTCAGAACAAAACCTCAGTTGCTCTGAAGACTCCGATACCCTTCTGCTCCATATGGAGCAGAGCAGCAAAAGTGCTGAGGTTTCTCAGTTTCCATCGGTTTTGGCATGGGATGTAAAGAGGTAGCTCACTGTCATGTTTAGACTGAGTTCTAAAGACCAATTCAGAAAGACTAAAATTTCTAAATAATCCTTTCTCTGGGAAACACCTAAAATTCAAACTTCTTCAGAATGCATTTCTCAGTTAAAAAGGATCTTTCCAATTTAAGTTTTATTTTCAACCTGAGGATTTTGCTGGAACCCCATCTGTTTTCAGTAAGCCATCAATGCTTAAAAGAGTTTTTACAAATATGCTTTTGCTGGGGTAGCATTTTTGTATATTATTCTGTTGCAATTAGATATCAAAAATGCATGTGCTAACTACAGATTCTGAAATTACTTGGTGTCTAAATATGAAAGAATATGAATAATAATATTTAACAGCAGTTAGAAAATTACTTGTTCCAGAATATTTATCTTGTTTCCTTTTACATATGAAATGATCAGTGAAAATGATATGTTGAGTTTCTTTCTCTGTTGTCACCTGAGGTTTGTCATCTGACTGGAGCTGATGAAGGAGAAGTCAGATAGTGCAGCAGTCCAGTATTTCATTATCTGTTACCTCCAAAGGACCTAACTCTTATCTAGCACAGGTCACAGCTTGGTGACTTCTGCTAAGCCTCATGGGGATAAAAGCCTGTCACTCATATATATTGTGGCCTTTGCTTCAGAAACACCAGGATCAAACAAGCTTAAGGAAGGTATTAATTTTCAGATGAGTTGAGATCTCTAAGCCTGAGAGTTTAAGTTTAATATAGCAAATGAGCTCCTTACTGCAGTCTTTTTACTGTGGTTAAAAAAAAAAAAAAAAGTTTTCTGAATATTTTCAGAAATATCAGTGACCATTTCTATAATCCTTTGGACTGTGAAATTTAGTGCAAAGATAAACCATAGGTTTTGATGCCAAAAAGGTTCATACTTAGTTGCCCAAGTGATATTCTTTCTCATAAGTATTATAACCTGTTCCCTGATGCTACAGAGCAAGGAAGGTAGAGGGGGGCAATTTCTCTCTAACGTGAAACCCTTTCTTGACCTTAATTTCAATAAGAAAGAATTTTCCATCCCCAAGGACCATCATACTACAAGCAGTCCAGATTCCAACTTGTCATTGTCTCTGGTCTGTTGCAGATTGAACATGCTTATTTTTGTGTGCGTGTGTGTAAATATCAATCTTTATTATTAACCTTTATTGCTAATAAATAATAAAGAAGAAAGGAGAAATCAAACCAGAGAAAGACCAGTTTTTCTACAAGTTTCTTGTGTATCACTAAGCAAACCAAAGACGTTCTTTGTGTCTTTGAACATGTCTATCGTGGCTGAATGTAAAGAGACCTAAGCTTGTTCTTCCAATGGTTATCTGAGCTCAACAAAAATGAGAAAATTATACCAGAGAACCTGAGATGGTTAGAAATCATACAGCAGGATTTATTCTTTTAGGATTAGCACTCTATTTATGCTGCTATTGAACTTCTGAAGTTCAGATGACTTCCATCAAATAAGCTCAGCTGCCTTTGTACTACACTTTCCTGCATTTCAGATTACAAGATTAGCTGAGAAATGTAGGGTCTTTTAGCACTGATTTGGACAGGTATTTTCCCATTTTCTTTCTCCGTAGAATAAGATCAATATTGTAATCCACCTTGAAAGAGTTCATGTTTGCTCAGTGACAGTAATATGTTCAACTGGAGGGTGAAGTACTTTGGGTACCAAGGGGTTACCATGCAGAGTTGAATTACAATGTATTAACACATGAGAAAGTCGTTTCAAAAATATTCTAATTTATTATTATTACAGGCCCCTTGTCTAGGCAAAATGGTTTAATCAAAAGAGCTTTTTAATCATGATGGAAATATTTTCATCAAAGTGAGCTGCACACTTTAATTAAATAGAGTAGAAAACAGAAGACAAGTTCTGAAATGTTATCTTTTGCTGAGGCTCCAGGGGACAAAGGAAATCCTTTCAAAAGCTGACCTTTCACAAGGAAAGCCCACTTCAGTATATATCTATTTCTTACCTCTACATGAGTGATTTATGCAGGTAAGTGCCTACTCTTGAGATGAGAAGATACTTTGTCAAGCAGTATTATTCTAAGCATTAAGTTGACCGACAGGTCCAGAGCCTATTGTTGTAAAAGAGACATTATTCCTTGGAAGGTTATAATGGATTAAAAAGCCTTTACTTCTTAAAGTGCAGATTGTAGCTTAGGAGATTGTTAAAATCAAAACTGATATCAGTGAATTTTGTGGCACTGGGAATCAGGAGATATGTCAATTTACAGTTGCTGATGGTCTAAACCATGCTTCATATTTTCTTTTGTCTGTAAGACATGTTGAAAGCCATGGACCCATATTCAGCTCTTTGTGTTGATTTCAACAACACCTATCATAAAAGAGTTGCTCAACAAAACTGTGGGAATTTAGAGCACAAATACAAAAGGTTAACATGGATTTATTCTTGCAAAAAGAACCCTAATGTAAAGTTAGCTCCATTATCATCATTCATAGTCTGTTTTGTTGAGCACATCAGCTGTTACAAGAAAAGAGAGCAGGTGGGAAGACATCGTGAAAGAGGAACATCTCACTCTGTCAAGTCCTTCTGTTTTCTTAGTACACTAGGACAGAAGCCAAAACAGCCTTGACTGGGCCTGTACTTCCGAACTGTGCACCTAACAACACCCAACAACTCAGCATACTGCCAGACTTACCCAGGCAGGCTATTCACAAGCATCGGTGAGTTTGCTGTGTTCAAAACCATTTTCATATCTGGGCTGAGAAGCTTTATAAAGATGGCTCTCAGATTATGTCCTATGTCCTTGCGAGGTTCTCCATTAACTCATTTTGTGATATGATCACTGCATTCTGCACAGGATGTACTCAGCCAGAAAATCTCTTCCACAAACGGAATTTTTGTTTAGGAACCTACTGTCAGATAAATCTCCCTTTTTTTTGAAATAATTAGTTATTTAATTTTTAAATGGTTTTAAGCTTGATGTGCTCTTGTTGGATATGCATAGATTATTCAAGGTCCAGCATTTGCCTGAGCATCATGGTAATGTCATCCATGAGCACTATCACTCACTCTTGCTGGAGAATTGTAAGACAGAAACTTTATGGCAAATGGATATGTGATTAAAAGTCCATTACTTGATTTTGTTGGATTGGAGTGCTAATTAAAGTAGGCTGTTAATTTTGCTGTGGTTGTATTATTTCAAACAACATTCAGTAAGCCCCCAAATCAACAGATTTTTTTTCTTTTTGTTGATCAGGACAGAACAACCAAAACAAATAAACAAGCTTTTTCCTTACCATAGTAATCATCTGCTGGCAATCACAAGGTCCACATCTCTCAGAGGTAACTCTGAGTCAGCCTAACTGCAAAAGAATTAGCATTCAAGAGCTGGTAAGGAAAGACAAGGGTGTAATATTGACTGTGTTTAAACAGAGAAACATAAAAGAGTCTAACCTCTCATTTATATTTCTTTAACTAGAGACTGAGGGAGGGAGAGAGAGGAGGAGCTAGCAAGACAAAAGCAATTACAAATGAAGGCTTACGAAGGCATTGTTTCTAGCTAATCGAATTGCTGTGGATACCCTGTTTGTTGTTTGAATTCTTCCTGTGATTTGTTAGGGAGAAATCAGTCGTTCCAGTGAACAGCATTCATTTTTGAAATTGCTTTCTGGCAGTCAACACATGAGGTTAAACTACAGCCTCTGATGCAGGCACAGAGGCATCTTACCTCGCTTTAAATATTTATAAAACAGGGACATCTATCCAAGGTAGTTGCTTAAAAGCCTTTTTACTAAGGCCACTGATTATAGTAGAGAATCACCCATCTGTACGAAATGAAACATCTCATCCCAATGTAAGTGTCAAAAGTACATTATGAATGCCTCCAAGGAGTTTCCTATAAGGTTGAAAAATGAGAAAACACTAATGTATGTATCATATGTGCTAAAAGGGCTTTCAGTGCACTCATTAGAGGACGGTCTGATCTGATCCTAACAGGGGAGTGTTCCAACCTTTGCCCAGCTTTGTGAGCTCAAGCTGTGTTATTGCCACAAAGGGGGGTGGCAAATGCAGCTCAACTTCTTCATTCTTATGAATTATCAATATTAATTTGAAAGCTATTAACGTGTTTTCCTAATTAAATGCAAAGTTATGAGACATTTGGAAGCTGAATGGTTGGCCATAAAGGTATCAAAATGATCCGTGAAGCAAGGGCCAGATTTAGATTCAGTCCATCTCAGTCCAAGAGAAAGAAACATATGAGCCTCTGTCCAGGCTCATATGAAGAATGAAGTGAAATTTTCAGAGAAAGTGCTCAGAATGAAACTCCACAGGTATCAGCTACAACTGTTAATGCATGTTAACACAACAAGGTATTTAAATCTCTGGTATTAAACTGGGTAATCCATCCGTATTGTGCCTTGTTAATTAGAGCTTTGGGTAACCCTGGGAAGTAAACCACCTCTGGTTTAACTTAAGAGATGAGAGGCTCTTCTACATGGACGTCAGTGAAGTCATCTAGTAATGATATTGTTCAGGTTTGTCATGTGCCAAAAATAAAGGCCAAAAAAAGTGAATAAGTTTGTGTTAACAATACAGAAAATAAAAATAAATCCTTCCATTTTTCTTGTTTCCTGCATCAAAACAGTCCTATAATTGTTTATATTTATTGGGTAGAAAGCATAAAGTCATCCTTAATCATTATTCTTCTTTCCCTATGATAGCCTTGATAATATTGCATCTGAATACACAAACAAGAATATCAAATCTACCTACCCACAGTAGTCCAGTAATCCTCAGACAAGTGGTAGCTGAAAATAAACTCACCTTAGAGGCCACAGATTTAAACAGTAGAGATGTAAATACTCTTTCCTGTTATCTCAAAAGCAACATGTTGGTGGACAGAGGTATCAAAGCAATAAAAGCTTTCCTTCAAAGGACCCTCAGGTAAACCTCTGATCAGAAAGTTCCAGAAGGATATGAAGGTACCAGGTGTTGTCACCTTATGATACACAAGACTAGTCTCCCACATGCAAGATGAAAAAGTATCTCATCTGTTTGCTGAGCATGAAATGTTGGGTGACAGAGCTGGAAAGATGGACTTCTATTTGGTTTTCGGCAGTGTCAAAACCTCTTGTAATTCTCATTGCATATTTGAAATTCTTTCATTTAATCCAAAACAGAACAGGTATTTATTTTCTTTCCATTTTTTTTTTAAAAAACAACAACAACAACAACAACAAAGAATAACAAGTTATTATTCCTAGCTCAGACATCTGCAAAATCGACAGTGTTGTTCTAGATAACACAAAAAGTAAAGAAGAAGCAGAGAGTCTGATTGCCTGAATATGCCAATTGCCTTTGCTGCAAAACTTATAACTGAAAACTGGCTTAGTCTTTCCTAGTGACTCTCAGAAGATAGTTTACAGAACTGCATACTGATGATAAACCCTTAAGATTTTGTTGCAGCTGCCCATCTGGCTTCTTAACTAATTTATGGGCTATCCTGACACTCTTTAATATTACATTACCTTCTAATATCATCATTTAGAAATCTAAAAATAGTCTCCAATGTCTTGAATAGCCAAGTTATTAAAAATTTAATAAAATGAAACACAAATATAATGCAATTAAAAATCCATATTGCATATTAACACAACAACACATTGCAAGAATATGGAAAGCAATCAAATTAAAAACAAATTAAGAAATATCTATTTAATAAGGTGTCTTATAGTTTCAAAAGAGTTTACTGTAGACCATGCAGTTTTGCAAATATAAATGATTCAATGACATCTCATTAGAAGGCACAGTAGAATTGATTTCTTATTAAAAAATGATAAAAAAAATAAAATAGTAGCCTAGCAGCTGGAATATCCCTTCATTCTCTCTGTGGGTGTAGAATATCACCTGACTTCTACATGCCCTAAGCACAGGAGTACTTCCATTTTCCCATTCCTTCCTGCTAATTTTCCTATAAATTCCTGCTAATTTTCTGGAGATTATACTTTTGATGATATTTTAATTATATGTTTTGTTTTGTTTTGTTTATTATAATCTTTTTAAGGCCAGCTCAGCGACCCTTTTTTTTTTTTTTTTTTTAATCTTATTCTGGTCTTCAATTCTGAACATTTTGATGATGCAATGACCAAAGATTATATCTATTAGATTTTTCAGCTTTTGCAGACATTTCAGCTGTAACAGAAAAAAAAAAAAAAAAAAAATAGCTACACTTAGAGCTGGTGGTACTAAATCTTCCCAGAGAAGAGATACAGAGGCGTTTAGCTTCTGCTGGTGGCGTTATGGTTATGATGAAAGAGATGGATTTCTTGTGTAGGTTACCAGAGCAATGTCTGTTTCTTTCCAGCAATGTAGACTGTCCACTGGGAAAACATCCCTTTACATGGTACATGTTGATAGATTTACAGCAGTGCTGGAAACTCATTCCTTCCTTAAGTTCCCAGCCTTGTCTTTTGCTACCATTGCTGGTTTGAAGCACTGCTGTATTTTAAATATAATGTTTCCCTTAAAAGCAGATTGTTTCCTTCACTTGCATTGACTTTAAACCTGAGGAAAAAAAAAAAAAAAAAAAACACACACAAAGAAGATTTTACTCTGAACAAGCAAAGCATGATCTTGACAACAAAAAGGAGAACACCTTAAGGTCTAAAACATCAGTTCAGAGTGTCCCTGACACTAACCTCTTGAAGAGGGGCAGATAACACTGAAAGGGGCTTGTGACCTGTGGATAATTCAGTTGTTACTAATAGATCCATCCTAGGGCCTTGTGGACCTGAGGCATTTGTTAGCATCAGAGAAGGGAAGAATGTCTTTGAAA
Source organism: Anseranas semipalmata (assembly GCA_013399115.1). Classification (NCBI taxonomy): domain Eukaryota; kingdom Metazoa; phylum Chordata; class Aves; order Anseriformes; family Anseranatidae; genus Anseranas; species Anseranas semipalmata. The sequence continues at coordinate 120,537 of VXAA01004737.1, forward strand.
ATACTCTGCTTCTCAAATGCTGTCTTTCAGAGAGCAACTCCTCCCTGGGATTTTGATTCCACTTTTACCTAGGAGTTTTATGCATTCTTTTGATATTTAAAAGCCTGTCTTATAATCTTCTGGATTTCTGAGTGAATTTACAAGCTATCTTCATGTGCAGCCTTGCTTTAGCTACAAGAAAAAATGGCATGTTCCTCAGCTTGCTTAAGAACAAAACCCTTTAATGAGAAAAAAGGTATTTTGAAATGATGCTTCTTTTATTCCTGTCTGCTTATTCTCTTAGAAAAACATTTGAAATGTCAGTATAAACACACATGACAACATTTTGTAAACCATAAGTTATACAAGTGTTTTGGTGCAAGCAGCAGTCTGCCTTTCGATTTCTGCTTTCCTTAGACAGCATGACCTATAACAAGAATCTTTTTATTGTTTCATTATTACTTGATAGCTTCATATTATAAAAGCATTATTTATACAATATGTTTGACAATCCCACAATGAGAGTTTTGTTGGGAAGTTTCCATAGAAACAGTGCACAACATATTAATAGCTGAAATGGCTGACTTGGGATTCCATCAGTGGGTACTATTGTTGATAACACTGAATTATGCTGTTGGTCTTCAATAAAATACCAGAGGCACCTATGACAAGAAGCCTTTAAATCCTTTAAATGATCTTGTATATAGTATTTTTATGCCAGTTTTCGTAATTTTAACATAACAAAGACATATGGCAAATAATTGTGTGTAATAGGAGGGGATGTAATCATAGATTTTGTAGCCAGATTTGATGTATTTCAGGCAAAAAAAAAAAAAGGTACATCTTAAACTCAGAATGCCACTTTATTCACTCACGTCTTCTTCTAGTGAAATAGCCATCCTACTTGGGATACCAGTTTTATGGCCAAATCAGGTGTGGTCTTTTCCACTAAGCCACGGTTTTGCTTTCAAGAAAAATGCCAGGAAACTTTCCACCAGAAGAACAACCCTACATCTACCTTCTCTAATTAGGAGGCAGAAACGTTGCAACCTTCCCCTGTTCCTGTCCATCCCAACCCTCCCCCCCCCAAAAAAAAGTAGATTAAAACACTTCGCTTTTTCCGTATAATGAAGTGGAAGTACAGATGCCTAAGCTGGTAGATGGCTCTGCCAATTGTGTCTCTTTGGTCTGGATTCAGTGAAACAATCCTGTTTAAACAAAGTTCTTAATCGAATTTCCATCCCAAATCACGTTTCTCCTGATACTATTAATATATGTATATGCATATGCACACAAGTCTTTGGATCAATTATATTTCCCTTAGGCCACCATTTCAAATTTTCTTCTGCAACAGTGCTGACTAGAAGTTTGCATTTAAGATTTTTTTCTGCAAAAGAAAAATTTCCTGGGACTCAAATGCACCCAGCTGCTTCAACAAAGCACCATATATCATTATGGTCTTAATAAAGCAATGAGAGCTGGCAATGCATCTATACTTAAAGGCCTTGATTAATGGACCCCAATGGCACTGAATCTTCTGAATTCCACCAAAAGCAAGTAACTCAGAGTTCCTGTAAATAGGACATTCTTTCTCTGTAGCAAGACTAAGTATTTTTCCTGTGGTTTACATGATCACATGCTAAATCTGTTATGACAGCTACTTATCTCAGTCCAAAGCTTTAAGACCTTTGGATCTTTTTCCCAGCTCCAGACATTTCAGTGATAAATCCACCACACCTATCAAATGTTTTATAGCATACTGGAAAAAAAAAAAAAAAAAGAATAGCTAGATAATTTCACAAGTGTTGCTTTTACTTCAAACCCATATCTCATCATAAATGGCCAACTAAGACAGGTATGTGGCTACTTTGTATCTACACAGTGGCACAAGGAAGCCTGGGCCAACAGATTTAGATGCCCAAAATAAGTGGCCTTATTTTCAGAGTAGCATAGGACCAACACCTCTACCAATGGTAACAAGAGCTATGGTTTCAGTACCTTTTAAAATGAAAAATGATTTTGAAATAAAAGCTTTCCTAATTATATAGGGAGATCCTAATGAAGATAGCATGATCTTCGGTACAAATAGATCCATGTTACTCCGAGAATTTTGTGAAGCTGTTTTGCATCTATCATTCAGATGCTCTTGAATACATTGGGAACCTTATCCAAACTGTCATTTTATAGCACTACTTTGTTTCATCTTCTCTTCCAGTTGAGTCTGCAAGTTTCAAATTATTGGCTGGCTAGTAAAGATCTGTATTTATCACACCAATAAATCTTTTAGGTAACTTATGCCTTGAAACCAGAGATGCTAGGAAACTATTCAAACCCAATTTTTTTTAGCTGATTTGATTTCTTCAAGCAAAGTTATTTCTTACCCAGTCTGAGTCAGCCATTTTTCTGTGTGTAGAATGTGTTCTGCCTCAGACTTTCCTATTATTCCTTCAGATTCTGTGAGGGAGAGCTGTGTCAAAAAATATATTTGTACTCCTTGAGAGCTGTTCATTTCAGCATGCGAGGTTAGAACCTTATCGCAATTTGGGCCCAAAGTGGAGCCAGTCGGAGGCGTCTCTTTCTACTTCCATAACGCTTTTGTTTCACAGACTGCATAATTTGCAGAAAGTATTGCTGTATTCTCCAGCAGGGAACATTTTGTTCCAAAGTGCTGCTGTTGCCTTTATCTGCCCTGCGAGGAAGAAATCTCTTTCCAGCTTTCAATTATGGACAAAAGTTTACAATACTAGAAGTAAAGGCTGAGGTAGGTGATTGTCCCCCTATATGCTGCCCTCATGAGGCCCCACCTGGAGTACTGCATCCAGGTCTGGGACCCCCAGCACAAGAAGGATGAGGACCTGTTAGAGGGGGTCCAGAGGAGGGCCACGAGGATGATCAGAGGGCCGGAACACCTCTCCTATGAAGAAAGGATGAGTGGCTTGGGCTTGTTCAGGCTGAAGAAGAGAAGGCTCTGGGAAGACCTCATTGCAGCCTTTCAGAACTTAAAGGGGGCTTATAAAAAAGATGAAGAGTGATTTTTTAACACAGGCAGATAGTGATAGGACAAGGGGAAATGCTTTTAAACTAAAAGGGGGGAGATTTAGTTTAGATGTTGGGAAGAAATTCTTTATTCAGAGAGCGGTGAGGCACTGGAACAGGTTGCCCAGAGAAGCTGTGAACACCCCATCCCTGGAGGTGTTCAAGGCCAGGTTGGATGAGGCTTTGGGCAACTTGGTCTGGTGGAAGGTGTCCCTGCCCATGACAGGGGGGTTGGAATTAGATGATCTTTAAGGTCCCTTCCAATCCAAACCATTCTATGACTCTATGATTCTATGATAAAGGTATGTGTTTATATAGAGAGATATGCCAACGTAAAAATCTGCAAGCATATCTTTGCTTTTATCCATGGCATAATATATGTGGCTTCCATATGTGTGATATATGAGAAGCTTTTATGTTTTTCCCTTACAACAACACCAGGAAAAAGTGTTAATTTTTACTATCTTATTTGTAGGAATTTGAGACACAGAGAAAGGTATCTAAGATCACACATGAAGTGAAACAGGAAGCAAAGAATTAAACTCAAGTTGTCAGGTTGCGTGCTGCCTTTTTTTTTTTCCTTTCCTTTCTTCTTCAGAAAAGGAGGTGCTTATATGAACACAGTATTAGGAAGTTCTAATTCCCTTTGAGTTAGATTAAGTCATTCTTATATTAGCATAAGCAAACCAATTTGGTTGAACTCAGTGTTTTCTTTTGTAAAATCTTAAATCATGGAATTAGAGGAAAAGTCAAGATAGAAGGGACATCTGGAGGTCATCTGGTCCAACCTCTGCTCAAAGACAGGCCAACTTCAAAGTTTCAGTAGGTTGTAATAGGTTACAATACAAAGTCTGTTCTTTTAAGCTGATTTGGTGAAACAGGGGTAGTTAAACTGGACATAACTTGTATATGGAGGAGAGCTAATCCTGTTTTTTTCTGAGGAGACTAATTTAGTTTTAGGACATCTGATAAGACTTTCAAAAGCCCCTCCTACATGGCACAAGTTGGAAAAAACTCACTTTGTTAAGTTTGCAATAGGTGGTTTGTACTGATGGATTTTAAGCAATTTCCAGATTTGTTTGTGCTTTCACTGTCAGTATGAAGGCTGTCCTAGAAGACCTCATGGGCACCATATAATACTCTCTGCTAATTTCTGGCAGAAATGCAATTATGCATTTGTTCTTGTTTCAGATCAAATGTATACTGCCAGGTGACTTGGTAATGCACAAGTATAAATTTCATGAACACGCATTACTGCTTGGGTTCAACCTGTGCATATTTTATAAATAAGGAAACCTTGGTTCTCCTCATGTCAATCTTTACTTTCAAATTATGTCTCTGTTACCATGGATTTATCTGAACTTTTCCTTATACATAGTGACCCTGCCGTGTTCTATAAATATCACACATCTCTTGTCCCCCCAGACTCAATCCTAATAGCAGTGTGTTGTTTCTCTAAGTGTTACAAACTGGGGAGTGAAGAATTCAGCACTGTCTCTGAGGCAGCAGAGTCTTCCCACCACAGAGGAAGTAGTACTTGGAGTAAACTAGTTCACACTAAGACATCAAGCTACAATAAATGGTCCACTTTAAAGCGTGTACTAATAGAACTGAAAAGATCAGAAAGAAAGGGTGGTTGCAGATGTATAAAGTAGGGCGAGAGGTACTCAGAAGACACTTTGAAGAATCCTAATTATTAAGAAATTGACAAAAGTATCGAGAACTTACTGGATGAATGAAAAGGTGAACAGAGAGGAGTCCATTGAAGAACTTCTGGCAGTAAAAAGAGTCACACCTTTTTAATCATTAAGTTGTCAAATAGCATTGTGAATCCCGAGTGTAAATAACATGATTTCCTTTTTACTCAGCAGAGTTTTTTTTGCTTTCATATTTTTTAATCACCTGAAATTTAGCATATTCATTAAGAAATTTCAGTCAGAAAAATCTTTCCCTTTAAAAGCCTCCTTACACCCAAGCACACAGATTTAACTAAATTGCTAATGTGGGGAGACAGAAAGTATCTTTTCCTTTGTGACATGAAGGTTCACATTAATTTTGTTTGACTTAAAATGGCCAGACAGAAAGTATCTTTTCCTTTGTGACATGAAGGTTCACATTAATTTTGTTTGACTTAAAATGTCCAGAAATTACACATTTAATTTAAGCTAATTTTAAGGCTACCTATTGAGTCAATGGAAGAGAAAATACATAGGACTAACATCCAAAAAGCCATCTGAATGTGGTTTAGCTCCTTACTACAGCATGAAATATTCTCTTAAGATGTGCGTGGAGGATCCTTGTCTAAAGCAAAAGATCAGAAAATTACTTTAGGTTGAATTCCTTGTATTTGGTTCTTTAAAGTAGGTAGTTAAATACAACTCTGTATGCTTAATTGAAAAATGTACCTGAAGAGCTGTATTGGATATCTGTCAAGTATTCTGTCATACAAAGGGAGAACATTAATGAACATAGACCTCTTGAAGCCTAAAGAGTCACTGGAAGAGAGCTAAAGTGCCAGCAGACTTATATCTTCTCTTCTCAAGAGAGACAGGTTTGATCTCAAGAGTATGAATACTAGTAAATAAACCTCAAAAAAAAAAAAAAATGCCTTTCCTGGCAAAAATATTACTTAAAGTGAGGCTCATTTTAAGCACATAGTTCTCCTACTTGTTAATTGACTATTAAATTTCGAGAGAGTGGGAGGAATAACGCATGAACAGGATGGGGACTATATACAATTTGCATAGAGATGATGATTGACCTCTTTGGTCTTTTACCTATCTGTAGCATTAGTTTTCTCTAGTTTCCCAATTTCTCCCAGGAGAAAGTGCAAGTTGCTATTTTAAACACTCATCCAAAAATTTTATCCAGTCTGAACATTACATGACATATTTATGAGGATACTGAATTGTGTCCCTACACAGGCTAAGGATGATCTCACTTAATTTTAACTATCAAACCTTTGACATTCAGTGAAAGTTAAAGGTTAGGCTATCCCTAAAGGCTCTGCCTAGCCTCAGTAGACAAATGTTTTGCCTCACCCTAACCACATCTGAGTGTGAGAGAGAGGTAAAATAAATCATTACTTAGAGGAGCTTTTTCTCTCCATTAACTGTTGAGGGTTCCCAGAGGATTAGTTTAGGCTTGATGGCTAAATGGAAAAATTATTGGAGCCAAATGACCTTTGGAGCCATTATAATCTCACCAGCATACGCCCCCAGACTGTGCAGTATGGATTCTTGAAGACAGAAGAAGGAACTCAGGTTGAAACCTTACAAGACTCCTTTATATTCCTTAACCCTAGATCAGCTGATTTTACCTGTGCAAAATCCAAATTTTACACAGTAAAATTTATACAGTGCAATCACACATAGATCTTCATAGGTCAGTGACTGAAACTGGAATATGATACATGTTTCTGAATGCCTTGTAACAGGCAATGGTCTCTCATCCATCCAATTCAGAGTGAATCTGGCAACTCTGTTTAGTACATCAGGTATATCTGAAGCAAAAAAATAGTAGGAGGAAACAATAGAAAATGTAAAGGAATGAACTTACCATGCTGAAATTCAATGTGTCATATTTCACACCACAGGCAAGTCAAGTTGCATTCAAATAACCAAAGATTTTCTTCTGGGCATTGAATAGCACATATAATTTTAATTTTGGATCCTGTTTCTAGATATACATAAATATATAGGGATCCTATTCTAGATAAACACATATATGCATTTCTAATTCTGTCCTAGAGATGCAGAAGTGTACATAGTCTGAGTTCCAGGATCCAGCAGCAGTTTCTAGATTTGATGCCACAAATGTTTTCCCCAGGTAAAGCAGAGCAACTAATCATGCAAGTCAAGATCTCCCAGGATATCTGTATTGAGCCCTCATTCTCCTTTGACAACTCCACTTAATTAGCTTTTCTTCCATGATTTGATTAGTTGACTTTGTCTGTGCAAATATTCATTTTAAATTTACTTTTTAAATAGAAGAACCAGGTTTGTACCATTCAAATTTACTTGTAAAGTGATCTTTGATTTTAAATGTCATTGTATGATGACTTTTTGTTGCTTTAATTGGGGGAAGTTAGAGATAAAATAATAATAATAATAATAATTTAAAAAAATGTTGCAGCAAGTACAGTAAGGGTAAAATATGAAGAAGGAGGATTTAGAAATAGGACAAATCACTAAATGGAAAGATTATAACCAGTAATAATCCCGAACAGCTAAATGTTGTATTCATCAAAGCTCTGTACAACCAAGTGTTATACAGTGGAGGTAAGTAGCATTTCACCATTTTAAATATACCTCTAAAGTCTTTATAAATGATAATGAAAAACCTGTCGTGTTTTCTGGTTTCTTGCTTTTCCCTCCAGGGAGTCTATAACTGTAATCATGTGGAAGTGAACTCTCCTCTATTATGCAAAGCTTGTCTTAGGTGTAACGTGGGCGCAGTGTGCTCTAGAGAGTTAAGCTATTGTTGATGGTAAACCCTTTATACTTTAAGCCCCACATCACCCCCCTAGTAAATCACTTCTTGCTTTTCTTGATTACTTACTTCAGACAAACCAATTTTGAAACCGATATAGAGTTGTTGTGCCTCTGGGGTTAAGAAGTTGACTTTCTTTGGCTCTCATAAGCTAATGGCCCTTAGTCATTTCTGTTCATAAGACTGGGTTGCCTAATTGACTCAGGGTCGTATTGAGACTTCCAGTAATGACTGCCAAATTTAGGTTTTGTGAATTCTTCCATCCGTTGACTGTGTGCAGAAATAGAGCTCACAGTTCCCCTGGATCGTAGGCGTCTGAATGACTCATCAGTCTCTCCACCTCCCATGCCACAGCAGCCACCGAAGCTAAGCTCAGGACCAACAACAGACAGTGTGAACATTTTCTCTAGACTGGATTTTCACTGCAAGTGGGAGTGTGAGTGTCTCAGAAGCATACAGGCACCCGTGCACTTCTGAGTTATACCATCATATGCTTCAAGCCTTAAAGAGCTTTGCTTAGCTGGGGTACAAACAGACAGTTAAACACTGGAAGAGGCTGCCTGGGAAGTTGTGTTATCTCCATCCCTAGAGATCTATAAACCCAGATTAGACAAGTACATGGGAAGACCTTTCCAGCAGGGCTTTCGGCCAGTATCTGATTCTGGCCACTCACATGAGTTTCCAAATCCCGTGAGGAGCTTATTTAGTCCAAGTGAAAACATATGCTGCCTCTTGTAGTCTCACATAGTATTGGTTACTGCAATGACATCCTCCAGAGGCAGAGAAAAGGTACTCTTAGGTCTGTTTGGAAAATCCCTTCACGGTACAGAGCTATAATATATAGCCAATTTAAGCTGTTTGACTCCCTCTTTAAAGAATCAGTTTCAACATCTTCCTTGGCATATTTGCCTTCCTTAAGCTGTATAAGACAAACTCCATACCATGTTTCCATTGTTGTTCCAGCAAACCTGAATTCATTCAGACAATTTAAAAATAAGGGGCTGTCTAGCTTGTATATAAAAATATTTTATTCTAGTTTATTAACCTTTATTGGTGTTTCCTTACAAAATTATGAGCCAAAGTTTCTGCAAACTACTTTAATATTTCCAAAAAAAATT
>VXAA01004737.1:129674-143970 GCA_013399115.1 Anseranas semipalmata
TTCTCTGCCAGGCAGCTTTCCAGCCACTCATCCCCCAGCCTGTAGCTCTGCCTGGGGTTGTTGTGCCCCAGGTGCAGGACCCGGCACTTGGCCTTGTTAAACTTCATACAGTTGGCCTCAGCCCATCGGTCCAGCCTATCCAGATCCTCCTGCAGAGCCTTCCTACCCTCGAGCAGATCGACACGCACCTAACTTGGTGTCGTCTGCAAACTTACTGAGGGTGCACTCGATCCCCTCGTCCAGATCATCTATAAAGATATTAAAGAGGACCGGCCCCAGTACTGAGCCCTGGGGGACGCCACTAGTGACCGGCCTCCAACTGGACTTGACTCCATTCACCACGATTCTTTGGGCCCGGCCACCCAGCCAGTTTTTAACCCAACGAAGGGTACGCCAGTCCAAGCCACGAGCAGCCAGTTTCTTGAGGAGAATGCTGTGTACAATTACATTGTACCATTGACTGAATCTTGCTTATAACTCAGCATAACAAATTCCATATTACTAGCTTAATAAAATACAAATTAACTCACTTTCATTATCACTGAAAGATATCTTGTACAAATGCTCAGAATAAGAAAAAGATTAAAGAATCAAAGATTTCTCCTTCTGTATTTCTCACTTTCTTCCTCTCAATATATTAACACTGTATATTATTCATTATAGAGGCAGAATATTTTTGTCTTTTACTGACAACTCCTTATGATTTGTAAAATTTTCAGAGCTTTTAAGGATAGAGTTTGGAAAATAGAATGAATTTAGGGACCAGTCCTACCCTCCTTGAAGAAATCTCTACTAAAATATGGGTCACACAGTAGAAAGAGTTTGGTTGCCACTGGATTTGATTAAAGCCTAAGGAAAACATCTATGCTTATTTAAACTTCAAATACCTCCGTGACATTTAGGCTACAACATGTTCATGAAAGTGAAGATAACTCCCCACATACAGGCAGCTGGCTACCAGAGAATTTGTATCCTAAATTCCTAGGTAGGCTGACAATACATAAGATTATCAGTCAGTTCAATCTATAAACATCTTTCTTTCTTTTTTTTTTTCCTTAAATGTAACCTAAATTTATATATTTTGTTAGACTTCCTGGAGATATGGTGCTGCTTTGCTGCTGCAGGAAAAGATATCATATAAATACCATGTAATTTAAGTCAAGGATTTCCTGAAATTATGCTCTTTCCTCCAGATAGGGCAAGTTAGTAAACATTGACAAATGGTACCTCTATTTTCATGTAGACCTAGATCTCAAAATTGCATCCCTTTAGTATAGTACCAACTATACTTGTGAATTAACATAATGCTTAGAGGTATTTGCATTTTGGCTGTCAGGAGAGAGTTAGTTGGTCATTATCTCCACTCTGACTTACCTGATCTTTAGTGGTTTAAGTTTTAGTAACTTCACATTCTGACAGGATATATGATTCCCCTTCCCAGTCTTTACTCAATATTGGAGTATTGAAGGTTTTTTGTTGTTGTTTGGTTGCCTGTTGTTTTTTTTGGTTTGTTTTGTTTAGATTTTTTTTTGCAAATGATTAGACTGGGATTGCTGAACACCATCTCGCTAATATTAGAAATGCCTATGTGAATAGCCTCAAAGAGACAAATCCCTTCTCTTTTATCCAGATACTGTGCAACTATATTAGCATAGTATTGTGTCCTTACTGGTATTTTGAAAGCTGCCAATGTTCACTCAGCTACTGTGCTCCTGTACCAAACCTGATTCATCTCCATCCAGCTCGGTACATGAGTTATCTCTGCCTGTCATTTAAATATGCCTGTCATTTAAATATACCATGAAAATGGCACACTTTTCCTGCTCTCCCTGGGCTAACACAAACAAGCAGCCTCTGAGGAACAGTAGTGCATGTTCGAAATAATAAGAATAACGGGTTCTAAATAATAAGAATATCTCAGCAGAACAAAACTCATTCCAGTGTGTAGCCTATAGTTGTGAATGAAGACTTCTGGTAACAGACTGGTTCCCCCATGCTGGCTTATGGTTTGTTCTGCATCCATAGACTATTAGTTTGCACAATGGATCCTCAGGGCCTGTCAGCTGTTATTACAAACTAATCCCCAGTTAGCATCTTTATTCAATTGGAAGAATAATGAAAAAGAAATCAAGCTAGAATAACCACTAAATGGAAAAAAAAACTAGTTCACTTTAATTAAAATGTAATAGCATTTGTGAAGAGCCTTAAACTGAGTGGGGGGAAATTCAATAGACATTTATTTTATTTGGGAACTTCAGAACGGTAATTAAATGTACTAATTTCTTTTGAGTCCTCCCTGATGATCTCTTAAAGCTGAGGCCTGGTCTGTACTAGTGCTATCATCAGATTTATTTAACAATATTTATATAACGTGTGTTCCCTGAGTTCTAATAATAGCATCATGTAGGTGGTAGCTTTTGGAAATGTCTTCAGCATGTAGGACTGTGCAGGATTCTGAGCTCTCTGGGATTCTTTACTTTTGATGGTACGAATTTTGGGATTTCTGCTTTCAAATACGTTTTGTTCAGGCTACACTTTAACGAATTCGTCATTTTAGAGAGCCCAATAGCATTTGCAGAATGCCTTCTTTGTTTCTCTACAGAAGTACTTCTTTACTTTACTGGCCAAATTCAAATCATTCTAAAAGTTCTATGTCCAGAGTCAGGAGCAAGTTTATGGTGATATTATATAAATATATATATATATATACACAATGCGTAATATAATAACAAAATACCTATTATAGTACACTGATATATTATGCACATGCACACACACATACAAAGAACCTACATGTATGTATAAATGTCCATGTCCATATACATATATTTATATATATATATATACAGGTAAAAAATCTGCTGTTTGGTTCTTTATCACATTGACTGAGATCAGATTCATCCACTGGATGTGAAATCTGAGGAGTAATTAACAGATTTCACAGGCAACAGTATTGTACAGGTGCTTGAGGTTTGTATCTGATGGAATAGCAACCCTTTCACAAGCTCAGAATTTATTCACGTTATTTGTTTGGAATACATCTCGAATTCATCTCATTGCATGTAAAACCAATACTGTAGTAGTTAGTCATCACAGGCTCCCTTCAAGCTCAAAGGAAAAAAAGACAAAAACATGCATTTTGAAGCTGATCCTTCCTTGGTGCTAGTACAATACCTCATTCAATAACTTTTCTATAAATTACTGGAAAAATGATAAAATAATAATCACCATAGCAATTGTGCCCAGACCACTAGCTACAATTAGAAATCTGTCTTTCATTGATCAGCCCTTGGTAAACATTTAGAAACCTGTATCTACATAGGAAAAGGATCTCCAGCGAGTCAGATTCTTTTAATCAACATTTTCTGACACCACTCACTCCTCCAGTATGCTGTCAAACAGTAGTGGTGCAGGCTGCCTTTTGTTGATCTCTTTGGTAATTAGTTTTGAAGGTTAATCCCACTAGGTATTCCCTGTGTCTGCTTGGAGTTTAATGACTTTCTGAGCTCTAAAGCACATAGTGCTGGCAATAAAATATTGCAAAAAGTTTAGGTCTGTCTGATCCTCCAGTGTGCTGATGGGATCAAACTTATGTAACCAACCCACCAGGTTAACACGGTTAAGGCATTCCCATCTTTATGTCATAGGCTCACTTCTGGTAGAGAGAACCATAAACTAACCTGTGCATCTGGGCATTTTCTATCTGAAAATGAACACATATCTATATACATGTTCATCAGATGGAAATTGCTTTTAATGGAGATCCAGTGCAAAGTTAAGCCTTGACCTCCAGCAAGGCCAGAAATTTATTTAGAAATAAAACCGAACTCTGAAAGTGCCTAAGCTAAAACTATTGGGCCTTGGGGAGTGTGACAGGTGACAACGCTGCTTGCTCTATTCTTATGCTCTTCAGGAAGTATATTCTCCCTGCCATTGTTTGAGATAGGAGACAGATTTTTGGTCTAAACCAATATGGCTGTGCTTATCCTCCTATGATATCAATAGCTTCATCCTCACGTTTCACCACCCTCTATTACTATTTGTATGGAGATTGTAACTCATGACCCCAGCAAAGAGTAAGGGCCTAATGTCATATGCAAAGTTCAAACACAGACAAAAAATATTGTAGAAAAAAAGTGAAGAGGCCTTGTAACAATGGATATTTAATGCCTTCTTGGTGTACAATGATCTCAAATGGGTTAATTTTATGTAACTTTAGTCTCACAGAAGTTAGACAAATAGGGTAGGGTTCATCTAACCAAAAGTGAATATCCACTTATGAGTACATCATCCTTCTCTTTCTTTGTAGTCACCACAGGAAAAATAGGCATTTTTAGAGGGAGAGTTCCTCTCACCTTGAAGTTGGCATCTAACAGAGATTAGATGAATCATGTTCTTAGTTGTCTTATCATCACTGAAGAGAGGAATACATCTTAGATAACAGGTCTTTCTACCTATGCTAAACACCTATGTAAGGATGGAATAAGTTTTATCCTAGAGTTATCTTTGTATCTTTGCTGAATATAAGTATATCCCAGATAACTAGCTTATATTAGATGTCAGACATAAATAAACACACCTGTCAGGGTTGCGTGCATTATGCATGTATGTTTTAGGGGAAGGGAGAAATTTCTCATGCAATCTTTGGGAGTGAAGTCTGGGCTTAGCTTATCCCTATGGTATCATTGACACAACAGCACTAAAGGTAGGTTATGTGGCTAAATATCTTACACTTGTAACAAAGAAGGAATATTTGCAAAGCCATTCTCTTTCCTTCACAAGTACCTGCTCAGTGAAGACCAATGCGGCTGTGCCAGGGCTCAGCTGTTTGCCATTAGGGCTAATGACAGAGCCACTGGGAGATATTTGCAGGACCCTCAGGCTCTTAGGGAGATGCAGAGATTTTCTGTTTATTTGTTCCCTTTTATTTATTGTACTCGAGAACAGTGTCTGGGTCATTAGTGTTTTTGGAAGGGCTGTAGCACGAACTAATATAAGTTAATTTAAGTGAAAAAAAAAAAAAAAAAGGAACATCAAAGTGATTTCATGAGAGCTCCAGTGGAAAGTACGCACACCTCAGTTCAATATGTTTTCACTGGTTGAAATGTGCTTCTTGAGTACCTCACCACTTAAACATTTACTCTGGAAATCACAAGAACGATGTGGATTGACACTGAAGGACAGTCTGGCCAAGTTCTCCTTCCTTGCCTGACCTGAGCTGGAGTGGCAGCCCCTGTCCCCCCACGTAGTCAGGTAAGCAACCTGGGGCAGGTTGTTCAGTGAATATATAGGGTACACTCCAAGGGGGGAGCTTCTGGGGAGAGGAAAAGTTGGTCAAATGTCATTGACCTGAGGAGATTAGAGACACAGATCCACAGAGAATGTTGGTTTTGAAGCTTCCGAATGAGAGGAAATTGAAGCTATATCCCCTGTGCTGACCTTCAGTATGGGTGTGTGGAATGGAAGGTAAATGTCTGGAGGGAACACTGTGAAAATCCTCAAGTCTCTGGTTTGTGGCCTGTGAAGAGCACATACTGTGAATATTGTAGTTTCTGATTCACATGGCTTCCAGGGCAGTGGCCCTGCTCTACAGGGTGCTGAGCAACTTCAACTCCCACTGAAGTCAGTGGGAGTCAAGGGTGCACAGCACCTTACCAAACCATGCCCAAGGCATACTCAGGTACAAAAATCATTTTCATATGAGCTTATACAGGTTACGTATCCAGAGATAGGAAGAACCTTACTGCAGGATGATTCAAAGAGAGATCTATACAAGCCATGTGTGGTGATTTATGCACTTCAGCAAAAGTTTCTCACTACTTGAAGGACTGAATGCATATCTTGGATCTAAACTCATGACCTGTATATTACAGATATGCAGAACCCAGAACAGAATCCTTAAGCAAATTATATCCTGTTTCCTTTATTGTCTTTATCTTCCTACTTCACTATTTTTTTTCAAGTGTAATTTCCTTGTGATGTGAAAATACATATAACGGGAAAAATTCTATTCATTTAAATGGGAACAACAACCAAGAATTTTTCTTGCCAAACTTATAAACACGCTGTGACCTTTCATTATTAAAGTGATTAGAGGATTCATTCAAGGTGTTATTCATTTTCTGAGCTTTCATTCAATTTCATTCATTCTGCTCTTGAATACCTATTAATTGGATAATTGAAGTTATTTAAAGAAAAATTGCTTCATCAAATGCCATGTTGTTAAGCAACTATTATCACATATTTACCAAAAAGTATTGTTATTTCATGAATGGTTGTAAGCAAAGTTCTGAATTAAATTAATGAATAAAAGGTTCAGATTTTATGATGCAATATCTATTGATTTCAGCAAGCTTTCAATGAAATCCAAAGGATTTGAAGGAGGAAATGTAGTAGTTCAAAATGCCTATGACTAAACAGTTATGTTTCTGTTTATGATATTAGAAACGCTGCCACATGCTTCCCGCTCTGTGATATGGATATGTGAGAGCAATTACACAGTGTTTCTTATTTGCCTTTTTTTTTCCATGTATATGGTAGTGTCAAAATGAAATAAAATAAAAAAGAAGTCATTGTTTATTGAAGACAACTTAAACTATATATGACCTTTTCTCGCATGTATTCAGAAGAAAATGTTTGTTGTTTGCAGTTGTATTTTAAAGAAAAATAGAATTTAACTTTTTATTATTATTATTATTATTATTATTATTATTATTATTTCAAAGGACATTGTGTCATTAGACAGTAGAGAAAAGGAGAGAAAAAAGAAGAAAATAATAAAAAAGCAAATGAAACATTTTCAAGTTTATTTCATGGAAAAATCAGAGCTTAAATTCACAGGAAATTAAACAAAGGAACTACCTTTAAATAAATATATAAATAAATAAATATATATATATATTCCAGTTCCATGATATATATTTTCATCAGTTTGCTTGTACCAGATAAATATTTTCTGCATGCAACTGTTACGGTTGCCCAATAATGAGATTCAGAATGATGTATTTAACTGCGACAGACAGAGACATGACTCTTCTGTCAAAATGGCATATAACTGAAATTCAAATGGTTCAAAATCAAGTTGGTAGATGTTATTCTTATCTGAGTTTCTACAGAAAAACTTTCAGTACTGACTTTATTTTATCTTGGTTTCTACAGTTTCTATCACATTAGAAGAATATGTGTTTATAGGAGTTTTACTGGCTAGCATAAAACCAAAATCTGTGAGGAAACTGAGCCATGTTTCATCCTGGCTTGGAAATCCCAAGTAAATGACATCTGATTCGCAACCAAACTATCCAATGTGTATGTTGTTATGTTCTTGAGCAGGCTATAGAGAATACATGATTTCAAATAAGTTGCCAATTTGAATATATTTTCTTTTCCCTGCGAGTGAAAAATTCAGTCCCCCAGGCTAAGCTAACATGGGATGTTTGCATGTATTTGTAAATATTGATCCCATGAAATTGAAGTAGATAAAATGTTTTATGCTGCTTTGTTTACAGCTTGGCTTTTGATAGGGTGGAGCTTTACTTATCAATTTACTTATCAATGCCAGGCCATTTTTAACTCTGTTGCAAGTTCACTCTGGCTTTAAACAGGCCTCATATTTCTATCTATCTGTAATGAGGCAAAAACACCTACAGGCTATACAGCTGATTTCTGCACAGTGATAAGTTGTCCCTAATATTAGCTGAATCTTATTAAACCGAGCCCAGCTCTAGACAAAGAATTTATTCTTCATTCAATGGAGATTCGGTTTCAAAGGAACTATTAACACTTTCATTCCCATATGGTTCTGCAGTTTATTCTATCCACTTTTCCGTATCTGGGAACTACTCCTGTTTCCATGACCAATGACATTTCTCTGCCTCTTTTCAGGTCACTTGATGTGAATGTGCTCCACTTTAGAACATTATTGTTCAAAAACAAAAGAAAAAGGGCAGTGGGGATGGGGTGGAATACTCTTACCTTTCTCAATAATCTCCTCTTTAGGTAGAATAGGAATGTATTCCCTTTCAATACTCTTTAATTTTCAAACTGTTTAGGCAAAAATCTGCTCAACTTCTGCATTGTCCTGGTTTTGGCTGGGATAGAGTTAATTTTCTTCCTAGTAGCTGGTACAGTGCTGTGTTTTGGATTTAGGATGAGAATAATTCTGATAACACACTGATGTTTTAGTTGTTGCTGAACAGTGCTTACACAGAGCCAAAGACTTTTTAGTTTCTCATACTGCCCTGTCAGGGGGGAGGCTGGGGGTGCACAAGGAGTTGGGGGGAACACAGCCAGGACAGGTGACCCAGACTGACCAAAGGGATATTCCACACCACATGGTGTGGAATATTGCTGAGCATAGTCATGCTCAGCAATAAAAGCTGTGGGGGAAAGAAGGAGGAGGGGTGTATGTTCGTTAGCTGTGATGAGCCCTGCTTTCCTGGAAGTGGCTGAACACCTGCCTGCGATGGAAATAGCGAATGAATTCCTTGTTTTGCTTTGCTTGTGCATGAGGCTTTTGCTTTACCTAGCAATCTGTCTTTGTCTCAACCCATGAGTTCTCACACTTTTACCTTTCCGATTCTCTTCCTCATCGCACCTGGGGAGAGTGAGCGAGAGGCTGCATGGTGCTGAGCTGCCTGCTGGGTTAAACCACAACATCCATGTATTAATCCTCATACACACATAGATTAGACTCATTTGAACACTGTGGTAAAAACTAAGAATTTTGTTCTGTTATATATATTGACATTTCAATATTTTTAATTGTGAAAGTAAATGAAACTTGATGTCATCATTTCTCCATGGATCTATATTTTTAAAAAATGTTATTGCTTAATTCACCTAAAACATCCTGTTGATAAAATTGAAAGGTCTCACTCAAATTTGACTTACAATGTACCACATTATAATAAATATTACTCTGAAAAAAAACCATGAAGGAAAAAACTCGAAAACTTTCCTTCTCATATGATATTAAGAGTATTCTAAAATAAATGAAAATGCTTTATTTTAGCAATCTCACATGGATTATTTCAGTAGAATTTCAATGAAATTGTTACAAGGGGAAAACAAAACTTCATCACAAAGATTTCATTCTGCAAACTGTGGTAATTGTATTCACAAAAGTAAATCCTAACTCTTTGTTCACAGTTTTGTGTGCAAATGATACAAATTTTGAAGTCTCTCTCTTCCCTTGTAAGTAAGAGTTAAGTGTCTGTCCTAAGTGTAATTTTGGAGTGCACACTATGTTAGATTTCAGCCTTGGGATCTCCTTTGTCTCACCTAACTACAGCCATTTAGCTGATAAGCCTAAACTAATTGCCTAGGCTCCCATTTTAATCAATTGACAAAGACAGGTATCTCCAAAACATGATTTTCCTGCTTATCTTAGAAACATAGGTGCAGAAATCTCATTACCATGGGATGAGTTGCCTTTTCAGAAGTACCTCCTTCTCCCTCCTTTAGCTACAAAGCAGCTTAAATAGTTTGGTTAAATTAAACTTGCAACTTTCAGATGACTCCAGTGAGATGAGGTGAATCTCCTTAAACTTTTTATGTGAGACTAAATAGTCCAATATGTTATTCTAACCCTGAAGTTCTGAACTCTGTGGTAAAAAATCAGGTTTTTAGTTGGACCAAGGTGTGACTCTGGCTGTGCCTGGCTGTTTTGCCTTGAGATTTGGGCTTCTGAGGAACCTGAAACAGCAAGGAAGGCTCTGGTTTGGCACCAGGCAAAAGGAAGCTGTTAGGTGAGCCCCCATGAAGCCTCACTACCATGTTTTGTACTGCCCTAGTTCTGATACATAGTTAAAATTCAGCACAGTTAGTAAATCCTTATGCTTCATGTAGTTCTTGGAGGCATAAAAAGAGCACGGCAATTACAGCCAGTAAATCTTATTATAAATTATATAATATGCATGCATTTCAGCTACATTATGAATCAATGTTGTATTTTTAATGACATCTTTTTGCACAATTTTAGTTGGTCATCAAGCAGAAGTCTAAAAAAATTAGTCTATATAACCTTTCTATTTTTTACTATGAAGTCTGAGTTATTGAGTTCTGGGATTGGGTAGTATTGTTTGTTTGTTTAGTTGGGATTTTTTTTTTGTTTTTTAAATATATATCAGAAATTCATGGTAAGTGTTTCTATTCTTGAAGCAATTACAATTTGCAAATGAGAATTCATGAAAGCTTTGTTCTTTAGTTATTTCTCAGGCAAAGGAAGAAAAACAACCATTTAATTGTTTAAGTGACATGATGTGAGGGCACTTCAAGGTCCCAGTTTTTTATTATTGTCTTCTGCCTGTACAGACTGAAGCAAAACTACCCAGATAAAACTCTTTAATGTAAAAGGGATAAAGGAATCTAAATCTCTGGGAGCCATAAGCTCTGATTACTAAATCACTTCAGGTAGGGTTAACATCTTCTAGCTTTAGACATCTATAATGTAGGAATCTCTTTTTCTATGTTAAGCCTATCTGAAGGTAGACATCTAATCCAAATCAGATGAAAAGTGATTTAGAATTGGTTATTTCTCTGCACTGATTATAAAGAGACTTCAAAAGACTACTTCAGATGCAAAGTCTCTATGTGGTCATACAAAACCCATCCTATGAGAGTAGTGCAGATGTAACTCAAATGTCAAGAGAGATAAACTGTACCCTCACTGTAATTTCTGCCTCAGACATAGGAATTTTATTAGCATATTTAAAGTACATTATGAAGAAGATAAGCAATATGATTCCATTTTACAGATAGAAAAGCTGAGGCTCAGGCAAGCTGAGTGATAGGTACAATGGAGTCAGGCCAGACATTGGCAAAGCTAGTGTCTTCTGGAGCTCTGCCCAGCTGTGGTATTATTTAAGCAGAATCTTAGAGGAAAAATGAAAATATCTGAAAAATTCAACCCAAAGCATTTCTGAAAATATCATCTGACTCATCTACAGGCATAAATCATCTTAAGGATATTTTACCCTTAAGCCAGCCTTCTAAAGGGACTTCAAAATGGAAGCTATATATTTATATATATGCAGTGTTTTCTCCTTTTAAACACCGTTTACATTCACCAGTGTAAAGTAGCCAGAAGCACTTAAATACTGATTATGAATTAATTTGTTTCCAGACCTAAACTGAGGAGTAAAAATATTCATTTTATTTGGCATGTTTTGGTACTGGCTCACAAATAGCTGAATATAATAAATAAAATATTTAAATTTGTGCATTCCTACAAATTGAGGTTATTAGTAGATGCTGAAGTAATTTGCTTCCTCCTTTGAAACAAATCACTTTCCTATCAAAGGAAACTCATCTCTGTTGGAACAGGACTCTAGCTCCCAGGCACTGAGCTGGAGTTAGCTCAAGCAGTTCGTCCCTGAGAAAAAACAAGCTTGTGCTACAGCTCCAAGTTTGCCTTAAAATGAGATGAAGTGCTCAGATACAGTGCTCATAGTTATCAGCAGAACAGCAAAATCAAAAGTGAACACACGGAAAACTGTTGGGAGGCAGGGGAATGCTGCAGGGTTCACTGTCTACTTATACTGCTGCCTAGACCCTTCTGAGGATGCATTTGCTGGGAATTGGAAGACTTCATATGACTTGCACAAAAAGCTCTTTTGGATCATGTTGGAGTATTGGTAGTCCAAGAGAGATGACTACTTCATAAGGAAAATTATGAGTGAGAAGAGATTTGGAGACTGACTAAAAGGGAGAGGTCAGCTGGGTGAAATAAAAGGGCTGGGACAGGTTGGGTTGGATTTCTCCAGTGATTGGTATTGGATAGATTTTTAATATCTTCATTAATTATTCTGATAAAATGAAATGTGGAGTGTTATATTAATTTTGGCTAACTGTCTGATTTTTGGATACATGGTCGGAACTGAAAGTCATTGATCTTAGACAAGGTTCTTTGGCATTCATGAAACACAAGGAGAAAATATGTAGATGCAAAAATAAATGTCTTTAAAACTCCAGTTTTGCCTAGCTGATCAAAAACTACAGCTTGTTTCATCATGTGAAGTAAAATCCTAACAAATAGTTCAACTGTGTCTTGCTGCAGCAATCATGCTTGGTGCAGATCCCTCTCCCATTCTTGCATGCCTTTTGTTACAGTGATAATGCTTAAAGAGAGAAATGAATGTGTACAGTTAGTAACTGGTAGAGCTAACAGTTTGTGCTGTGAGCTTCTGGCAGGACTTCACAGATTCACAGATTCACAGAATTGTAGGGGTTGGAAGAGACCTACAGAGATTATCGGGTCCAACCCCCCTGTCACAGCATGTTCCCTAGAGCAGGCTGCACAGGTAGGCGTCTAGATGGGTCTTGAATATCTCCAGAGAAGGAGACTCCACAACCTCCCTGGGCAGCCTGTTCCAGTGCTCCGTCACCCTCACTGTGAAGAAGTTCCTTCGCATGTTGGTGCGGAACTTCCTGTGCTCCATTTTGTGGTCATTGCCCCTTGTCCTGTCCCCACAGACCATTGAAAAGAGGCTGGCCATATCCCTGTGTCCCCCACACTGCAGGTATTTATATACATTGATAAGGTCCCCTCTCAGTCTTCTTTTCTCAAGGCTGAACAGACCCAGGTCTCTCAGCCTTTCTTCATAGGAGAGATGCTCCAGGCCCCATATCATCTTTGTGGCCCTGACTTATAAATCGCAGACAATGAGTTTGACTGAATTTATTCCTTTTTGCACTATCATAGTTTTAATGAAGAGGATTAGTCTTTAAAGTAAACAAAAACCTTATGCAAGATCTAGAACAAGTGTCCTTAAAACATTTGAGGGACAAATAGCCATTGCTATTCAAAGTAAGTGCCTTGCTTTCAATCTGAAAATGCATGTATTTAATCATCACCCACCAGTTCTCCTCATGCATATGACAAAACCATCCTTCAACCTCCTCCCCATTGAACAGATTGAACTGTTGTGCATATAGTCTTGTCCTTTACTAACTCTCAGGGCTTGAACCAATTTGGTACTGGTAACCGTCCTGCTGTACTTTCAGGTTCAATGTGTCTGCTCCCTTTCAGATCAACGAGGGGAAATACTCTCAGGATACAACATGCTCTCAGGATGCCACAAACCTCTCTTTGGAGGTGTGCATGACTCTCCACTGGTCACAGAGAGAGTCTGGGGTGGATTTACATGTCTAACTCCCAGAGGAACAGAGAAGGGAAGATTAATCTTATTTGTACAGACCCTGTTTAACAGGATATCTGGATCACTCTGTACCAGTCAGTACCATCTCACTTCTTCCTGCTTTCTTGACCTTGAAGGCAGCAGCAAACTTAACAGCTATGAGATTGTATTTGGCTCCTGAATATAATAAATTAATACCACAAATAATATAGATACAATAGCTCCTCTTCGTGTAGTCTCACAGAACCAAGGCTGTTCAGGGTCAATTTTTCCATTTTTACATTTATTCAGAGGACTGTCACTTGTCCTGTGTTTAATCTGCTCAACATCTACAATATTAAAGTTGTGCCATCATATTTTCTTAAGCAAAATGGTGTGCAGCACTAAGCCAAAAATACAGAAATCTACACCTGCTTAATCAATACTATTTCCATAAGCATGTAAAAGTCAATTTGATAGCATCTATTTTCCATATTAGTTGGAATTAGTTTAATTTTCCTCCTTTAACTCCTTGCCAGTCAAGTCCTGAGATCAGTACCAGGCTGACAGAAAGACAAATGTATTGTTTCTTTTATCCGTTAAAAGCAATGGTATAGCATTAGTTTCCCTCCAATATTTTGAACTTCCTCCTATTCCAGTGGTTATTGAAAATGGAACATGAATAGTACTGAGAGCTTCTTCTGGTTGAAAAACTTTCATAACTACATTTTAACATCTTCCAAAGCAGACTTTTCTTTAGTATCCTCATCATTTGAGCCATGTTACTGGATAATGAATGCAGTAATCAAATTCTGACCCTACTAATATCATGTTCAGATGGGCATAGACAACATAGAAACCTATCAGTGGTTTACATATATGTGCTGAATAGTTTGAAAAGTTAATTATACACTTCTTCCTTGAGATGTTTTTGAATACTTAAATACATTTTCTTGAGGATGATAGTAACAGCAGACCATTATAATATTATGCCATGGCAGTTGGGAGGAATTCCTTCAGGGTAAGTCATGGTGTAGGAACTTCATTGCTGCTTGATGCATGGGTTTCCCACCTGCATTACCTCCAAAGCTGAGAGACACTGATCCCTGTTAATTAGCATCTGTAATGACAGCTCAGTTTCCATCACCTGTATATCTCCTTTGTGACTCTATAGAAAGGTA
>VXAA01004738.1:0-72633 GCA_013399115.1 Anseranas semipalmata
AATACATATACATAGTTTTGGTTACTAAGAATAGGAATAAATATTTATGAATGCATACATTTCATAAGAGATTAATGGTTTGAGGCATATATTGTCCTTCCTTTTCCTATCTTACAAAGTCTGTTAATCACTATTATTAAAATTAGCCAGCACTGATGGACACAAGTTGCTCCATGATCCCAAAGTAGAATATTTTTATTTAGATTCTTATTCTTATTCTACTATCAGAGCACAAGCGTCCCTGAGAAAATAAACCACAGTATCCTTAATGAAAATTTTTTTCTGTGAAGAAAAAGCCTAAAAAGAAGACAGTACTTTATCACTAAGTATTTTAGGTTATAGGTTTTTAGATTAAATACTGTGAAACACTTAACTTAAAATCTGCTTAGCAATATGACTGGATAGATGGTCATAATTTAAGCCTCACCAGATGCTCTAATGAGTCCTTCGTTAATGTGAGAAGTAATTCCATTTCCATGCAAGCTTTTTCCTAATCCTGTTCGGAACAGAAATTGCCAATTGTTTTAAATTCTGAAAACTACTTTCTATGAAAGAATTAGCTGAAAATATTCCATATATTATACTTAGGATCTCAGTAAAATACAACTTCATAATGTTGGGTAATTTGTTTCACATTCCAGCAGGCATAAAAATTGACAGATTTGTATGAATTTATCACAAGCAGCTGCTGGAAGTAAAAAATAGATGTAAAAGATGTTTTATAATAAGATCCAGGGCAGTGTTTGTTTAATGTTGGATGTCCTTTCTTGTAGACTGCCCCGAGTTTGCATACACTGAAATTTTTCCCCCTTCTGTCCACTGTTACCACCAGTTTGTTTTTAATTACACAGAGCTATTTTATCAGCAGTGCCAAGGATGTTATTGCACTGTACTGTGTCTCTATCGTATTAGTAAAGTGCTGACATTTGTAGCATTTTTAAATTATATTAGTAGACTTATTAAAAAAAATAAAATGAAAAAAAATCTTTGAAGTCATTATTGTCACAACTGATGAGCCTACCAGAGGAGCTGTATAGTATCTAAGCAACAGAACAGAGCCAGGTGGAGTGTTACGTACCTGCAGTGAGGAGAGGTTTTTCCTTTGCTTGCTGCATTGGACAGCTTCACTGGTGTCAGCTTCATTTGCTCCACTTTGCTCTACAAGTGCGACTACCAAAAAGTAAAACTACAAACCTAAGTGGCATATTATTGCAGGTATTCAGTTTGTTCCTTAAAGCCACCAGTTACTTGGCATTAATTCCTTTACCCTATTTGGAGACAGCTTTTATGATATTCAGCTTTTCTACAGCTCGTCTGCCTACTCTAGCATGTGTGGCACACTTGTAAATGAAGAAGTCTTTCCCCGAACAGCAGTATTTTGACATCTCATCACAGTCATTCTAGTAAATTATTGACAAAAAGAAAACTGATTACCTAAGGCAAATGTTTTTCCTACATCTCTGTAGCTTTATGTATAGGAATATTTGCTGTTTTCTGAGCAGGCATATACCACTAGAGGTTGCCATACACCTCACTAATTAGACATGCACCTTTAACATTAAAAGAATTTATGGGGCTAGTTTTCCCTTTTTGCTACGCTATCACCACAGCTATTCACATGCAGGGCTGGGCATTATTCACTTGAAGGCCAACTGCATCCTGGGCTGCATCAAGAGAGGAGTGGCCAGCAGGGAGAGGGAGGTGATTGTCCCCCTCTGCTCAGCCCTGGTGAGGCCCACGTGGAGTCCTGCGTCCAGGTCTGGGGCCCCCAGCACATGGGGGATGTGGATCTGTTAGAGTGGGTCCAGAGGAGGGCCACAAGGATGATGAAGGGGCTGGAGCACCTCTCCTATGAAGATAGGCTGAAAGAGCTGGGGCTGTTCAGCCTGGAGAAGAGAAGGCTCCGGGGAGACCTTATTGCAGCTTTTCAATACTTAAAAGGGGCTTATTTAAAAGAAGGAGAGCAACTTTTTGCTTGGCAGACAATGACAAGACAAGGGGGAATGGTTTTAAACTAAAAGAAGATAGATTTAGATTAGATGTTAGGAGGAAATTCTTCACTGTGAGGGTGGTGAGGCACTGGAACAGGTTGCCCAGAGAAGCTGTGGATGCCCCATCCCTGGAGATGTTCAAGGCCAGGCTGGACGAGGCTCTGGGCAACCTGATCTAGTGGGTGGCATCCCTGCCTATGGCAGGGGGTTGGAACCAGATGATCGTTAAGGTCCCTTCCAAGCCATTCTATGACATGATTCTGATAGGGCTGTGTGAACCACTATGAATGCTTTATCAGTTGCACTTCTCTCCATTGGATAACTTAAGGAAATTAAGAGAAATATTGAAAGATAGCACAATTTTATCTATGTCATGTTTTGTTGATTTATTTCACTGTCCGAGAGACTTCAGTGAGATTCAGGGAACAATATGAAGTAATAGGTTTTTGTCATTCTCCTGGTGATCACAGGAGTCAGGTAGAATTAGGAGAAAAAAAAGCATGCATAAATGGGATTCTAGTTTAGCAGATCCGCAGCTTCATTAACTTGTGCATGCTGGATCATGAGAATATAATGTTGTACCTGTGTGTCACCATAACTGTACTGTACTTCTGTTATGAGAGCAAAGCATGAGATAGATGCACAGCCGGCAGTACTGATTCTGCTGCTGTCTGTCAGAAGCAGGGATAGTAACCCTACTCCTCACTAGTCCAGCAGCCTGGAAGCTGGTGGTGATGAGTGCTCTAAGACATCCTGGAGGATGATGCTTCAGAGTAGCTCAATGTTCTTTTTTTTAAGAGCTGTAAGTAGCGTGCTTAAATATCCGTGCTTCAGTGCTAAAGTATGACTGCCTCTCTGGGGTTCAGCAAGTCTTCCTTTTGTCCTCCGAGAAGAGGCTGAAACCCTTATTTTTCTTTGCACTCTTTAACAGTATCTTCATTTGTAGTGACAATTGTGTTTCATAAGCTAGCAAGAAAAATTCCCATTCATTCTGGTATATGCTGCAATTTTGGGGATGTTTCACTTCCCCAACCAAACCATTTGTTTTATGGTTTACTGTGTTTGTTTGATTTTTTATACTACTGTTTCATCTTATAGTAATCTTATGGGATATTCTTGAATCAAAATAGTTATGAAAGTTTTATGAAAGTTCTTTAAGAATAAGAGCACATGATGTTGCTTTAAACTGCACCTTTTGTGTTCAGTTAGAGTATTTTTAATCCAGGGTAATACAGAAGTTTGAATGTCTTGAGTTTCTGTAGAAATGTTGTATTGCTACTGCAAAATATTTGTTAATAATTACTTACCGGATGCAAGTAGCATCAATCAGCAAGTTTCATGCTGGATGAGGAAAAAAAGCTTACTGGAGTTAGTGCTACAGAGAGTGAAGAATACGTATGGCATAAGTGCAAAATCTATTTCCCGTAACAGTCCTCTTTTAACTTGATTTATTCCTCAAGAAGTCTCTGAATTTTGATAATAGATGTATGTGGCTGTGTATTTTATATTACTGTATATGAAGCCATGTAGATAGTTTGTTGAAATATGGAGTAATATGAATCTAGAATCTAATGATTTCAAGTTTATCAGCCACTTTTCGATGATGGCCACAATTGCTCTAAGTGAAATTGTCAGAGTTCTGTAAAAACTTGTGATTACAACACTAACTCTAGATTAGAAAGTGAATTGTAGAAACATTTACCATGAATGTTTTCTTCCATCTTTGATTTTTAATCACTTAAATTTGTGCCTTATCCTTAGGTTATAATGCTTGAATGCTTCGGTTTGCAGAAACGAATACTAGTTTATTTGCAGAACAAGTTCACTGCTTATCCAAGAATAGGTTCAGTTACAATATGAATGTGTTGGGTTTGTGAATTTCAATTTTGGTTCGTTCACAGTGTCCCTTATTAAAGTGGTTAATTTTTTCTTGCAATGTTTTTATCGGTCATCTTCATAGAATGGCACATCTTTGTAATGTTCCTGAAGTAATTTGAGGAAGTGCTAGACCTTTTAGCTTTCTTGAGTATTCTTTCTGCCTACCTTTTTACAGGCTGTATATAATCAGATTAATTGGTTGCGTTATCAATTGTGACCAATATTGTATTGTTCTTAAAAGAAGAGGGCATGTTACTTGCCTCTGCTTTCCCCTAGATAATCAGTTGTTTTTATGAATTAGGGACAAGGAGAAAGTTAATCATATTTTTCATGTCTCGTATTTGGCAGAATGATGATGCCTCTGTAATGTCTCTGTTATTAAGGTGTGGTACCATGGCCTTTTTTCCTGGCCTGTGATTGTTTAAAGTCTTTTCTTATTTTATATATATATACACACACACCGGTGAAGTATTTTTCTTTTAAAACATGTAAGTGAGCTCAGTTAAGCTAACTTAACTCCTCAAAATTAGAGCCAGAAGAAGAGCTGAGGTTGAGAAACACATTTACATCCCTGGCTTGTAAGTTTGAAATCATATCTGCTTTCATTTATGGCAGTCTTTTGAAATTGTCAATGTTAAGGCCCCATTCAGGTCTGCACATAGAATTTTCTGTTCTTATGGCTTTGGGGAGAAATTGAAGGCTCTCCTCCCTACTTCCCAAGCTTGATTTCTAAAGCAAAAAAGTAGTATCAGAGTAGTTTCCTCATGTCCATCATCAGTTCCTTAGCAGTAAGTTGTATTAATGTGTTTTGGGGGGGTTGGAACTGTGGGTTTTTTGTTTGTTGGTTTGGTTTGGTTTTTGTTTTGTCTTAACTCCAAACCTAAACTTTCTTCAAAAAGGATCTTTCTGTATAGAAGCAGCAGACATTTTGAGTTGGCCAGGCACTTGCTTGTTCAAGTAGTCCAGTATGTGTGTTCTGCAAAGAAAGAAAAACATCTGTGCAGCAGCAAGACATGTGTGATCTGACCTGCTTATTAAGGACCACATTAAACTGAAAATTCTGAAATTATTGTGTGAATGTGATGAAATTAGAATTTACCAATTGCTTAATAAAATTTCTTAACAGTGACAATAATGAGATGCAATTGCTAGCTCGAAACTCACTAGGCTGCTCACATGTAGGAAGGTAAATACATTTCTTTCCCATGTGGCTTTAAAGTCAGTGAGCATTCTGGTTTTCCTGCCTTTTTTTTTTTTTCCCTTTGATGTCTACGGTGCTTTTGGGAAGCCCTTTAACATACAGCTTCCTGTTTCATTTGAGAATAGCAATGGGACAGTTGGTACAGAAAACTAGCGAAACTGAGTTACCCAAATCAAAGGCATTTCTTAAGGAGCAAAACTGGAAAAAAATTGCCAGGTTGCTGCATGAATGCTTCAAAGCTGTTTCATTTCTAATTTAATTCTCATTTGAAAACTTTACTGAAGTTGCTTCTCATACAAGAATCTCATTTTTAATTGGTAAAATTTCAGCGTAGTAGGCACTTCAGATTTTAAATGAGATGTGTGAGTTGAGCGAAATAAATTAGATGAATAGAGTATGCAGTACTTCTGTTAAACTCATAATTTCTCGCTTTCTTGCATCAGGGAATGAATGGTGTTAAATTAGAACAATTTTTCAACTATGAAGTTTCTTACAACATGCTGAATTTAGGGGTGCAACTCGGACCCTATGAAACATTATATTGGAAAAGTCTTATTTCAGAAATGTCAGCTTTCAGTTTTCAATAATCAAAGAGCAAGGTAATACAAGTAAGATGTCAGTAGGTAGAGTCATAGTGTAATAACCAACTTTTATTTTTATTAACACATAAAATAAAACTAGTTCCTGTGTCCTTTATTACTCTTCTGTTGGTACTGTTATAACAAGATATTTGTGTTACTTAGTGCTGCATGGCTTGGAGGATGCTTTGAAACATGCAGGTTTTATATCATACCATGCACACTGGGAGCATGGACTTCAGCAGCAGCTTTTTAGTGTGAGTACAAGGATGATCCATAGACAAGCCTTTTATATTCTCGGTTCAAATTTTAATTGGACAATTAAATTAAACCTCGGTTTACTGTTCTCTTTATCGTAACAGTGAAGTCTCCATAATACCCTCGAGAAAAGAGGCTTCTGATCTCACACCAGTGTACATCAAGAGACTTCACAAGCTATGTAATAATAAAAGATCAAGTTCTGAAAGGTGTTCTTGGAATAAATGCCCTGTGGCCAGAGCTGTTAAATATTGAACCCCCCGAGCATCAGCTTTTCCCTTCCTTTTTTGTAACCAACAGAAAATGGAGAAGGAACAGAGGGCAGTGAATAGTTTCACTGAAGTAGTGATTTCTGCCTCTGCAGACATTGGCAGGGGCATAGTCACAAATCCCTGGTTTCTCGTAGTGACGTTCAAGTATCTCTGGTCTGAGCTGTTTAAGAGTAATAGGTAATTATTTCCCCTTATTTACTTTTTTTCACACATAGACTGTACTTGTGCTAGAAGGAAATAACCTTAAGGAAAGTAATAGAAAAGAACCTAGTCATACTGTTGCTAAGTTTTCTAAACAAGAGGTTTTTTTCTAAATCAGACTTACACTGGATTTCATTGGCTGTGTTCCTGGTGCAAGCCATGGGCATGCAGGATGCCCTGCAGGCCTGGACTCTGACCGTGCTTTGGGGGACCAGTTCATACAAACGATATCATCCTCTAATTCCTGCACCCACAGACTTCCATGTGGTCATCGTGCCACTGAACTAAACAGGGGAAAAGCATCGTTCTGTGGATACAACTTTAGATGATTTACCTGCAACTCAACTAGCTTGTTTGATTTTGTGTTTGCTTTAAAGCAGTAGAAAATGACCTGTCCATCCCAGCAAACTTCCATTGCCTTCTAATGCTCTGCCTGATGAATCTGTTACTTTGAAATATTTGTGTTGATTTTTTGGTGCCTGTCCTTTCCTTTGGTGGCATTTACCACGTGCTGTATGCGTTAGATTGTAGCAATAAATTCTCCTCAGTATGGAAGACCACAGAACTGACTGATTGACATTGCCTCAGAAATAATAATTAGAAGCCTCAAAGACATTTTTCTTTTAATTATTCTTAACTTTGAAGTAGTTTTGTGGCATTATAGATTAGAGGAGAACCTACTTATATCTAACCTGGATATAAATAATATTCAATTTATGAGAAACTGCTTTACAATGAGATCTTTTCCACAAAATTGATAATCCCATTTTTATGGGATGTTCCAAGTGGAGTGAAAATGAATTGCTTTTCAGAAAAGGGCCTTCATGATATTCCAGCGTTCAGGCTGTGTTTGAAAGAGGGCATTTGGGGGATGGAAGATCAAACAGCTCCAAGCCACTGAGTCTGAACTTGGGTTTTAATCCGGGGACTGTTAGCAGTAGAAGTTGTGTACGCAGCAGGATACTCGAAGAGATTTTTGTATCAGCTGTCCAACCTTGGGTTTTTGGTAGTCTCAGCTTGCTCTTTCATGAGCTGTTCGCTGGCACAGGCACACATTGCAATTGCTTTTTATGCTCTTTACTCTCTGCTGTATCAGTGTTGCTTCTTGTACACACGGAGTTTCAAGAAACCTGTGGAGTGGCTTTTGTTGGGAGACAAAAGCAATTTATAAAGATCTCACCAGTGTTAAATAAAAGAAGCATATGCTGGCCTTATTAGTAGCTTGTTGACCTAGATTAGCTGTGGGGAAGCTTATAAGCTGATCAGCCATTCCAAAATTGGGAGGTGTCATTGCAATTAATAGGAAAGGCTTTGACAACAGGGGAGACAACAATTGTTCAGATAAGGGAAAAGAGAATGTTAGTGGCAAATATCTTCTTGCTGATAGAACTTAGCAAAGTAAATGTAAGTTAATTTTTAAAAGGAACGAAGCATTCGTTGTTGGTATGCATTGAGTGTAGTTGTGGCTAGACATATCAAAATGCTGCTTTAGCTGTATTAACAGAAAGAGGAGTACTCCATGCGGGTCAGCCTGTTTTTGCCTGGGTGTAACATATGGAGATGAGGTTTTAGGTTGATATCAGCTGTTTCCAGCATGGAAATATCATTGAACTTGGGTTAAGCCTGGTTGAACCTGCTGGGGATTCTGAGTGGGCACCTGATGGGATAGTAATACCCTCATCCTCCATCTGCCGTGAGCAGTTGAACACCCCGCATGCCATTAGACGTGCTTGGAGCCTGGCACCCCCGGGTTCATGGGTTGTTGGAGATTTCCCAGATGGACAGACTCAGCTTTATTTTGAGATGGGTTGGATCAGTGTGAAACATAGAGGGGTCTTGGGCAAACTGTTGCTTCTCTCTGTCTCAGGGTTGTTTCACATGCGGTGATACAGAGTGGAGGAAAGTGCGAGGAGGAAACTTACAGGTGTTGCACTACCGTATCCTCTGCATATTATGGCACAGTGCTCCTTAACAATACCATTGTTGTTTTTTAAAATCTAAGTTTTTACCACACTAAAGGCTCAACTTTGCTCAAGAGAGTTCTCTCCTACCTCATCACTTTGCTGACGTGTAAAATGTAGACATTATGATAATTCTTTCATTTCTTGGGGGGAATTCATTACTACAATCCATTAGTCTTCTGCCATCTAGGAAATTGTGCGGCACTTCAGCATCTTTCAAGCTGTAAGTCACCACTTGGCAGAATGTGAGAGTAATGAACATAATTCAAGTTAACACAAAACTTGGCCTTAGAACTGAAATTTATTGAAGTCTTGATACCTATTTCACCTAACACTGGCAAGTCCACCACTAAACCATGTACCTAAGTGCTACATTCACACGTCTCTTAAATACCTCCAGAATAATTTCTCTGGAATGTATTCTGGTTTTATTTTATTTTATTTTTCCCCAGTTTGCAAATTGATCTTTGATTATGTAATGTGGTGCTCAAAATAATCGGATAATCAAAAGTGTAACGTATTTATGAAATGAGTCTTAACTCATAGCAAAATATGGGTTTACCACTAATGACTATATGGCAGAAAAAGGCTTAGAAAACTTGAAGTTCTCTTTTTAGCAAGTTCCAGAAGAAAGGCTTACACATAGATTGATTTCAGTATTTTTCCATATTTTCAATAAAATTGAACTATTTTTCCCATTGTGGGCTAAAGAAGCTGTTTGCACTTGCCATCCACAGATAATAAAATAACAAAACAAAAAACCAAAGACAAAAAGGACAACTGTTCTCTTGCCCCAAGAACAGTTGTATGAGACAAAAGTCTGGTTCAACCTGCAAGTGTTCTCCAATAGCATTTCTTGGTGGCTGCATCCAAAGGCTGTCAGGACAGATGAAGCATACAGTGATATTCACCTCATTTAGTATCCCAGGCTCCAGCAGTTTGCAGCTGGGGGATTTGCCTGCCTTCACAATCCTTATCTGAAGGAGCTGTGTTGTCTTAGTGTCCACAGAGACCGTAGTAGTGAATGCTGTGGTTTAACAAGGTGTTTGTGAAGAGTTGCATTCTTTTGTTTTTAATGAATCTAGCACCTGCCAGTTTCATTTGATGCCTTCTATTTTTATTTTATTTTTTTTTGTATTGGAAGAGTGAATTACTCCTTGTTCTGCTTTTTACTGGTTGAGATTTCATAAGCCTATCGCTCTGTGGTTGCAGATGACAAGCACTTGCCTACTAGTTGCTTCTTATGAGGAAACTGTTCCTCTTAACTATTTGGTAGCTTTTAATTAAGTGCCATTTCTGCTGATCCCACACTCCAGTCTGAGACATGAGCTGCAGCATGGGGGAGTGCAGCTCACAGCTCAGACATCCCTGCTTTAATAAAGTGAGTCTTGAAAAAGAGCTGCTTGGAATGCAAAAGAAGCTGGTGCTCTGAACCAAACCTAAAGCAGAAGATACTGTTCTCTGAAATGAGTTCTTATTTGTTGGAAGCATCATTTCTTTTTCTTTAAAGATCAGTCTGAAGGCATAGATGTGATTGACTGCCATAATTACCATTATCTAGTTTGTTTTTTTTGCAGTTTAAGATCTTTTTTTTCCTGTTAGCCCTCAGAAGCTAGTGTAGTTTAAATTTGCTGCATGTTTAACTGTGATAGGAAGCAAAAATGGGAAAGCTAGCAACGTTATTCCAGTCCTGCTAGTGCAATTTTGATTTCTTCTAGCTGGCCTAGAAAAAAAAGATGAATGCCCTTAAAATGTTTACTGGATTGTATCCCTCTGTATTCTTTGGGATTTGGGTGTCTAATGTAAAAAACACTGAAGAAGTGAACCTTATAGTTTTTGCATTTTAAAAAGTCTGTTCTCTAGGAATAAACTGTCCTACGTAAGATTTGTCATTTAAAAAAAAATAAGGGCATTCTAATTGTCTTTCAAAAACTATTATTTGTTGTTCTAGTAGAATCATAGAAACTGCAGTTTTGTCTTTGCAGTTTATTTTGGATGGAACATGTTTATAGGACAGTGTTCCTTAAAGCAAATAACGAAGTGACTCAAGATAATGACTTGCTTGAACCTGTCTTTTATCTTCAGTTGCAAGCTATTTGGCTCATTAAGTGCTTCATTCAGATACAACATGTACTATTTCCTTTTCAGAAATTTTCTCTCTGGAAAAAAACTGTCAACTATGATCTAAATAAATGAATGAGTAATGAACTTATAAGGATTTATCTGACAAACTAAAATTGTATTATGGCTATAAGTAAGCATTAGTATAAAATAATACAGCATTGATTATAAATTATGACTTCTGTTCTTGTATGGCTGCTGCATATTTCACATTTTAACTGATGTCATTATATATAGGTCTAATGCTTAACTGGCTTTGCAGTTCAGTGAACTAATTTCTCTCCAGGTGTGTGAAGACAGGATAGGTAAGAGTGACTGCAAAGAGTAAAATAGAATACTTATTGATAACACCCCACTGAACTCTGTCAGTCCCATCCTAAGAGCAGCCTCCTTCAAACGGCCTTTGTACATCTTCCTTTCCAATAGATCTATACCACATATGGAAATTTTGCTTTTGGACCCCACAGTTAAATGAACATTTTAAAGCAGACTTTCTAACTGATTTTGGGAGGATAAAAAAACAGTTTATGAAATTTCTGAGTCTATAAGTACTTGAGCCAAGGTATTTCTCACCACCATATACTTTCACCCTATTTTGCATGGCTAAGAAGTAAAATATTGCACTTTAAAACTTCTGACAAGTGGAGGATGAAACTATAGGTACAGAAGAAAGAATCAGGATTTAACAACTTTAATGTGCATCAGGTCTTTATAACTGTTGAATGACTCAACCTTTTTAATGGTAATGGCCTTCAGCAAGTTTAGGAAAGAACAGGCTTTTAGGTAAAGTAAATACACTTAGATCTGCAATGAATAAATAAATTTGCTATGAAGCTGTGTAGACATGTTTCTGTAACTCATTAATTGTGCTCTTGGGTCCACAAATAGGTCTTTCTCGAAATACCACAATTTACACGGGGCTCAGATTGGAAGGGTCCTGTTGCGAAGTAGGGCGATGGCTCAGACCATGGCAGTGCTGCAATGCCGACTCACCAGCTGACGGCCAGAGAGCCCTCTCTGCACTGCCCCAGCAGCTCTCCGGACAGAGGGTTTTCAGGTTCGTGCAGACTGCAGGGCTGTAGCTGATGCGGAGATGCAGATGTCTGCTCTAATGCTCCTGTAGTAGGCATCTCCTGTAATCCCATGTAGAGCCTGTGAATTATCACAAGTGTCTAGCCAAAGGATAAAAGCACAGAACGTTTCAAAAGCAACATTCCCATTGCTGCATTTCTTAAGCTGCCATGGATGTGTGCCTTCCAAGGAATTGGTTCATCTGGGTGATTAAAGCCTTCGTTCTTTGTCTCAAACATGGGTAATGAATAAACACTTCCTCCCAGCTCTTTCATATCTTTTTTCTTATGGGTCATCAGCTCCTTGTGTCTGTTTCTTATATACAAATCCTTTTGTTCTTTTTAACACAACTTCATCTGTACAGAGGTAATTTTGCCTTCCTATATAAGAATCTCATATATTTATCATCTGATTTGCAGTCTATCAAGTATCTGCAGAATTTGTTTTTCATTTCCTTGTCTTCCTTCACTATAAATACTTCTATGCATAAAGATAATACTCCTCTCATAAGCCTTTTGTATACATTTGGCCAGCACTTTGACAAAGTGCCTCATCAGGGCATGGGAACTTATGTCTGTGACGCATTATCACAAATAATCTCTTCTTAAGTATTTAAATAATTTTCATGCTTCCCTGTTCTGTGTTGTTATGGCACCTTTAACCCTGTGACCCCCCCCAACTGCTGTTGCCAATGTAGTTTAAAATCCTGTCATCAGTCTATGCTGTAAGACACAAATTTAGTGATTTTTAGATATTGTATCTGAAAAGTAGGCTTGAAAGAATGAACTATTTTTAGAAACCTAGGATCAAGGAGGGAGGAAACCACCAGTAGTGAAAAAGGATGAAGTCAGGGATTACTTGAGAGTTGACGCGTAGACATCCATGGGACCCAGTGAAATGCGTCTGTCTGCTCTGAGAGCCAACTCATGCCATTGCAAGACCACTGGCTGTCATTTTTGACAAGCCATAGAAGTTGGGGAAGGTCCCCAGTGAAGCTGAGCAGGAGCTGGCTGTGTGCCTTGGTGGCCAAGGAGGCCGGCAGCACGATGGGTTGTAAGACAGGAGCATAGCTGTTAAATGTAGGGAAGTGCTACTTCTGCTTTGTTTGGCATTGATTAGATCACATCTGGAGAACTGCATCCAGGTTTTGGGCCCTTGGACTTGAGAAAGGTGTTGATAAACTGGAGCAAGTTCAGTGGTGGGCTGCCACAATGGTTGGGGGCTGGAGTTCCTGGTGTTTGAGGAGGGGCTGAGGGAACTGGGCTTGTTTAGCCTCGAGAAGAGAAGGCTTCAGGGCAAAGATACTGCAGGAGTCTGCAGAAAGGGTTGTGGGACCTGGTAGGAGCTTTCCCATACCTAGGAGGAGGTTATTGAGAAGATGGAGCCAGGCTCGTTATAGAGGTCTGTGGCAGGAAGGTCAGAGAGAATGATCATAAACTGAAGTCAGGAGGTTGCAGCCTGATGGAAGGTGACAATTTTTCACAGTTGGAGAGGCACTGGCGCAGGAGCCCAGAGAGATCGTAGAGTCTCTATCCCGGGAGGCCTTCAAGATCCAACTGAACAAAACCCTGGCCTGGTTGGAATTCGGCGTTAACCCTGCTTTGAGCAGGGGGTTGGACTAGAGACCTCCCAGGGTCCCTTTCAACCTTAATTATCATTCTAAGATAAGAAGAAACAAATACTGAAACTGGCTGAAAAAAGAAGGAATTAAGTGCTCTAGTATAAAC
This sequence comes from Anseranas semipalmata, assembly GCA_013399115.1. NCBI lineage: Eukaryota > Metazoa > Chordata > Aves > Anseriformes > Anseranatidae > Anseranas > Anseranas semipalmata. Next base: position 13,260 of record VXAA01004738.1, read on the forward strand.
TGTAAAGGCCAGCGCGATCTCCTGCGTCCCCAATGCTGACTTTAATAGTATCTTAAGCAGCTTAACTGTGTTACCACTGCCACAGTGGCAGAAACCCACCCCAAACCAGCTTTCTGTTGATGCGTGCATGTCAATCATTCATAATAGTCTTGGTACTAAAAGAAAAAAAAAAGTAATACAGGTTCTTTCTACTGTAGTTCATCAGTACCACACTTCATAGTGTCGAAAATAGCAGAATACTAAACAGAAGCAAGAATTTGTCCAGAATTCTGATTTTATATTGTATTTTTTCTGTTGGTGAGAAGGCAGGTATGCTTTTGATGGGTTGCATTTCTGCTGTCTGTACTGTATGAAACAGCATTAATAATATTTTGGGCAGTGAATAAATTAGCCATTCTCACAGAATGGTTGATCTAGTAAGTTATTGTCATCCTCTCTGTAGTATTTGAGTGTTGTATACATTTTTGTTGCATTTGTCTTTGGGAACATAAAAGCAATGACTAATAACACTTCCTAGAACATAGTTTGTCTGACATGAACAGCAGTAAAATATTCGTAGCACGTCACGACATTCTCCCTGCATGTATACAGATAGTTTGGGATGCTGACTAACGTGCTAAAGTTTAATTAGCTTATACTTTCATTTTTTTATAAAAATGATTTCATTCTGGCTTTTCCATAGAGTCATGTTGTAGCATAACTCCCTTTTGAAAGTATAGTGATTAAGTCTCGAAACTTAGCAAAAGATGTTGTTTGGTGTGCATTTTTCAAATTCTACCGCAGAAACAATATGACCTAAATATTTAATCAGGCTTAGCAAAATTGGCTTTTTTTATTGCTCCAGATTAATCTAGTTTCTCTGAGCTAATACATGTGGTATGTGCGTCTTCAAGACCTTACTTTTTCTCAATAATGTTGAAGATTTATAACCTTCATAAAATGTGGCATGCACTGAGAAGAAGATTGTGAATTACAATTACTTAAACATTTGCATTGGGAATTTTTCTTTTGAATTCTGTATATGTAGTTTCAGAGTATATTGTATTTGCAGAGGGTTTAGTGAATACTGTATTTAAACCGTTCTTCTATACTCTGCCCAATTTGCTTTGCTTCATGTCCGTGTTGCTAAAAAGATGTTGGCTTGGTGCTGTTTATGTTTTTGTCTTTGATATATTTATTTTAAAATTTCAGTTGAGTTCAGTAGAGAAAATATTTACTTTCTGGTTTAAATAAATAAGGATATAAGAGGCTTTGCGTGTTTTGCTGAGTGCTATTGCCTTGTTCAAGTCTGTCGTTACAGTTTCGGTTAAAAAAATGATGTAAACATATCATGAATTTCAGCGCTTGTTATTTTTTTAACTCTTAATTTTGCTAAGATTTTAGTCTGTGGTTGTAGTCTTGTGTACACCTCGTGGATTACATGGAGTTCAAATTAAAAATTTGAAGTGATGCGATCACCTAAACCAAAACATTTGCACCAAGCAGCAATTACACAGCTTGCTTTTCTGATTGTACTGTGTCAGATGGCAGTTGTGCAGGCCGTGTGTCCTGTTTCTGCTTCATCGTTAGCACTGTTTCCTATTGACAGACTTAATTTCTGAGTGCTAGAAACCGCGTAGAGCTGCTGCCGATGGACGGGTGAGGCTTCCTTCCATCCTCTGCGTGCAGGAGGTTAGACTCGCTCTTTGGCCAAAGAATAGGACAATTTAGGACATTGAATTTTCTTCAGAGAAACATGAAAAAGAGCAGGTTTGGAAGATCTTCAACAGAGTCTTATTTGTTTGTTGATTTTGTTTATCAATGTGTTTCATACAATGTCCTCTGAGCACTTCTAGACGATCCAGTGGGAGACTCCACAGAGCTGCAGAAAGCATGTGGGATGTGGCTCTGCTGTCACACGAGCAGCAGTACAGCTCACAGCTAACCCCCAGCTCCCCAGTGGCTGTAGACATCTAACTCCCATTGATTTTAAAGTGTTTCTTTGTCCTTGCTTAAGTAAAAGTCACCAGAAAACCTTTACCAATTGGGATTGTCCAGACTCTATAGAAAGGGAACTTTTATTTGCCTTCATTAAAGCTGCTCTAAATTAAAAATAAAACACAGATGTATTGGGTTTATTTTTTTTATTGTATATTTATGAATTATACATTTCTCCTACGTGGGCTTGGGTGGTAGACAGTGAGCAGTGTGTGTAGGAACTCTCTCCGAGGTTAGCGATGATGGGAGCATCTGTTTTTGTAACTACTGCTGGTTCAGACAAATCTAAAAAGCTCTCAGAAAGGAGAGGACCAGAGCTCCAGAATTACTAGGAGACTGATATGAGTTGGTGAGAGTATATCCTCACAGCAGTCAAGTGTAGGCTTTTACCTGTCTGAAGATTTATGAGAACAAGCTGTCCTTGCGGAGTGGCAGCTGAAAGGATGAGAAGTTTGGGGGAAGTTACTGGAAATAGCAATTCTCTCTTTAGAAAAGTTTCTTTTCTTATTTTTCTAAGAGTAATGTGGTTGACTTTGATTTGACTTGATTTGCTCTTTTTTTTTTTTTTTTTTTTTCATTTTTTCCTCATTTGCCCACCAGTACTGAAGCTTCCTCCCTGCCTTCCCATTTTATACCTTGCCTCTGGGCAAGATTAGGCAATGCCAGGATCAGGGAAGGCAACATTTTCACAAATGCCAGAAACATGAGTAGATAAAAGTTCTCAAGTAATAGGTAGTTGGCTGGTCTGTTCACAGATGTCAGGTTCTCTGTTTTCTTTTATAGTATCAAAGTATTTTAGGTATGTTTTTATTCAAAAATATGCATTCTTCATGGTTAGCAAATGAGCCTTTTCTGTGTTGGTTTTGGTGTTTCATTTAGTTGTGCTCTTTCTTTCAATTCCCCACCCACTGTGCTTGGTGGAAGCTTTTGTGCTGTGCTGGAGAAAGTGAAAGACAAACAAGAAACCCACAAGTGAACACCCTTGGGAATAAACCCTTGGAGACTTCTGAATGCCACTTTCTGACTTCAGCTACCCTTGACGTCAAAGTGCAAATCAAAGGATCCCATTAGTGTAGCTGAGGATTGAGTCTGGTGCTTTGACTTGATCCCTGTCAGTTTTGAGCGTCTACACTTATCTTAAAGATGTCATCGGGTTTCCATCTTTGTTGTGCTTGTTTCCAGCCAGTTTGCATTTGGGAATCACAGATGATCTGATATTAGAGACGGATGTTTACCAGACAGATTCCTGAGACTTTAGTCTCCAAAGTATTGTTGCTAACCTGTGTTGGCTTGGATCTGAAAATCTGAGGGGTTTCTTTTGATTCTCATTTAACAGTGGCTATTAAATACAAAGAAGGTTTATAATTTAAGGCTTAATGGAGCGTATGAGAATTTTTTTCTTTAATAAGTTTAAATGTGTAGAGAATATAGCTATAGTAATATTTATGTAGGAAGAAGGCATTAGAAGAGTTTTATTACTTTCTGTGCCTCAAAAACAGGAGAGCGAAAGTTTATTGTTATGTAAGAATAGATGTATATTCCTATGAGAGCATTGATGGGAGTTGAAGATAGTGATGTTAGAGTGTGCTCTCAATTTCTTGACAAAAGCCTAACAAGATGAAATGGCTGGAATGAGACCTTTACAGGCTTGAAATAAGGTACAATTTTCTAGTAACAGTGATGAAATGTTAGAACAACTTACTAAACATAAGCAGTGGATTCACGATGATTTAAGTCTTCAAAGCAAAAACATTCTAAAAGATGGTCTTTAATCTAGTTTTGGAAAAAATCCCGCGGCCTTTGTGGGTAGCTGGAGGGGCAGGCTCATGTGTTGAGGGTTCCCCTCGGTGCGGTGTTCTGTAAATACCATTCCTTATCCTCTCCATCCCCAGTCTGTGGAGTGAATAGCCTGTGTTGCTCACAGCATGCTGATAACATTTACAATTGTAGTCAAAAAAAGGTATGACGGATTAAGAAATTGTCTCCTAGCAGCTGCTTCCTATACTGGAAGTTAGCATTTCTATGAACTGCCGAAAAGGTTTGTGTTTCTCAACTTTCTCAGCAAAGGTAGGTAGTTTATTTTAACCCAGTAGTGAACGCTATTGAAACTAAAGCAGTCGGAGATGTTGGTCCTGATAAAGTCTTAGACTTAGAGGCCCACTGACCGCCCCAGAATCAGCCGTTTGTGGCACTCTTTTCTGTCCTGTTCTTGGTCTCGGGTATTAGTCTGCTGAAAGTGTTTTAGCTGCACGTAGCTGAGGGATTATAGACAGAGGATTGTAGCCTGTTAAATGCAGACAATTGGGGTAGAAAATCTATTGTCTGAGTTTTAATTTATAAAACTATAAAATGACGCGTTTTGATTTGGTAAGGGGGTTGTAGACTAGAGTTCAGATGTTTGTTTCTTCATTCCAAAGTCAGTGAAAGAGACTTGATTTCAAAAATAACTTGTTCTTCAATCTCTGCACGGATAGCTTTGCCAGTTCAGCACTCCAAGGGCATGTCCATATGGGAGAGATACCCGTACCCAGGCTGCAGTGGGGAGAGCAAACAACCTGGTAGGAGCACCCTGGTGCTTATGAAGAGCTGTCTCATCTGTTTCCTAATGTATTAGGCTGCTTAAGGTACTTTCTGGAGGATGTGCCACACGCTGTACCCTGCCCCAGAGTTCCCCTGTGACCTGGGCTATCACATGTACATACTGTGCTGTTACATTTTGTGAATACTCTGCCATTTTTTTTTATGCTAAACTTTGTAAACCAGGTTCAAATTCATGCATTTATATTTTCAGGGCAAATTGAGAGAGGCAAAAACTTTTTTTAATACTATCAACCAAAAAAAAAAAAGGCCCAATTATTTGCGTCTCTAATGCATGAGACTTGGCAAATTCCCTTTGCAGTACTGACAGAACCAGCGTATGGCCACAGGCTAGCAGTTCCTTCTGTCTTTTGAAACTGTTGTTTTATGCCAAACTGCTACATTGCTTACTTAGGCATCTTCCATTGACTCTTGGCACAAAAACCTCTTTGGACATTAAAACATGAATTAGCTGTCTTAAAGGAAAATACCTCTTTTTCTGTTTTTCTCCCTTTACCCTTGTCTTTCAGTTATACCTGCCGCCACTTGCGGAGATATGTATATGTCTTGGACAAACTGTATTTCCCCCACTCTCACTGCTCTACGCTGCAGCATTGCTTCTCGACCCTCAGTGACAATGGAGAGGAACTCTTGTCTTTAACTTGTTCTCACATTCTCAGATCCTATGCTTCCAGGTTATTAACCTCTGCTCTCCATTTACTGCATGCTGCATGCTCTGTGACTGATCTGTGCATGTTCTGAGTAAACTGATGGATAACATTAAATGGCAATGGGGATGGTTTATGTCTTTGTGGCATCTTTGGTATGTGTCCTAAAAAGTGTGGTAGAAATGGAAGTTTAATAATCTTTTTTTGATTCAGAATACTTGATCTGTCAAAGACTGAACACCACTTCTGGAATTAATGTGTGGCCTTTGGAAGTTTTAAATCCTTTTTATGTTAGAGTGAAAATATTTTAATCCTTTTCCAAAGCTATGACATAAGAACTGTGAGCTGTGATTCACAAGGCTTTCATGCAGTTATGTAGTTTGTTTGGAATTAGTGGAGTGATATAAGCAGTTTTACATGCAAGTGTCTAATACTTCCCTGATGCCCATTATTTCAGTAACACCGTATATAAATCATTTTTCAAGAATGGGGATGATAGAGCTTTTCCCTCAAATTCAGTAAATTGTCATGGCACTTGCAGATCTCAATTAATTTATCATTTTTTTTGATGTGCCTTATCAGTTTTAATTTTACCAGATGAGAAGAATGGTGAGAATCCATCAGCCCAAACTAGCAATATAAAATCCATGTGGAATTGTAGATGTTCCACAGAAACTGTAAAATAGCAAGAATTTAAATACAAATTCTACTTACAATACCCAAATAGTTCCTTTAAGATGTTTATTGCAAGGAAAAATCAAGTTTTACTATTTCACTGTTGATGCAATGGATAATTAAATATTTTAACCAAATGCTAGAAGCTTTAGGAAAACAAGGAAAAAATTGCATGACAAAAGTGGCGAGGAGATGGAAAGCATCCAGACTGGAAATGCAGCTTCCCAGCTAAGCCAGCATACAATAGCAACAGACCACACAGTAAACATAAGTAAAACCAGCTTGATTGTCAAGGGAAGAAAATATGGCATGCAAGCTGAAATAGCTCTTTTGGTACAAAAGAAATTTTATAGTAGTACATAATGATGGAGAGTTACACTGAAGGATCTCAACAGGAGATGAAAATCTAGCCGTCCCAGGGGCATTCTCCAGATTAATTTGGAACAGGGGTACAGTATTAAAGTAGGCAAAAAAACATAACATTTTGCAGACATTATTTAAAAATGAATAATAATAATGAGGGCAGTCCACACCAAAATCTTGTTAAAGATGGAATGTTTTACATGTAGGAATAATATCCTGAAAACATGAAAGAGATGGCTTAATTATTCCAGCTTGTTTAAATAAAATTTTGGTGCTCTGTACAATGGAAACACTACAACATTCTGTTGGCAAAGTCATCCTTAGGAGGCTGAGCACTACACGATGGATATTGCATCCTTTAGAAAGACTGAAGACGAAACCACCACTTACAGGTGGATTTCATAGGTAGTCCTTGACCTGCAGACTGCCAATACTTTCTGCTCCTCTGCTAATATTAACCTTCTTCTGAGATCTCTCCAGTTTGTATGGTGGCTTTACGGAGCAAAGTAAGCACCGATAACCCTATACTCATTACTGTATAACAAGTTTATGAAGTTTTTAAAGCCAAAAGTACATCTAGTTAATCCCCGTACTGAAACTGCTGGGGAGATAGGTTACTACTATTACTTTCTAAAATGGGAGTTGTGCACTGATTGAAATAGAATATATCAGGCTGGGAGATTGTAAAATTTCAGATTTTCATTACAGGCTGTCCTTTTATTAGATAAAAGAAGGACAGAGTATTTGAAATAGAAATGGCTGCTCAGGAAAATATATCTGTAGTTTTTAGTAGCTAATTCGTTTTTTATTGTTCTGGTAATGTATGATTAGAAAATTCAAACACTTTCTAGAGTGTGTGCTCAGAAAGCTTGCCTACATCAATCTGTAAGTAGCATCAAATTCAGTGGCATAAATGGAGCTGGCAAAAAAACATGTTTTCTTGTGTGAATCCCTACATGCATCCTGTATTAGCTACAGTGCTGTTTTACCCCGTGAACAACCTGCTAGTAAATTATGCATTCCATCGCTCCTCCAAAGGCAGGACAATAATTAATTCTGATGATTTACAAATCACAACCCTCCCATTGCATGCCTTTTTGCAGGACTCCTGGTGAAAAAGCATGAGATTTTGCCCTGATCAATGTTGTTCATTTTCAAGCTACCATGGATTTGTACAAGATACTGGTGACCTGTCAAATCTGTAGACACATCTGCTGCCACACTTACTGAACAACTAACATTGGTTAAAGTGAATTCACTGGGGGAGAGGGTGTGTGTGTGTGTATCTATATGTCTATATATCCATCCGTGTATCAGCAGCGTACTGCCTGCGTGGAGTAAGCACGCAGCACCAGGTCTCCAGGCAGCCAACAGGAGGTTGTGGCTTCGATTGGAATTTAGTGCCAGTGTTGCTTTTGGTGGTTTTTCTAAATTTTAAAGCAGAGGAGACACAACGCCTATTTTATTATGCTGTGCATTAGCAAAACATAAATACCGAGACTGGGATTGTAATCTGTCATTGCTACTGTCTAATAATTCTGTTGCAGCTGTGCTATTATTGATTATTGTAGTAACTCTGCCTCATGACATGAAATACGTTCTCCCACTCATACCTTTATGGTTTCCTTTTGAATTGCACATTCATTGTGTGATGTTTTAATTCTCATGTGTGTTCCTTGTCTGTTTTAAACATGTTTGGGCTGCAGTCAATCCCAGGAAATCATTTTTGGAAATGAAACTGGCTTAGTGCATGTACTAGCAAAAGGCAGCTAACAAGCAATGATTTGTTTTGGGATGCTGAACAAATTAAGGACAGTTTTATTTTCATAGCTAGCTTGACATTGTGTGTGTGAAAGCAGGAAATATGGTTTTGCTGAGCTATGTAAATTGAGTAAACATGTTCATGAAGCAGTAGAGCAAAAGGAAAAATTATATGGAATCATGTGAATTAAGTTCTTTGCCCAGATAAAAAAGGCAAAGAAATGTGATGTTGAATTTGCACAGTTTACCCATTTTGCATATCTTTTATTACTTAATACTAGGTTTGTTTAAACAGCAAAACATATCTAATAAGATTTTAATACTCCCTTTCAGAAGTGTTTTGGCACATTGTCCAAAGCCTGTAGCGGATAAGCTTTGCAACCATATTCCTCCCATGCCATCAGAGTCAATGGAATTATGCAATTACATTAATTTAAGAATGTGCAGTCTTTGCGGGATCAGGGCCTTGGAGGTTAGCTTTGAAAAATACTGCTGATTACCAGGAATGTTTCTGTAGCTGCAATGTAATGGTGAAGTGCTGCTTAAAGCCAACTTGTGTTCATTATCTGGTTTCCATCTCCTTTTTTCCTCTGAGTGGGAGCTGTGCCTGGGCTCGGGGCTGGATTCCAGGAATGTATAGACCGTCCTGTGTCGTGATATGGATTACTGGCCCGACCTTGAGCACAAACAGGAAAGGTGTCAGAGTATTGTCCTCGAAAACAGCTAAAACATTTGCAAGGCTGACGTATTTTCTTTGGCTTTAGTCTCTGAAGGGAAGATGGGGAGAAGATGTGATTTGTTATTGAACCTCAAATGATTGTTGTGTGGACTTGTGCAACATGGAAAAGTACATTGATTACTTAGTGTTGTTTAAAATGGGGTTTGACTGGTGTGAATTATTTGTTTTCTCTGATTCTGTACCACATCTTGAGCATTTGTTTATGTTCAGGTTTGAAGCAGTTAATGTAAAAGTCTTGCCCTAAGTCAGCGCAAATAAAATAGTCAATACTTCAGCCTTGCGTAAGTATTAGCTGGATGGTTGAAGAGCTGAGGTGTTATCCAGAATACCCTTTAGCCTGCTGAAACCTGGTCCTTTCCCATTTTCCTGCTATTGCCAGTTAAAGCACTCAAAGTTAGTTACAACTTTTGGAAATACATTGAATCGCTTCTGATAGTGGCTGTGATATTTTGAATACAAAGTGCGAAATAGTGTTCCTTACTTCGCTGGGAGCCTAACCCATGAGAGCAGATACTGAAGGTGTTCATTATGTAGGAGAATCAAAGCATTAACGAGAAATAATATCAATTGTATCATAAGCATCTAGTGAGTGGGACAAAGTATAAACACAGAACTGAGCTCTGCCTTCTGCTGTGAGAGGGCTGGCAGAAATCAACAGGAGGAGCAATAGTATTTTGACTTTAGGATCTTTTAATGGAAAGCTGTCTAGTTGGTATGAGACCTTTGGTAGACAAGCCTCCCAAACAGAGTGAAGTTGGTACAAGCAGGCTTTCACCCACAGATGTGTATGAAAACAAAAAGGTTGTCGTAAATTGCTGTAGGCAGATGAAGTTGATTGAGATTGAAAGAGTTTCCAAAGGTGACGAAGTATCACTTCTGCAGGAAAATTATTCTGTAAGTGCTTATGTCCTTCTGAACCTGAGGCAGAGCTGCTTTGGAAGGTAAGACTTGTGGCTCAGCAGTTACAGGAGCTGTTGAAAACCTTTATTAGTAAATAACTTAGTAAAAATCTGTGAGAGAAGCAAAATAATTTGTGATGTAGTAATTGGACCTTATCCAAAAGACTTTTGAAGTCTTTATAAGTTTTGACCAATGGTTAGTTTTTTCTCACATTTTATGAATAGCCTCACTTGCATTCTAGGATTCAAAGCAGAATACGGAAAATGGCAGTCTGGACCCGTCACAGGAGAGGAATCGCTTCATTTATCACTGAAACAAATTATTTTCGGAATGGTAGATAACTTTGTTGAAAAACAAGAAATTCAACTTTTAAACTAAGTTTTATTTCTGCAACGAAATGTCTGAAAATCTTGGTAGATTTAAGTATTTCCCTAAAATAGACCAACTTGATGCTCTTTTTTTGACAATACTGGTAAAAGGTTTATTTTCTGCAGGACATTTTAGAAACATTCTGCACCTTGCCTCTTAAACTGGCATCCAAATGAGCCATCCAGGCCCAGTGGGGTCTACAGCAGGCCCTTCTCTTTCCCTTCTCTCCTTTCTGCTACCTCAAGCACTACTCTGTGCACGCCGCTCTGCATCCCGCCCAGACAGAAGGCTGATGAGAACAGAATTGGTGCCCATTCAGGAATTTCAGTATCATTGTGTTATCATGGAGTATAATTATGGGTTGGTTGAGAAATTGTTGTTATTGAGACATATGTTATTATTCATCCAGCTTCTAATGTAGAAGCTGGAGATTGCACGTTTTTGTGACAATTGACAAAATCTTTCTGTATAGATATCTCAAAATCATTTTTTTTTTAAGTCACTTTTGTGCACATTGCAATGCAGTAAGAGGTTTGAATCAGGCAGATGCCTGTTATCTTATAGGAAAGTCTGTGAGGTACACAGGAGAAAATTCATCTGCAGCAGATTGATGGGCCAAGTCCCATCTGTCATTTGCATCCTTGAAGTTAAGCTTTGTTTGAGGGGCTACGGTAATTGTTGACGTGGTCACCTGTACACTGACAAATTCCAGTTGCTGCAGTTACCAGTGTTCTGCTTAAAAACTCCAAAATAGCCTTTTTCCTAAAGGGCTTAACATCCATTGTTTTACGTTGTTTTCTTCAAAGTATGCTGTGGGTTGCTGTAATGATCATTGATTTCAGAGGTTAGGGTAAGTGCTATTTAAATTTCAATCCTAGGTGGACCGTGGCACAGGTGGCAAAATTTAATTAACTAACCTATAAGTCAATAAAAGTAATGATAAGCAAAAATTGTCAAAGGAAAAAAAAGAGACAGTTAAGCTACATTAATATTTCTCTGAGGCAGCAGGCTTGTTTGATACTATCATTATGCTGGGATTTCTATAGATCAGCCTCTAAGTTCTTATAGAAACTGTTCTCTGAGCTTCCACTCAAGATGTTTTTTGTGGGCTCAGTTCCTGATTTGGGATCACAGGTGAGGAGATGAGGCTTTTTCTTTGGCCACTGTGTTGCAGTGGAACAACATTTCCTTGAAATCCAGCTCATTTAATTATTTTTCTTTGGGACAAAAAAATAACCAACAAACCCAGAAATTTCTGCAGAGGGCTGTTGAGTTACGACAATTTAGTGTTTTATTGCTTTTTGATTGTAATTTTTTAGTCAGCTGCTGGTAATTTTCTTGAAGAGTTTTTTTTAATTATGGAAGGATCACTTTACATTCAACATTGAGTGACTTGGCAGAAAGAAAATGTTTATAACTAATTCTATTACGAATTATTTGTCTTCGTACTGCACAGCTTATTGATCAAGAAACCAGTGAGATATAAAATCAATGCTGTGGGTATGTGGTGGGTGAAAAATCATAGGTCTCAAAATACAGTTCAACTGGCTGTTCATCAAGTGGATGCATGTCTACTGGAAACCCTTGTGTACTGGTTTATTAACTCCTACCCTATTTAAAATAATGTATTGAGCATAGTTTTTAGGGAATCAGTGATCAATGAAAGGGAAAGATTGCTGATACCAAAAAGTACCCAGCTAAGCCTGGTGTCAGCAAGATGTATTTTCATAGAACCAGTAGAATTTCATGCACGTAGGTCATGCTTTTGGGTTAAAAGGTACAGAAGGCATTGACTTTGAAAGGACTTGGAAGTTGTCTTGGGCAGTTTTATGAATTTACTCTGAAATGTTTCAGGAGATTAAGGGTAAAGAAATTCTCTAATAAGGGGCCCTTCTGTTCAGAATGCAGAAGTATAATGCATTCCAGTAGCTGGAAAATGAAGCAAAACCAAGTCAGACTAGTTTGTGCTTTTTACATGGTGGATGATTCATTGGAATAGTTTAACAAGGGTTCTGGATTTCCCAAGATTGGAATTTTTAAATGAGATTGGATGTTTTCCGAAAAGATATGTCCAAGTCCAGCCACAGCTATTGGACTTGAAGAAGGAAGTAGCTGAGGGAATTCCTATGGTTTGTGTCAGACTAGCAGATCAAAGTGGCTGCTTCTGGCATTAAAAATCTGAGTTGCAGGCAGATTGCCATGCAGGATTTTGTTGTTTTGTTTGTCTTACAGTTTTCTTTAAAAGACTGCATGTTGACCTAGAATTTTCCTGTTAATACAAATACTGTAATCCCAGGTACTATCCCCCAGGTGAAGAGACCCAAATACTGCAAAACAGCACAGGCTGCCAAAACACTACATTCTCATGCACCAAAAAAAAAAAAAAAAAAAAAAAGGAAAAAATTAGAAATCAGATGNACCACCATTCCCAAGCACAAAAAAAAAAAAAAAAAAAAAGGAAAAAATTGCAAGAGCTATATTCTTTCTATATAGTAGTTTTTATTTCTCCCACCCTGCTATAAATTTATTACACACACGATCTAGATGCGTTCTACTGCATTAGCATGTGAAACTAAAACACATCTCGATCAGACAGAATTATTTTTAATTGAATGCTTATGAGCCCACATTCCCATGAGATGAAATTGGAACAAAATTACTTTCACACATTTCCATTGTAGCAGTATGTTCAGAGACTGGGGGGTTTGTGTTCGTACGTCATGTCTGGCAATTAATCAGGATTGGGAAGGGTATCTTATTCTTTTATAAATATGTAAATAAGCTATTGTTTGTAGACTAAAAAGAGGAATGTTCTATAGCTTGCTGAAAGAGTTCAGGAGAATGCTAATAAAATGAATGTCAGATTGAATATAGTTTAATAGTTTATAGCTGCAATCAGAATTTATGCCATGTAAGCCAGTCTTCTGCTTAGACCAAAAAGCTTTCCGTAAGTTCTACTCTTCTATAGTGTCTGCTGACTTTCCTAGGCTGCAGAACATCGCCTCCCCAGCAGCTTCAATGAGACATTGTCACTGGCAGCATATTCTTTGTTTTGTCCACCTAGGTGATGCCCTTCTGTCTATTTTGGTTCCCCAGACAGTGTTGCATGAACTTTGGCTAGTGAAGGCAGCTTAGTAAAATGTGTAATTATTGCCTAAATATAGAGAATTATTCACTTGGAAAATAACAAACATATGTTACTGATTCAAAACATCTTCTGATTTGTCAAATTAAAGCACAGATTCTCACCAAAGCTACGTTTTGGCTTATGCGTAAGTCCTCTTCATCATGAGCTCTTGTTGCAAATCGACAGGCTATAGCTGTGATTCCAGGACTCATTATGTTCGGATGAAACTAGTGGAAAGTACTGGCTACAGCTAGAATATACACTGATAATTGTGATTAAGATGTTCCAACCAGAATGCCTGAAGTTAAGCATCAAAATATATACTTTTTTTTTCCTCTGAATAGTGTGGATTACCTACTTCCACCACTGAAGTTGAGAACTAAATGTTTAATCCATACATGTGGATGTCTAGAGAGAGATTTGGGTATCTACCTGCACTGCGTAGTGCCTTAAGTACTAAAATATTTCAAGGAACTTTATAAACCCGAGTAGCAAATGATTCATGAGTATCCCAGAAGAATGATGGAGCAAATAAATTTCCAGAAATTGTAGCTATCTCTTGGAGACAGAGATGTAGGTGGTTAAAGGATTCAAATCATGCATATGATTAGTAGTGATGAATGAAGTTTTGCAAAGGACTCTGAAGAACCAAAGTAACAGGAGATTTATGACATTAATGTAGGAGACATTTGTTTTTAAGGTTGCGTGCAAGGTATCTCACTCCATAACATACAAAATCGTAGTTCAGCAGCAATTTTTAATGAATAATCCCAACAATCAATAGTGCAGTTAAAGAAAAGAAAAGAGAAAAGACAAACAGATGACAAAGTCTTAACACTGTAGGTGGCTTTCACTTGAAATGTAATTTGTTTAGTGGGATACTGTGCAGAAGATGTGAGACTGAGTAGTTTGCTTTTGGGTTGATTTGTGCAAGCACACATAATTGTTCCACAGGCACTGGCTGACTTCAGGATGCTTAATGGCATGTTTGAAAGTGATATTTTGTGTGAATCCGAAAGATAAACCTTATATAGTAAAATCCAGACTTTTTTCAGTAAGCCCAGACTGTCTCAAAGCAGAAGCTGTAAACGTGCTGCAGAGATGGGCTGCACAGGAGCCACAGGCTAGAACTACTTGGTGAAAATACCTGAGAGTTTTCATTTTCCTAATAAATTACCAGCTTCAACAAGCATGAGTGCGAGAGGTTTTGTTTGTTTGTTTCATCCTCTGTATTTAAGATTTAATTAACAAAATAAGTGATCAGAAGTTTTGTCCTCATGGCTCTCCTTCCAGAGTAGTTCTGGGTGGTCTTTCAGCTGCTCCGCCGTTCAGTTTAAATTAGCGCTTCTCCAGCAAAGAGGCAAGCGAAGTGTCACCAGCGGGGCGATGCAAGCACGTTGCAGTGAAGGCACAGACCTGGCCTGGCTGCTGGGAGGGGACACGGAGGCTGCGCAGCACCCGGGATGCTGGAGAGGAAAGGAGCATCGAGTGAACAGGGAACATGGCCAGCTTGCTTAACTGAGGTGTAGCTGCTGAAGATTTGGAAATTGGCATCCAGATCCATTCATACTGATCTAAATTACCCGGAACATTCCAGTTTTGCAGAATTAGTAATACTGTAAGAACTATTTCTTACATTCTTTTTGTTTCCAGCTTCTAATGAGAACATCAACCAACAAGAACCATCATTTCTTCTTGCATTTTGATATCACCATTCCTAACCACAGCCTATTTGACCAAGAAATGGGGAGGTGAGAAAAGGGGGGGAAGTTAGTCAGTTCTTGATTCTAATCCTCCAAAGGCTTGATTTAAGTTGTGTAAGGAGGTTTTGGATCCCCACAGTACAGCAGGATGTAGGGGCTGAGAGCTCTGAGCTGTTCTTAAGTGTTTTTGTTCTTTTGTGTTTGTATGCTGAATTTGTGAGAAAACATTGATGAGAATGCTCCCACTGCATCAGCCGCAGATCAGAAAAAACAGTGGGAGAGGAAAATAAGAACAACCACAACTGGTTTCCAAAGATGACTAATCCTGCAGCCCCAGTGTAACCTCCAGGACAGTGATTAGTGTTTGGCTTTTTTTCTAAATGCTGGAAAAGTTTTCTGGGGCATCAGCCTAGCTGGAAACTAGTTCAATACGTGTACATTAATGAAAGAAGATTTTTTAAGTTTCCATTTAATGTTCCTGCCTCGTGTACTTTGTTACTCTAAATACTTCTAGATGCATAATGCACAGTATCACATTGCATCTGTGTTCCTTATTAGTTAACAAAACATTTTTATGAAAGAAGAAAATCCAATTTTGTGGGTAGGATGAAAGTAAGGTACATTAAGGGGAAGTGACCCATCAGGGCAGCTTTAGTGTCAGGAATAGAGTGATAGGTTTTTGACCTTTAGTTGGTGAAATTTCAACCCCTGCATTTTGTAAACACAGATGGATTGAAGTGCAGTGTAGCTTAGTGGTCTTCCTGGGAGCAGTGAGCTCAGAAAGGCGAACCTCTACCCTACTGACTGTTGGACATCACTAAAGCTCTTGGTATGTGTTTGGTCACACAGTTCTACACAGAGCTGTGCTTTTTAAAATAAGAGTTTTACTCTAAACTCTGCCGTGACTGCTCCTCCGTTTTGCAGAATAGTTTTAAGAGAATTCAGTGTAGATATTTTACTTTTCTCTACAGTGCAAGAAGATGCAAGTCCTTGGAATGACTTTCAATCTAGCGTTTGCCTAGCAGAAATTAAAAACTGGTAATTATAAAAAACTTTAAAAAATAAATTAAAATAAAAAAGAGCTGATGTTGCATTCTTCCAGTTAATCACCAAGCCATTCTCTTGCTACTATAGGATTTTACCCTAAAATATATTTCCTATATTTCCCAATGTGTTTTGTAGTGTAATTGTGTTTTTGTGAAAGTTTGCACATTGATTTGTTCGTTTCCAGCAGGCATCATTTGTTGGTTGTTGCAACTGTGATAAATGTTTAGCCATGCTCATGGTGGTTTCAGTCACCAAATGGCTGAGGTTGGAAGGCGACTCTGGAGACTGTGACATCCATCCCCCTGCCCAAGGCAGGACCACCTAGAGCCAGTTGGTTGCCCAGGTCTGTGTCCAGTTGATCTTAAGTATCTGCATGAATGGTGACCCCGCAAGCTCTCTGGACAACCTGTTTTTTCTTATATTTAAATGTATTTTCTTATATTTAAATATATTTAAATGAAATACAAATTCTTGTATTTCAATTTGTGCCCACTGCCTCTTGTCCTGTCACTGGACACCACTGAGTCTGGCTTCATCATCTTTATACCCTCCCAACAGACATTGGTATATGTTGAGATCCCCTCTAGAATTTTCTTCTCCAGGCTAATCAGTCCTAGGTCTCTCAGCCTCTCTTTGCACGTCACATGCTCCAATTGCTCAATCATCTTTGTGGCTCTTTGCTGGATGCTCTCCAGTATGCGCATGACTCCGCTACTGGGGAGTCCACCACTCCAGGTGTGGCTTCCCCAGTGCTGAGCAGAGAGGAGGGATCGCCTCCCTTGATGTGCTGCTGATGCTCTGCCTGATGCAGCCCATGTTGCCATTAGCTTTCTTTGCCATGAGGGCACATTGCTGGCTTATGTTCAACTTGGTGCCCACCAGGACCCCCAGGTCCTTTTCTGCAAAGCTGCTTTCCAGCCAGACAGCCCCCAACATGCAGGATCTTCTGTGTCCCTTTTGTTCAGCTTCATGAGGTTCCTGCTGGCCAGTTTCTCTAGCATGTCCAGGTCCCCCCACATAGCAGCACAACTGCCTAGTTCTCCTCCTATCAGCCAGTTTTCAGTCCACCTCCCTGTTGTCCGTTTACCTAGCCTCTGCTTCATTAGTTTGCCATAACTTGGCTGAATTTGAAAATGCTGTGATTGTCTTGATTGTTCTTTCAAAAGTCACTATGCTGTTTTTGTAGTTGATTACATTTACAAGTGGCTTTAGTATCCAGAATAGTTTTGGTCACATATTAATCCAGATTACACCAGCAGGGTTATAAAAACTGATGTTTGCACACCTTTTGTTGTCACCTGGATAAATTTAAATTCAGAGATATGTTTGTATGTGTCTAGAAAGCCATGTCGTCTCTTCTGAATTAACTGTCTTTATGTCCTGACATAGTACAGTTTGTATTTGGTCCCACGCTCCTACGCTATCATTTGATTCCTAAGGTGGAGGGGAATTAACGTCCCAGCCCAGGAGGGCTCTACTTGCTTTTTGTGCAGTATAGAACAGAAAACCGTTGGTGTTTGCTTTATCAACATGTTAATTCTCTTCTTGGTTGTGTTTCCTTTGTTTTGGGGAAAACACAGAATGACTTGGAACATCACTGAATTGTGTCTTTGAAAAAGTACATTTTAGGGAGGACATTTTTCAGGAGTTTGGGAGGATTTTTGAACTGATAGAGGCAGAAAGAATTACACAAGGGAATTAGATGTATGAATCTGAGTGGGAGGTAAAGTGCAAAAGCCCAACCTCTTTTTTTTTTTCTGTGGGAATGAGGTTAATTTCCAAATGGATTGGAGACAATGTAAATTTAATTACTGTGCAACTTGAGGCATTGGGACTTAAAAAAAATAAAAATTAAAATTAAAAAAAATACCATGTTGGTTTTCAAGATGGGAAAATATTGCACAACTGCAAGTATGCTGAAATGAATCATTAAATCAAATCTGTATCAGTTTTCCCACCAATCGTGAGGCTTGCGTGTGTTTGTCTAAGGGCAATAAAATAAATTCGCTTTAGAATGAGAAATTCAGTAATGAATAAGGTTATTTAGGATGACAGCGTATGTGGGAAATAACCTTTTTCCTATTGAAGAAGTAACGAACAATAACTTTGAAGTGTTACCTAAAATAAAATCAGCTTTCTCTCACATAAGGGCTCTTCGTGCCCATGTAATGTTTCTAAATCTTGTTGGTAAGGTCTGTAACACCTGTTTAATTCGAGAACAAAGTTGAAAAACCTAACAGATTACAGTGAAGAAATGATTACATTTTAGCTCTGTGGGTAAGATGTGCTTTTTGCTAAATATGGGAACTACTGTTATAAAAGATGAAGGGACAGTCAAAGACTGAGCTCCTTCGGTAGCGCTGACGAGCCTTTTCCTGCCATGTGCTGCAGTGATTTTGATCTGCACACATTTGTCATTTCTGTGAGAGGAGTACCGGTGATGGAGACAAAAGCCCTGCAGATTCAGGACTCCAAACATTTTTCATCATTAAAGGGTTCCAGAGTATCTGTTCTGTTCCTACCATCTTCCTGCTATGACAAGGAGTTCAGGGCATTTCAAACTGTCTGCAATATATTTCCAAAAATGTTCTGTAAATGCTAAAGACCACATTATGTTCTTGATATGTATATGTTGCACTCAGGGGAGTGCGTGGGAGTTGCTTTTGTAACCATTACAGGTCCTTGCTCTACAATTGCACAGGTTGTTTTTCTCTTTTCTGTTTTTCAAGAGCCATAGAACAAGGGGGAAAAAATCACTGAACTCTCCAAATTCACCGCAGCTTTCAACTGGCAACGTTAGGAAGGTCAGCTTTACTATTCATGATAAAAATGCACAGAAAATGAAGCAGATGAAAGGCACTGTAGTTATTTCTAACAGATACATAAGAATGGGTATGTGTGCTGTTGAGGGGCTGTAGCTGCTAAAAAGTCTTATAAAGGAAAAGGTGGAATAATGGGAATTAAGAAAATGCTGTGGGCTTGCTTGCCATGAAGCTGACACAGCGCTTCTACTGAACTGGGCAAGGCCAGGCTTGGGCTTCTTAAAGCCAAATTGACCTCCATGCAGGTCATTAACTGCAGCTTTTTCCACAGTGAACTGAACTTTAACGATATGCTTCATTATCTGTTTTGTTCAGTATCTGTTCCGGTAGGATTCTGACTGGATATTAGCACCTTAAAAAACAAAACAAAAAAGCTTCACAGTTGCTTTGTTGTTTTGTTTTTGTAGTCACTATAATCACCTACGTCTCAAAATTGTGTCTTTTGTTTCTAGCTGATAGGATCATTTCTGTCCTCTGGTACCTGAACTTTCTTTATGTAGCACACATCTACATGTGAAGTATTTAACGGAATGGTGCTCGTTTTCTTGGCTTGGGCAGACTGAGTCCTATCACAAAATATTATCCTTTCCAAATTAGTGTTCTTAGTAAATGTTTTCTTTCAATGACATGGATATTTTTCAGGATTTGTATTTCCTATCTATTTTGACATGAATTTTTCCTTTCAAAAGAGATTTATTTATGACTAGCTGTATTTTGCATGCTTATATCTAGGTACATAAATCCAGAGAAGGTCAGCAAAGGGGATTGATGTTGATGTTACAGTGAAGCATATAGACAATTTTTACTTGTGATGTTTCTTTTTGAAGTACATTGTTATGCTTTTACAGAAAATGTTTAGTAATAGAGATTGAACTTAATCTTGGTCTCAGTATTGAGAACGACTTAATATATTTTGTCCCTGCCCATGGCAGGGGGGTTGGAACTAGATCATCTTTAAGGTCCCTGCCAACCCAAACCATTCTATGATTCTAGATACTTCTTTATTTGATGTTATCCTGCATTTTCTTGTATTTTCCCTTTTTTTCAAGTAGCAGCACCTTTATGTGCCTCTGAAAAATTATTAAGCATTTCTCTTTTGAAGTGTGTATGTCTGCATGCCAATGCTATTTGTACAATAGAAGTATTTCCAACAAATGTCTCTCTTGGAAGAAATGGTGTGTAGCTGTATGAGTGTGTGTACGTTTATGTTATACCAAGTCAAGTAGTGGGATTTCATGATAAATTACCAGGCATTTTTCATAGCAAATTTTATTCTCTGTTCCTTTCAACATGTCTTTCACATCCAAACTGATTTATTCAGAAAGGAATTCATAACTGAAACTTTAAAATTGCCTAGAAATTCTGTATTTGCTGGTTTCCTTGGGAAACCTACTTTACAAATCTCAGTCGCACAAATGAAGTTTTTTTTTTCATGTGGCTGGAGAGAATGTCTTGGATTGAAACCAATCTCCTTCCTCTTGGGAGGTGAAGGGTGGGAGTACTTAGATACAAAATTCGAAATTGCAGTTTGTGTACCAAGAAAGAACATCCTTCTGAACAACTGCCTAGTGAAGTTGTAGGGGAACAAACCAACCATGTCTCTGACTTCAGCTTGTTAGTAACAGCTCAAACAGTCTTTTTTCATGCACAAAAGCATGTGCATGAAATATATTTCAAATAGAGTTCAAACTAGACTTTTGAGCCAAAATCACTGTCACAACATAGGTAGAGATACTCTGCTAAAATAGGTTGTAATACACCGTCAAATCAACATACAGTGTTTTACACACTTATTACATAAAAACAGAAAGTGCCTTGATCAGCACTGAAATTTCAGTCAAATTTTAGGAAATAATAGATTAAGGTTGTCTGTGATGTTTTAATTCAGCATGTTTGTTTCAAAGCAAAAACACAATTTTTAATTAAGCGATTACACGTTGTTTTTTGTTCTAAGCCAAAACTTGATTCATTCAGTGAATGCACTATTATTCACTGCTTTTTTTTATTGTTTTTTCCCTGCATGGCCTCAGGGCACACTGAACGCGTGCCATCTAAACTCTTTTTGGAAGACAAAAAAATTCATTTCCTTAATTACTGATTTTTCTTAGATCCGGTGGTACTCATAACAGTATCTCAGTGGTTCACAAATGTGAAAAGTGATTCACTCCAGAAAAAGCAAAATATTCATGGATTTGCATTTGAAAAACGTTATTCTTCATCATGAACAATTGTAGAAGTTATCTACAGATGCACATGCAGAATCTTTCAAATTTTCTTGTATGGGGTTTTAGAAGTCTAGAAAAGACTGCATTGTTATACAAGAGACAATCCTTGCATCCAAGATCATGTTTGGGAGCACTTCTTAGTGGTGAGACCTATGGCTGGTTTGAGTCTTTGGTTGTTTCTGTAACATCCTTGGCAATAGCTTTATTGTAGAGTCCTGATAGGCTCGACTGATTTCTTCATTTCCTCTAAAAAGTGTTTCGAGTTTTTTAAAATTTGAGAGAGATTTAGTGTCAATAGGGTAATTAAGCTAACTGTAGTGATCAGGGAGAGACCCATGGATACTTTCCACAACTGTTAGTGGAATGCCGCTAGGATCACCAGGAAGGAGAAGGATGTCATCAGGAAGGGATACCTGACCTAAGAGAAGGTCAGTACATGAGGCAAACAATAGAAGTCATTCCTGGGGAGCGAGCGTGGCAATCTTTTGGACACAGCTTTGAAGAAGAAGAAAGGGGCAGGGGAAAGGAAACGAAGGCATAAGACGAAACCAATGTGTACTCCTAGCAGCTTTTGTTTCCTACTGCTTCAATATTGAAATTCAGTTTTACAAAACTGGGTCAAAGCCGTGATATTATTTCCAAGGTTCAAAGGACAATGTGATGGATAATTCATTTTAACAGTGGGGGGGGGGGCACTGAAAAGTGTGGGAGCACGGTCGCTGCAAGGAAGGTGTAGGTGATGTGCAGTGCCAGTGGTGGGGAGGCTCTGTAATGGAAGCTCAGTTCAAGGCTCGTGTTTTGCTTGAGTCTTGAGAGATGGAGTCTCAGAGGACTGTTAGCAATGCATATACTCTGTGATCTTCGGTGTATGGAATGAGTCTGTTAATTCCTAACATTGGTCTAGGTTAATTTCCGTGAGAGTGAGTACAGAGAAGCACAGCAATTTTCTTTATAAGTGCAACAGTGACCCAAATGCATATGAATACATATGTGCACACACACAGTGCATTTGAGCAAACCAATATCAAGTAAAAGTTGCTCAAAGGATAAGGATTTGGTCCTTAGATTGCATGGCAGTGATGTTTTTTTAATTTTCTTGTTGTTGTTTCATTGTTCAGAGTCTGTCTTTGTTTTTTTGGGTGGGAGTTTTGCTCAGACTGCTTTCTCCAGCAATTTCCTCTGATTCTCACCCACAGAGTTTTGTCCTAATTCAAGACAAATGTCTTCTCTCAGCAGCTATGAAACGCTTACTCTGTTGAATTAAGAGCAAGTGGATGAAATGGAAGAATTGTGAATCCTGTTGTTCATTCAATTTTCTTATAAAATATTAACAGGACAAGCACAGGGAACATTGAAAGGAAAATACATTCATGCCTTGAGACTCCTAAGCCAGATTCAGGAATATTGAGCTCCAAATAAACATTGTAATCAGTTTGACCCTTCCTGAGTTTTACAAACATGTATTCTGTTTGTGCTGGACTGCATACATTTTCCCCCATAGCTTTAATCCTTCCTGAATTTAGTTTGCTACTCTGATAGAGAAAAATACAGCAGATACATAGCACTCATTTAAGTGCTCTGTCAAAATCTGAAACTTCTGTGGGATTTGCATGGGGGATTTTAGTTTGTAGTAGATTGCTGTCTTGTTATTCAGTTTATACTTCAATACAACGTGGAGTTAGTAAGATGTTGTTATTTCCAGGTAGTACTCCTCATCACTGCCTGATCCCATCCTTTAAGTAGAATTACAGGGATGCTGTTTGGCACACCAGACAAAAGAGGAATGAGATTATCTGTACCCATATACAGGGGAAGGATTTACTGCTTTCTGTTCCTTCTCTAGCGATAGGAGCATTCATTGGAAAGTGGCCGTGAACTGCCTAACAATTTAGGCCTTCAGCTGAAAGATACATTTCCCACTCTCTGCAAATTAAACTCCAGGCTTACTTTTGTAAATATTTACTTTTGTCTCACCAGATCAAATTCCTTGCTTCCATGTTTTTTCTCATCTCTTTGTCTTTCTGATTCCATTTTAACAGGAAATCCTGTTTGTTAATGCAAAACCTCCATTAATAGTTCTAAGTTGCTTCTGAATTTGCTCATATACTTTTGTCACAAGTGTGTGGTGACTGCATGTAAAGTTCCATTTATTAATAAGAAAATTTCTGCTTCCTCCCTCTGGGAGGCAGAATTTGGGTTTATAGCACATCAGTTATAGATACATCTCTGCTCACTTGTAAGCAGTGGCAGATACAAATATACTCTAAAATTAATGAGAAGCTTTTTCCATGAACTAAAGATATCTTGAAGTACTTCATTTATTATGATCAAGTTTAGGACTGTAGAATTAAAAGAGTGGTCTGCAATGCTTGCTCTTTAACAGGAAGATGGGATGAAAATCATTTGTTTACCCAGGTTGCAATAAAATTATCTGTGGTGCTTTGGGATTTGCCCAGAAATAGCAGGCAGCTGAGGTGCACAGGCCATGTCCAAGGGGACACCAAGTTTATATTTTTGAGAAGGCACTAGAAAAGAAAAGTCAGAAAGGGTCTGGTCACTGACCTGCAGAGTCAGTACCTGGCAATACCGGCCTAACATGGATGGACCCTTTGCTACCAAGAAGCGCTTTTCATTCCTTGGTGAACACTCATTGGTGAGTAAGTCCATCAGTGACGCCTGTACAAATAATTTTATTTGCATAGGTGACCTTTGCGGAGGTTGCACACCCTAAGTTTCTTGGCTTTGCATCATCTCTACGAGTCAGAAGGACCTGATGGTAAGCATAGCAAAGAGTTTTTCAGCAGAAATTAACGTTATGCGTCTGTTTTACAAGATTAGAAAGATATAAAGTGCGTTACTACTTTCTGCCTAGCAATCTCATGTCTTAATTGGTCAACCTCTCTTACCTGGGGCCTAAGTGTCTCCCAGGCGTTAGAGTGAATAAGAGCAGCGTTTGCCTTCAGTGCTTCCCTCTGCTCTGGGCCTGTCTCCTCTGCGGCACCCTTCGGCACCTCTCCACACAGTAAGCAGCCCTGCAGAGCACTGGAGTTCTCCATGGCTATTGTTTCTCATTATTTCCATTTATGTGACATTACAGTTTGGATTATTCAAATGCAAAATGTCTCAAGGTCTCTTCAATAGGCCCAGGTATTTGAGGACTTAGTGATTTTTCTCCACTCATTCATGTTAAATGGATTTCTCCCAAGGCCTAGTTCCGAAAGTGCTTACAGATCACTTCTCTGTTGTCTATAGAAAGTCTGCCAAAGTGCCAGTGCTGCACTTGCCCGGACACAGTCCTCCCATGCAGGACTAGTGATGCATTTATTGCAAGTCATATGAGGCACTACGCTGCACATTTCTAAGGAAACTCTAAATGCATCAGTGTTAAAGCAGATGAGTGATTCAGGTCCTCTGCTTGGAAATGTCTGCTCAGACGTTGTATCCAGTATATGAGTACAGTTCTCATGCCGTAACACTCTCTCTTTGTCCTCTAATACATTAAGTGATAGGTCGAAATGAAGAAGTGTTCCTAAAATATAGAGGAATTAAGGTGTGGTTTTAACTTCTAGACTTCAGGTCTTGAACCTAAGGCATTTCTAGGGCTTGCTGTATAGAGGGGTTGTCTTCTAATATGATTGTGGTGTTCACACAGGCCTATTGTTTATGGGGTATTTACGTAACATGAGGTTTCAGCGTTTATGGCTTATATTTAATTCTTTAAAATTGAGAACAATAATACATTTGGCACATGTATGAGAGTGGAGAGAAGGAACAACTCAGAGTTTTGCTGAAATGTCTGAGAACATTCATCATCACATTTTTTGATCCGTGGAACTGTTTTTCCATCACCAGATAGCATTTTGTGTTTGTGTGCTGTTCAGTTTATTTACAGTCTAATTCTGATCTAGGAGAGTGAGAAGATGCAGAACGTCTGGAATTCCAGGCTTCAAATAAAGATTTTGGGCACTGCTTTAGTTCTCAAGTAATTCTGCACTTGGAGCATATAGAATAATTTCAAGCATTCAGATAATTGAAAAATTTTCTCCTTGAGAAGCTCAATAGGGATTTGAATTGGGAGAGATTTGACCCTATTCCTTTTCTTGCTACTTAACTCCATCTGACCTTCCTGTGCTCATCACTTGGTTGTCAGCCACTCTGACAGTGCCTTCCCTCGTGGGAGCCTGGGTAGTGTAAATGGGGAATTTATTGTGCCTCAGGCCTGGTTTCAGCCACCTCGGTAAGAGAGCTGTGCCAGTGCACCAGTTTCTGTTTCACTAACACTTGTTCTTCTTCTCTTCCGATAGCTTGAAGGATTCTCTGTTAACAACTTCTTTTCTCTGTGTGCATATTTTTGTGTTTTGGTCAAATCACTTACATCTTTTTTCAAGTATATTAAGTAATATATTTATTTGCTCAAGTGTTTCACTGAGAGGTACATTTTCTGGCTTAATAATTAATATCCTACTTCTTCTCTGAACCTGTGCATTTCCAAACCATCATCATGAAATCTGCACGCAGGATGCCAGTGGCAGGTGCTGTAGTACAGAACCACTCCTATTCTACTCTGCTAGCCCTACTAGGAAAACTTATTTAAAGATTGAAAGATTTTTCAGGCTGTTCAGGTGTCTGACTTCCTGTTCATTTAATGCGGGTCATATTGCTTTTTGTCATTCTAGTTTGTTAATAAAAAATCCCATGTGGAATGAAGTCATGTAAATGACATGTAGAAGCCTGTTACAACAGGGGTACTGTCTTGTTTTATTTTATTTCTAGTCTCATTAAGAACAATTGAGTGAGCTTGGCAAGGTCTGTTTTGAATGAATCTTATGATAGCTGTTCCATTATTATGCTCTGGATTAACTGGCATGTAATTATCTTGGGTCATCCTATTTACTTTCTTAAAATAAGGTACGCCAGTACCTTTCCTTCTCATTGTATGACGCTTTGAGAAAGCTCCAAGACTGATTGACAGTCAACAAAAACGACCTTGTAGAGAAGCTTTCGGGAATATTTTACTTCTGGAATAGGAGTTACCAGGTCTGCCTACTTAACTGTCTTCCTTTATTAGCTATTCTGTAATGATACTGTTTTGCTGAAAAACATTCGCTTACCATTTTGAATGCATATGACCATTTTTCCTTTATATAATGGAAATAATTATGGGATACATTCCTTTTTTTTTCATTATTCTTTAGAGGTCCGTTGTTTTCATCTGTTAATGCAGCGATAATTGACAGTTTATTTTGTCCTTTATATGCATTAAAATATCATCATATCTTTAAATCTAGTCACATTTTTTGTCATTTTTTTTCTCGTACCATTTTTTGGCAAATACTATCTTTGGATTTACTTTCAACTTCTAATTTTAATTCCCTTATCTTTTTTTTTAACTGTTTTTTTTAAAGTTCCATTTTGTGCATTCATTTTTTGTACATGAGAAATATACTTTGTAAGCTGTCTCAATCTGCTGTAAATTAGACTTCCTGCAGAAATTGCAGATGCTTAGGATTTTTTCTTGATTGTTGGCTTGTGACTTTTGGTGGACCAAGAGGAAAGTTGTTAAATGAGTTCCCATTATTGGCATTTTTTTGGATCCACAGGCTGTTTGGAATGGGCTTTTTGAAAGCGTTAAGTTCATACATTACTGGTTTGAATTTTATTGTGTGTGCAAATAGCACATAATGAAATCACTTGCATTTAAGCAACCATTACTGTTTAGTCTGCAATCATTTCTTTATTGGTTGAGGTTCAGCCTTGTGTTAAATTAAAAAAATGTTTCATCTTTATAGAAGGAGTTAAGAAACCAGTGCTTTCATAATTCCTAAAAATGAGAAGTACAAGACCTTGAGATCGTCGTTCAGACTTGAGTCATTCTCATTGGTTCAGCTCATCCATGGTGTGATTTGATGATCTGGAATAGATACCAGCTGTTATTTCATCTAGCAATTATTCCAACCTATTATTGCTAAACATTGGTTCATAAGAACTGCTGTGAGTGAGAGTTGGGTTAGGAACACATTTTCATTGTTCTGAACATAATTTGTCATTAGTATAAATTAGTATATTAGTTTATTAGTATAAATTGTCCAGAATGGGTGAGATCAAAAGTTTGTCTAGCTCCATAGCCTCTCTGACAGTTGATGGAAAAGACCTGAAGTAACAGGTGAACTATTCTGGTAGAAAGCTCCATATTCTTGTAAATCTGTGCAGGCTGCCCTCCAGGACCACATGGTATGCATATTTTTCAATTTGATCTTTCCAGCCCAGTTTTAGTGGTGCAAAAATAGAACTGTGACTAAGACACGTAAGGGGAATTTGGGAGACAGTCTTAATTTCCACCTGTGCATGAATTGTCACTAGTCTCTTGTACCATAGAGTAGGGAGGGGAACAACTTTGACCTTATGTAAAACATTGTTCCCATTTTTTAATTGTATTATTCATGCCTCAAAAATCAAAAATAAGCCCTAAAGCTTTACAGACACTGAGGATGTGACTACCACAAAACCAAGCACCTCCTTCAGAGGGCAACATCTGTCTATGATAAGACTTCCATGGGCTACATTTCATGAAATGAATTCGGGGGATTGTAACTAAATCTGTTTTGATACTTCAAAAATCAAGTTCATATTTATGAAGGTGGTTTTCAGAGCTACAGATAGAGGACTTGTAAGTGAAGTACTTGGTGGAGGAGTTTACACCCATCTTAGGGGCAATGCCACTTGCTTTGGAGTTTCCAATTCAGTGAATAATCACAGTATTTGGCCTTCATTTTTTCTGTCTAGCTGTACTGTTTCTGTGGAGCTCTTTGAGCATTTGCAGTTCGTTCTTCCTCTCATGCTCTCTGGGCGTAGTTCTGTGATATGTTTTCATTCTCAGTATGGAAAGTTCCTGCCTACGTGTCCCTGCCCTCATACTGCTGTGTCAGTTTGACTCCTCTAAGGGACTGTGCTCTGGGAAGGATAACCAATCTGTGAAGAAGAGAACTGATTTTTTTTTTAACCTGAATATTGGTGTTCTGGGCAACAGTCCCACAAAGAAGTGTTTCAGCACAGGTGCAAAGGTGATGAGCTGTGGCAGGAAAGCAAAACTTTGCAAGGGGAAGCCCCAGTGCCAAAGACAACGTATAATAGAGCTTACCCCCTCGCTGCTGATTCAGAAATAGAAATCAGCTACCAAGGGCTTGCTTATGCAGTAAACAAGCAGTCTGGTTTACTTACGTTACACTTAATAAAAATAAAAATTAAAAAATTAAGGAAGCAAAAATAGAAAAAAGAGATATTCTTCTATCCTTTTTCTTTCTCCTTCTTTTTCCCATTTCTCTTCATTCTACTAGAGAAAATAAATTTGCTCTTTGCTGTTCCAGTTCCATGCAGAATAGTAATGTATGTGCATTCTCCTCTTCAGATGTATTGAATAAATACACTTTTCAGAATCTGATCCCAATTCTTTGTTTTATTTACATTTCCTTTATAGCCGAAATGCTTTATTTATTTTTTTTTGGGGGGGTGGGGGGGGGAAGCTACCTATTTCATCCAAATTGTCTTCTTCCTCTTTGTGGAATTAACTGTATCTTCTGAAGCAGACAGACACCAGATTTAACCTGTTCTTGCTGCACCCCCTGTAAGCATCACTAGGTTGGTTTTAACCGATTATTCTGTCTCCACAGCACTAGATGGTGCTGATGGCAGTATCTCTGAAATCTGAGCCTTCAAAAATACCAGTGATTCTAAAAGTAGCACTGCTGTTTCAGGCAAAGGACCAGCCTGCAAATCCAAATTTTGATTTGAACAAAAATTTCAGTCTGTGAATACAGTAGCTGAATGGAAAATCCTGGAAATCCTGTTAATCTATCTTATTTCTGTGTTGCTTCTTCCCTGTTTGACAGGTGATTGGTGCTTTTGACTAATAGCTGTGAATTAGTGGAAGGTTGACGTTTGTCCTGGGAATTATATATCTTGTCAAGGCTTCGTTGGACAGCATGAAGGAAAAAATAGGATTCCACTTTTTGTGACGTCAAATATATTGTGTTATCCTAAAAACTCTAAATGTTTCTCAACCCTTAAACCAGCACAGAGGAGAGTTGCTTTGTAGTCTCATCCAGCATTCTTGCCGTATCAGTCTAGCTGAGATTATCACTATCCCAGCGATAGTCAGGCACCAACATTACCGGCCCCACTTTCGGCTGTGAGGTCTCGAGGCTGTTCCTCGCACTGGCAGGCTCTGGCTGAACCTTGAGGATGGTACAACATACCCAAGGGCTCTTGTGTGGGTTAATTAGGTGTCTTAAGTGCAGTGAAGGTTGTCCTCAAATGTAAGCTGTTAATCTGTTCGAAGAAATATCTGACTGAAGAGGTGTTGGGAAATGGTGGAATTTATTGAGTTGGCTCTGCAGATGTAAGATTTGGGCTTGAGAAGCATAACTAATTCCTTGCAACTGTGAGAAGTGTTGGAAAAACCTTTTCCTGAAACTCTTGGCTAGCAACGAAGGGACAAGCACTGACAGTCTGAGAACCTACTCTTAAGGCTTCAAGGGATTCGATATCAATGTTATATTTTCAGTTGAAAATAAAGGGAACTTCTTCAAATTCTGACTATCATTTCTTGAGGCAGAAAAGCTTTCTAAGCACATCACTCAGAGCACTGAAGTTGTCCTCCAGTTCCAAGAAATATAGGCTATCTAGAATATAACACTGAAGTAGTATTTTGCCACTTTTTAATTATTAAACTGACTTTAATATTTTCTAACTGAACTTAGTGAACAAGGAGTCTGCTACTGCTCCTTGTCCTAAGAGCAAATGTAACCAACCCCAAGGAGCGACGCACTTGGACATTAGTGAATTTTGTTGGTGTTTATTTGTCATGACAGACTTTTTACCCTCTAAGGACCAATACAGTCATCCTAGGAAAGCCTGATAAGAGTCCTGCAGTGCTCCAAAAAGAAACCAGAAGAATGTTTTTAAGTGCAGAAAGCCTTAAAACATATGATCTATACCAAGATTGGAAGAGGAATATTTCTGCATATTTTTGGTAGTATTATCATCTGGAGTTCTGAACACATGAACAAGAATTTGATAATAACACGTACAAAGCAACCCAAGGTATTCAGCCAGACAAGTATTGTACACTGAGGCCAAAGTCTTAAAAAAACAAAACAAACAAACAAAAAAGAGCATTTAGAAATTTCATAGATTCATGTGCTCTGGATACATTTTGGGGAAAACCAGATTTCAGATTAAATATAATTTTGGGAGTTGCTGGCTGCAATGTGCTTAGCTGCTTTTATTGTACCCTCTGTCCACAGTAATGGAATGAACCCGCTTATAGCCTCCTCCTTTCTAAATTTACACAGTAGTTTCATCTGCTTAAGTGTCTGTCTCTATGGGTTATCTCTAAATTGAAAACTCTGTTGTAGGTATGCAGCAGCTTTACGGAAGTATCTGATTCCTTGAAGTTACTCAGCACTAGCTGTCATCCTTCATCCACTTCTGCTTCCTTCAGGTCTCTTGCACCTTTGCAGTCGAGTTACATTCTTCTTACATGTGAAATGATACCATCTGCTATGAGTGTCCATGTGCGCAGAGGTGTTTCCTTAATTCCACACATGCTGTTTTTTGTCATCCTACAAACCAATCCATCATGCACCGCTATTTCAGTCAGTGCTGTGAATTTTACAGCTCTTATTTTTGTGCAGCCTTATTGTTTTACAAATGCAACTGTGATCTTTCCCGAACTCGCTTTAAATCATAGGATTGCTGCAGGAGAGCTCTGCCCTGTTTTGTATTTGTGAAGCACCACAACACATATTTGGTTTTGAATATTCAGTTCCATCTTATGATGTCTTATAATTAAAGTCCATACACAGCTGTAAAGGATTTTTTAATGGTTTAGGATTGCTAGTTTCATCAAATGAATAGAATTTAGAATATTTTTTTCAAAATACATTAAAAAAAATCCTTATTTATATGTATGCATATGGACCTCTGATTTCACAGGTTATTTATAAAGCTAATGTAATACTTTATTCCTTGACTTGAGCTAAAATCAAATTGAAAAGAATACGTACTAGTGACATGTAAAAGCTCAGCCGCCAGATAACCAAAGCTTCTGTCGTATACTAGGAGTCTTCCTATACTAAGCGATTAGGCTATTGAAATGAAAAATACTCAAGATTATTAAGGAAAATAAATATATTGCATGAGATGCTGCAGTTAAAAATTGGATTTTAACGAATACATACTGGTTTTAAACTCAAATTGCACGTATACCATTCATTCTGTTAAAGTTCAACTTTTAAGAATTAACCATAAACATATGATGTTCTTCACATCATTTATTTTATAGAGTTTCTGTAATTCAAATTCTGCTGTTGTTTATTCCACTTGTGTTTTATATATATATATATATATATATGTATACACACACACACATAACTATTGTATGTTGCATTTTAAAAATCTGTACATTCAGGTTTGTGTGTATAATAATGCATCTCTTCTGACTGGATAATCTAATTATCTCAGATCATTATTGTGAATTTATTTTAATGCTTTCTTTTTTTTCTTTTTTTTCTCTCCAGTTTATTTTCTTTGTTGTCTAAAAAACACAACAAGGTGTTGGAGCAAGCCACGCAGTCCTTAAGAGGTTCCCTTGATTCAAATGACTCTCCACTTCCTGATTATGTGAGTACTGAACTTAATGTTTTAATAGGTGCTTCAAAATAGAAGTGGTACATCCCTAAATCTGCAAAGATTTATCAAAATGTGTGACAACTAAGTAACCACCAACACAAAAATACAGGAACCTGCATGAATGATGTCATGTCTGAAACTTCTTTAAAAAAAAAAAATTACACTTACAAATGGCAAAACAAAACTGCAACTATTCATAGCTCAGAGACTTACTGTACCCTGTCAACTTGCAATTTTCAAGCCATTTATATTTCAGGATATTTAAATCATACAGTTAAAAACATTATTTTTAAGACCAGGGCTTTGGCATCCACAGTATGTTAAAATGCCTAAAAATGGTTGAAAACAATTCCCAGTGAGCCTTTGAGAGAGTACTGCAGTCGTGGGTCAAATTGGTATGTTCTGAACGCGTGTATACATACAGCGCTCCTTTCAGTTTACGAAGCCAATACCCACAAATAGGCAACAATTTTGTAATTTAATTACATGGCTGCTGGAAAATCTCTAGCTTCAGTAGGAAGAGGAGACTTCTTCCAAGGACTTGAATAATATCGTTGTACTACCAAAGTATCTTTGGTTTGTACTCATTTGAACTTTCACTGTAATACCGTCTGAAAAAGTCGTCTTGATTTATAAGTTACTCTGAATTTTTGAGGATGAAAATGTGATGACTGTTTTATTTTGAGTGTTAATACATATTCCAGGACATGCCTGTCCTGGAATATACGCTATATATCATAGTACTGTAGCATAAAGTACCTAAAAAGATAGTTTTATGTAATAGTTTAATAACTTGAATTCAACTAATCAGGTTTCTTAACCTGCATCTTTTAGTTATTATTGCTGACACGTACAATACAAACTGGAGGCATTTTGTTATTCAGAGCCACTCAGGTTTCTCGAGGAGATAAGTATATTCTTGCTGTCGTATGATGCCTTAATTCGTATGAAGCTCCCTACAGCACCTGTGATTTTAGGGCTCTGATTTCCCTCCCAGAAGTTGCTGTCTGACCTTTAATTTATCAGCAGCTTTGGAACCTGAAACATCTCAGCAAGAGCCCCCTCACTAGTTTGTGTTTAGTGTAGAAGGAGATACTGCCGCTGTTTGTCCTGTAAGGTGATACACAAGCTGTTTAAAGCTCTTTCATCTGCATAAGCATGAACAACTGAATGCCCCAGAGACTTCAAATACCTTGGAGAGGATTTGATGTGGTAAATGGCCCTCTCCCATGGGTCCAATTCTCAATCAGTAAGAGCTTATGATGTAGGGGCACAGTTGTGAGGACTGCGTATTTTGGATGCGTTAAACATTTGATTGTTTTGATTGATAAGGCTCTTGGGGCTGCATTTCTCAGAGGTGATTAACCCTGGTGTCATGCCAGGTTCCATCTTAAGCAATTACATTGCTTTGTGTTCAAATTCCTCCTTTGGTCTCGTGGCACTTTATTGATCTGTCCTGAAAAGCTGCGGGGTTTTAGTGGGCTTCCCAGCCAAAGGGAGGCTGCTTTGGTGTAGGTGATGGCTTTTACTGTCTGTCCATCCAAGCTTACCTTATTCTGGGTAGTGTCACAAAACAGTCTGCAGTAGCTTAAGCTGCTCTGCAGCACCCTAAGCTGTACTGGTCCATGTTTCTCCATTTGTGCTGGGAATGTGAACCAGATTAGTGAACAGATCTGGATGTAACATACTCCCCCATTTTGGAGGCTGTCGTCAATGAGAAGATTCTGCATAATTTGCAGTGTCACTGATGAGCGTCTGCTTGCAGTGACAAGGGGTTGCAGTGAGTGCCTGGGGCTGGGTTTATGGGCGCAGGGCTCCCTAGGCTGGGATTGCTGCTACAGGCTGTGTCGTATGAAACCAGCCTCGCAGATGCTGTGGGTCTTAGTCAACCGTCAGTCCTCTTCAGATGCCTACGTAATAGGGCTGAAATTTTTACACTCACTTAAAACTGTAGGCCCTGCATTAGGAATGTACATGGCCTATTGTCTGAGGGAGGATTTTATGAAAAGAGACACTTAAATTTTCTAGACAAACACATTTCCATCCCTACTGTTCAGAGGAAAGGTGTTACATGTGAGTTATATAAGGGCACCTATAAATATATATATGTTCACACACAGGCATATACTTGCATATGTGTGTATATATATGTATATATTTTGGTGTGTGTGTGAAGGTAGTGCTTGAAGATTTCGGTGCTTGAAAACTATTTTATAAGTTTGGGACTTTTTTTTACATACTGGTTGCAAGCTGTACTACAGCTAAGAAAAGATCCAAGGTGCTGTCTGTATGCAGTCATCCCCTTACAGGTGGAGACAGCTGAGAAATGCAGTTTAGGGAGCATGCTGGGGAAGCACTGGAGAGATTTAGATAATTTGCTGAATTTCTTCCCTTTTACTGCTGTTATGATGTAGGGAGGGAGGGGAGGAGAAGGACAGTGGTTGGAAAGATTGCTTTAGGGGAGAATAAAATCACTGAAGTTTACTGCCTGTATTTTGAGAAAAGAATGTATATTTCTGTGCATGGCTTTTTTCAAATTTTTTCCAAAATGCTTGTGTTCCAGCTCAATCTGAGGCATAGTCAGTTGTCTAAATAAAAGTGGCAGCAAGATTTCATTTACTTACTGCTTTTGAAAACCAATGCTTATATTGTCTGTAAGAATGGTTGTTTCAGTTTACTTGCATTTATGTTCGTGCAAGAACGTTGTAAGAAAGTTGAGTGAAGCATCTAGGAACTGAGATAACTTAAGTGTCTGAAGTCATGAAGCCTGTGCTGACTGAAGAAGGATTTTGTCTTTTTCCATCTCTCTGTTCTACTGCTATCCCAGCGTGGAAGTAGGAAAGGGATGACGCTGATGTTGCCTGCTCTGCCTGGGTTTGTGTCTAGCGAGGAGGAGGATTGCCGAGTAGGCTATAACCTCATCACAGGTTTCGTTCAGACCAGTCAAATAGGTGTTTTAAAACACATTTCATACGATTTTTAATTGATAAATGATTTTTTCTTTTTGCATTTCATAATCCAAAAGTGAATTTGCATGGTACCTAGGTCACAAAGGTTAAATTATTTGTAAAATTACTCCAGGTGTTGCATATGGTCTTGTCTTCCTTTCCGTGCCTTTCTGCTCATTTGTGAGTGCTAGACTTCAAAAGGCTAATTGTGGTGAATACTGTGCCTTCCTTCCTAGGGCCAGGAAGGAAATGCAAGGAAAAAGTCAGCATCGTATTCTTGAGTTGAGCCCTGTCTGTTGTGCACATCACAGGGGACAGAGGTGCTGTGGGTTTGCATGCTGTGCCGTGGCGTGCCATAACGCGTACACGCAAAAGGAACAAACGGAGATTAGACGAGATGGCCATATCTTAATTTCTGAGTGCTTGAACAGAAGCAGTGTTTCTGCTGTACTTAGATTTTTACATTAATGCAGACAAAGGTTTTGACCTGAGCTGCTGATTTTTAATGGTGGTAAGAGTATTCTGGGATCCTCTTTCACCATGTTTCTTGTGGTGGTCTTGTGAGTATCTGCAGCGGACTGCCACCAGGTTGCTGGTGTACAACAAAGCCGTGGGTACTTCTGCTGTGAACTAGAATAAGGAACTGACCCAGCTGGCTTTTATATTGTTCTTGCTGAGGTTTTCTGGGCTTTAAAAAAGAAAAGAGTAAGTTGTTCCATTTTAAGGCTATACCAGTTTCCTGGTCCATTATGGAAGAAAGCCCTGATAGACTGCAGTCAATATGATGCAATTCAGGAGCAGGAAGGAGAAGCCAGAGGGGAGGACAGGAATTTTATTTTCATAGTAACAATTACCTATTTTGAAATACTACACTTCTGTCAAATTGTCCATGTCAACAAATATCTCCAAGGTTGAAGAAATGGGAAAGATCTCCTCAGGTTTGTTTATGGCTTTCTTACATTTAGTGAAAGCACATTTACCAAAATTTTTAACTAACAAGAAAACTGGTAGTAAAATAATAGTATTTTGCTTCTTTCAATTCAAATAAAGACAAATTACTTAAGTAAGCAGATCAATGATTTTTCTTTGTAATTTTATTACAACCTAATGTAATTTGTTGTAACATAGATATGTAGCAACATATCTAGAGGCATGCTAACTTCCCTCAGAAAATAGCAAGTCAGACCTGTTCTTGGAGCTACCATATGCCCAAACCGTTGCTTTTCAAGGATTTTGCAGCATTGTGTATGATTTTTGAGCACTTTGGCAGTTGGTATGCTGCAGCTGGTAATGAGGGATTCTCCTTAACTATGTCTAGAGAGGAAGGAAGAGAGAGAGATAATTTTGAATTTTGGCGAACTTATGTCAGGGATTCAGAATTCTGTCTCTATTTCAATTTAAAAAATGTAAATAAAAATAAAAAATAAAAAGAGGAAAATAAAGATCAACTGTGGGAACAGTTTTAGTTTGTAATAGTTTGATATGCGTTATCACTTGGGTCTTTGGTATGTATTTGGCTATGTAGTTTTAATTAGGTTTCTAAATTTATTTCAGCATCATCTAATGCAACACAGGGACAAAGGCTTTTATGGCAGTGGGAGCCTGAACTCTTGTTTACTGGTGGTGGGCTTGAAGGCTTAGCAGTTAAATGGAAACTCCTTGGAGCACATTTCCAGAATCACTCAACACCCACGGCAGGGGTCATGGTTCTGAGCACCCGCCACTGCCGGCTGCTAGGAGTTCTTCTCTCAGGTTAGCTGCCACCATCCATGGGGGTTTTACCTACAGCCTTCCGTTATTTTAATGGAATAACATTAACAGAAAATAGTGTAGGTAAGCTGATTACTAGCCACGTAGGCTACCTTTTTTTTTTTTCCGTGAATTTTGGCTATAAAAATTTAAGCACATTGTTCTATCCAGATGAAACTTAAACAAGTCAAGAAAAATTCTAAAAATAATCCATTTAGTGCTGATATCTTCATTTATTTCATATGCAGGACTGTCACTTAAACAGCACTTCAATGGTGGAGGAATTTTGTTGGTGCTAGAAACAACGTATTGTAGTTAGACTTTCCATGCTGTTCACAAATGCACTCCTTTAAATATCTGCAGAGCCACCCTTTGAGCTCCTGTCCAAAATCTGCTGTTTCTTTGTTAGTTGAGGTATAGAAATGAATGCATGTTGGCAATCCAAAGGGAAAACGTACAGACTACGAATACAGCGAGCTACATATATAAGTCTGCAGTAGCAAAGCCTGGTGGTACAGTGAGAGTTCCCAATCAGAGCTGACTCTTTTCCTGGCTCCTTACCAATCTAGTTAAATTTACCTGCTGTGCAGAGCTAGTGTTACATGGAGGCTTGGAATTCTGCAAATGTCAATGAGGTTTTCTCTTATATTAATGATGAGAATTAAACTTTGCAGTTGTGTGATGAGATTTCTATATTTCTTTTTTCTTTTCCTTCTCAGTTTGTGCTCTGTAATGGGCTAAATGAAGTCCAATATTTAGATTCTTCTTTGATTTATCCTTGATTTATATGGTAAATAGAAAGCAGCTGTCTATTTAAGCATCTAATTCTTGAAACTCTTAGGCCCCTCAAGCGTCATCTGGAAATAATGTAGCTTGTAAAACAAAGCTAAGAAGAAAAAGCAATGTTTGTTTTATGTGGGATGAATGACTTCAGTTGGGGTCCTTCTAATTCGGCCATTATGAGGGTTATTAAAAAGCAGTATTACAAAAGTGGTTTCAACAAAAAGAATTTTTTTGTAACTTGTATCTTGTTATTACAGTTGATTATATTCAAAGCTGCAGTACTTCATAAATAGTCATTCATTTAGTTTCTCTAACAGAGAACTGAACTAATCTCCCTCCTATGCATGGGTAGATGTTAAAAGGTTCCCCTATTTCCTTTACTCCCTAGAAAGAAATTGTCTTGTAAAAGTAAGGTCTCCATATTTATCTTAGAAATTTGGGATTGCTAAAGAGTAGTTAGAATAAAGTCTATGAACTGCAGTATTGTCTCTCTTTTAAACATAGTGAAACAAATCTAAAACCTATAAATTTTCTGTATTTAGTTACATAACAGTGGATGAAAGATGATAGTACCATAGATCCAAAAGAGTGAAGTAAGCCTTATATTCAGTATATGCAGTGTAGTAATAGCTTTGCTAAATAACTAAAGCAAAATTAATGTTCTAGAAATACATAATATTAACATCTGAAGACTAAAATCTTTTGTCCATGATATTTGTCTACCATTACATTGTCATATAAATCCTGTTCTGCCACTTTCAGGGTACTATCCAAACTTATTATTCCACATAAGAGTTTGGCATTTCAGTTAAGGTTATGGAGTCTTGTGATGCAGACATATTTTGACAAAGGGTGACGTGCAGATAAGTTAATAATTTTAGCCTATCCAGCATGTAGCAAACAAGTGTTTCATTCACTATCAATGTGAACAATATTTGAACAGTAATTAAGAGCTGTAGTGTTTTGGTGTCCCTACAGTATGTTTTCTGCTTACATGGATATGCTGCAGCTCTGTCTAATTTTTTTAATTATCTAAAGAAGTGGTTTAATGCAGAACCCTGCCACCAGACATAAGTGTTTTCCAATAAATGTGTGCTATTGTGAAGAAATAGGAAGTCTTCCCTGGGATCATCTGATGACTTCAGTAATGATGCAGAAATAAAATTAAACCCACTTCCAAATAAACTGGTCAGCCATAATAGAGTTAGTGTGATGCAATTAACATTGTTTAGCTGGTAGTCTGTAAAAATACTGCTTATCAGTAACTGTTGTGAACATACAAAATGTGCATCAGTTGTTTAGCTGTAGAATTGAATATACCATTGGCAGAATGGGAAATTTTAACAAATTAAATCAAGATTTCTAATTGAGATATGTCCATATATGATAAATACTGAAAAAGAAAAACTAAGGTCATTTATTTTCTTGTAGTGTGTTTTCAAAACTCAGATGCCACCTACTTTTCACCACAAGGGCACTGCCTAGGTCTCTTCAATACTATTTTTGTCTATACTTTCCTCCATTATTATAAGTCACTAAGTAGCATGGTAAGATTTTTTGATTGCACTAGCCGTGGAATAGTTAATAGGCTGAAGACTTAATTTTTGTGTGTGTGTGAATTTTTAGATCCTTTTGCTGGCTACTTTAATAAGCTTCAAATATGATTATACAAGACAATGTTTTTAGGCTGTTGTTTACCAAGGTGGTATATGGTAAACCAGTATCATATTGTAATGTTTTTTATGGTATGTGAATTCTAGCAATTTAAGCTGTATTTAGTATGAAGATCACCTTTTTTTGCACTAAATTACTTTCTATTTGATCACTGTGAGTTGATGGCTTATGAGCAGAAGTGACATTTTCAATATCAGGTTATTCTTGGGTACGCCTGTCTCCACTCCATTATTGAGCCAGAGGGCTATAAATACATTTTCTAAATATTAGTCATACCCTTCTTCAGATGAAGCATGTCTTAATTTAGAGAATATTTCTCTTACCTAATACCCCTATTTTTACATCATCAAAAAACAGTCATTTCAGAATAGACTGAAATAACCAACCTAACCCAAATCTAAAGCAAGCTCTTGTATTTAGTAATAGCAAATTTCTGCAGTTCTGTCTGAATTCTTAGTCAGTTCTTCCCTTGAAATGAATTGGAAACTTTCCTGAGGAGAAGCTGCATACATTATCCTTAAACAGGGAGAACAAACTATCTTAAAATCCTGTGCTAAAAATATTAGTGAAGTTCAGTCAGTTTCAACTTCCAAATATTAGTACGAAGGACTAGTGTTTTTTGCAGTTGGTCTTTGCATTATTGTGTCTTTAATAATATGCTTGTGGTTGAAGGATTTTAGCACAAATACGTTGTTCTTTGCAGATTCAAAAAGTTGTTTTTCATTCATCATTCAGGAGTTCCAGAAGTCTTATTGGTATCCAGTATTTGTATTGCACACACAAATTGCATTAAGTGTTATTTCACTTGGAAATTCTCCACACCCAGGGAAATAAGGATGAATATTACTATCTGTATTGATTTTAGAATATTCAGTGTTACAGCAGCATCTTATGATCATCTGATTAAAAATCTTTCAGTCTTCAAATCTATGATATGAGAGAACAAAATTGAAGAAGTAGAAAGAACTTCCAACATTAGGAATACAAGCAGCTACTACAGTCTTTTAAAAACCAGTTATTTTGGTCATTACACACATTTCAACAAAATTGAAGAAGTAGAAAGAACTTCCAACATTAGGAATACAAGCAGCTACTACAGTCTTTTAAAAACCAGTTATTTTGGTCATTACACACATTTGAAGGTAGCCAAACATCAAGACTTTTTTTTTCTTATTTTCCTTCTCTAGTAGTTATATAGTGCTAGGGTGTTGTCATTATTTTGCGTAAAGGGTATAAATGATAGCATTTGTTTGCATTTTTGTACTCAGAAGAAATGTTTTAGGTAAGACCACTTATATGAGTGTTCACAAAATAGAAGATGATCGTAGCTAAAGAAGTTGCTAGAGTTTGTTTTAGAAAAGGATGAGCACTGTCTCAGGGTCCCTTCACACCTCCCCACATTAAACAGGAGAATTGTGTGCACTGATTTTTGTACTGTGGAACTACTGGTGTTGCGTCTGGGAGAACTAGATCCCAATGCAATGTTAGAAGGGCCTGAAGTGTAATACAGCATAAGCTGCAGATACAATATATCACCATTAAGAGAGAGACTTCACAAGCCTTTCTGTAAATACTGTTTGTTACTACCTCGTAAGACAGCGTTTGCTCAGTTCAGACTAATGCAGAATTTTGAAGTGCTTGGATGAAAAAAAGTAACAGTACTGATCTTCAGAAGCATCTTTATTTGTTGATATGGTCTTCAGATGGTTTTCCTGCTGCCAAAAAGTAAGTGAGAATACGTTTGGAGTATGCCTATGGGTGGCCTCATCAGTTCAGGGAAAGCCTGACTGCGGCCATCAGTAGTGCGTACATCTGCTAGTCCTTCACATGAGTGGGTTTGTTCAGAGCTTTTCGGGAGAAGTGGACGGTTCTGTGTGGTTGGGCTTTGTCAAACACCCATAGACAAACAGAAAAATTCAGTGCAATAGCTCTCCAAAGTGGAGCATTTTTGGAAAGAGTACATTTTATTTTTGTAGCTTCCATGTATTTCAACAATGTAGTAAAACAAACTTTTAGTGTTCCTCAAGCAAGGTTTTGATTGAAAAATGTAATGCTTAAAAACCAGAAGTATGTTTCCATATGTTATAAACATCTCAATAATTCTTTTTTTAAACATGCAGCCTTATAAAGTAAAGGAAATGGACACAGAAGGAAATCTGTTCAAACCCTTTCAGACTGTTTGGTACTAAATGCTTAACTGGAATCTTTTTATGTTACTTTTTTCTATGTAAGATATTGGTGAAACATGAGACCTTTTTGATGTTTCACCTACTATTTCCATCCACTTTTCTTCATATTTTACAAGGACACTTATAGACTAACCATTGAGTTTGGGGAATATTTTAATTGGATGTTGTTGTTTTAAAATTGTAATAATAAATATATCCATTTATATAGAAGGGTAGTAAATAGCTACAAAAAAAAAGTGTAACAGACCTCTTCAGATTCCTTCATTGCAGATATCTATGATCTGGAATTTGAAGGACAACCAGAGGGGGAAAATGTGAGAACTGGGAGTAAATCAAGAATTAGTGATTTTGAAAAAGATAATAAGAGGTAGGTAGTGCGATTCAGGCTGTGGAAAAATCATGCATGAAATTGTTTACCTGTCAAATTTCTACTCAAGTCTGCCTGAATTAAAACATATGGAATGTAAGATGGGACCATTTTTGACATATACAGAGCCACGCTTACCCCAACTATGTCCAAGTTACAGAACCACAGTCCCATCAACTTAAAATTTATCTTCTTGGAGATGCATTGTCCCCCTGCACAACATACTGCACTGTCTAGCTGAGGGCAATTCTTGCACTAATGGCTGCTGCTAATATTACCTTTAATGTCACACAAGTTACCTGCTATTAATTGGCAGTGTGGGTGGCCAAGGGACCAAATGATGGGCTGAAGGAAAGTAGAATTCTTTAGAAGGAATAAGTCGATAAGGTTGAAAGACAGTCTTGGTATGAAGTGAGGAAAAAAATATGGTTTGGAGAAGGAAAATAATTGAAATAGGCAGAAATTCAAAACCAAAAATACCCTGCCAGGGCTGGTTCCTCTCCTGCTGCTCGTAAGGAACATCACATGTAACAAAATAAGCCGCTTACTGAAAACTGATTTCCTCATCACCTGGCCTAAAAAGGAATGTTAAAAAAAAAAAAAAGTAGAATAGAGAATTTTAATTTTGTTTATTCCTATTGAAAGTGGTGGATTCTTATCCTCTGTGAACTAACTTTGTGGGAAACAGATGTGAATAGAGTACAGGCACAGCAATCTAGAAGAGTCTCTGTTTTTCATGGTTTTTTTGAGCATTATAAGGTCACCGTGTTGTTTTTCACAGACATAATTGGAAAAATAAACTTCTATTTCCCTTTCTTGTAATCAGTGATTTCTGTGAAGTTTCTCATTTCTTCATAGTTTAGAAACGGAGAGAGAGGAGCATTTTGCACATTTCATATACAAAATTAATTTTTTTGAGCGTGAATTCTTCTACGGAAGTGGTTGATTAGAGGAAGAATAACCCAGAAACTGGACAAAAAGTAATGATTCTTAGCATGCTATGAATTAGATAAAAACATGGCACTTAAAGGACTCTGTGATGATAGTTACATGAATTTGTAATTAAATTGTATATTAACACGTGCATCCATTGGGATAAGAGGAGTCCTATGTTTTCGGTCTTTATCATGATATCTGCCTTTGGAGTATTTAACCTTGCAACTTTAATTTTAAAGCAACAACAGAAGATGTTTTGTTTTGTTTTTTCTTAATTTATGTAAAAGCTAACAAACTTTTTAAAAGGGCAAAGAAATTTTTAAAAAGAAAAAAAAACGATAGTCATTCTACATCAGTTTTCTGCCAGTGAAATACCAAACATAAAACCATTTCAGGGAAGTATCTTTTAAAACATTCATAAAGAGAAAAGGCTCTAATAGATTACCTTTATTTAGTCCTGCTATATCCTTATCCCCTGCTCTGCTGGGAGATGTGATTGCCTGCACTACTTTGAAGCAAAGTTGAGAGGAGGAAGATTTTTTTATTGCTGTTCAGATATGTTACTGGAATGTGGTGAAGGTTTTCCAGAACTGCTCTTGTACATATTTAGGCTTGAGCCAAAGCTGAGCGATCTGAGGACTGCCACTAAGTATATGGCATCTTCAAAGACACTGTGTTCTGCTGCACTTTTCTTGATATAAAGCTGGTACAGCATGTACAGAGTCTGCTCCACTCAAGCATTTGTGTGCATGCTAACCTAAACACTTAACCTTAAAGAAACAGTTTACTAATAACAAAAAACTTCCATCCTCTTCTATAGAATAGGAGATGGATTGTAGCATTGTGGGTTAGAGTTAATACTTTCATTGCAACAGAAATAGAAGTCTTAATTACATATCTTCCCTCCAAATAAACTGAGAAGGGAATGTCTGTTGTAGTTCCTAGAGGCAAGTTTTTGTTACTCACCAGCAACTTATTCAGAGCACTTGCAAAGAAATCAGGTGCTTTATGCAATGCAGAGAAAACCAGAAATTGGTGTCTGAACAAATAATTGCAGGTCTTCCCATTACCACATGAATCTTTTAGATTTTGATGTATCAGGACCATAGGAAGAGTCGTGCCATATTCCCCTGGGGAAGAAAACTTTATTGAACTTTTCAGAAATATAATTTTTTTTCCCACAAAAGATTAGCCATCTCATCGTGCAGTGGACTCTGTCTGTTCATTAGAGTTCATTAGAATACTTAGCCTAATTTATAGGTAAACAATCACAATAGCTTATAGGATTTTGTTGCAGAGCAATTGACTGACTCCAGGATAGATATACAACATACACAAGTGCTTCTCTGTCTTTCAAACACAGTGGTCTCTCATATTACCTATGTCTGTCACTGCTGTGTATAATGAACCAGGCTACACAAAATGCAGTTTTGTCCCAAAATAGAGGAGTCTTCATAAATATTTCAGGAAATTATATTTAGTTGGATAATGCTTTTTTTTCATATTTCTATCAAGAGTGTTTTGCTTCAACATTTGAAAAAATGTCATCTGTTGATTATATTTCATTTTTTAATGGGTAGCTGTGCACACAGACTTCTAGAATTATTTTCTGTGGGTTTTGGCTTTTCTGAATCTCAGTTAAAGGTTCATTTTTCAGTGGTCAGGCTATGGCTGCCATGTGCTTCCAGACCATTACACAGGAAGCTGAGCTCTGCTTATCAGGTTCTGTGTTCATCAGAATTGATGCAGGACCCTTATCCACTGTCCAGGGGAATGCACTTTAAAAATAAGTTGGAATGTAGTAAAAACAGCGTTTAATCTAAAAGTTATTCCATGTATTTGGTTTGTCTACTATCAGCTCTCAAAAGGCAATTTCTAATCTCCTTCCTATTTGCATTTTATTTAACCTGTGACAGCAGTTCTTGAAATTTGAAATAGAGGTTTTTCAGACCCATCTTATGCTTTGTGGAATAAATTGTGCTATTACAAGCCATGGCCAGTTTTGAAGGGGTGGCAAGGCAAGAGGAAAACAAATAAAAATGCTTTGTTATAACTTATGGAAGAGCTGACCTGTAGATCCTTTAGATTGCTAACCACTACAAAGACCAATAATGCAGCTTCTCCTTTTAATACGATAGATGTCTTACATCTTTATCCTCCTGGATTTTCCAAGTGTTTAATAACACTGAAAGACTTAGGATGAGTGCAGTATGTATTCAAAGTAGTCTCATAAACAGTTGTATATCTGAATTATTTTTCTAACCATGCTGCTATATCCTAATATATCAGAAGAAATAAAAGCACTCCTCATCATGTACCGTCAGCTCTGGGGTAAAATGATGGCTGTAA
Organism: Anseranas semipalmata; assembly: GCA_013399115.1. NCBI lineage: Eukaryota > Metazoa > Chordata > Aves > Anseriformes > Anseranatidae > Anseranas > Anseranas semipalmata. Next base: position 57,897 of record VXAA01004738.1, read on the forward strand.
AGCAGCATACTCCTGTTTCAAACAGTTTGGGCATCTTGCACTGTAATCCCTTGTCAGTTGTCTGTTATCTGGGGCCTGAAATTTGTATCGTGCACTTTTTAACATTTAAGGAGCTACAGTGTACAAAGAGCACCACATCGTCATCAAAAGTTGTGTTCATGCTTTCACCTTCTCTCTGAACAGCAGCTGGCTCAATCAACCTTTTGTTTTATTATTTTTTGAATGTGGCTAATATTCTCAGGAGGCCATCTACAGTTTATTTATTTTATTGTGATTTCCTGTTCATACCTTATTCAACTCGATTTACCTTTGCAGTGATGCTTCTTGTTTGAGCAAGCCAGTAGTCTCACACTGAGAAGCCATGGGAGGAGTGGAGTGCAGGTGGCCTCAGCAGAACACTGCTTCGCTTTGCTGCTTGACATTCCCCACACTGTAATGACATGAAATGTCTGCTCTGCAAACTCCTTCTGACTTTCTTATGCCTCCCACAGAAATTTCAATAGCAATTTTACCCTAAAGGCAAAAATGCAGAGTTCTTTGGCTGCTGACTGTGTTGTGAGTAGCACTGACTCTTTTTCCCACTGGCATTACGTGCATCATAGGGAGCACAAGATCTTTCCCAGCTCCTGCACATTAAATTCTGACGGCTGAAACGTGAGGCTTTCAGGATCACCAATCACCTGGTTCCAGTCCATCCGTGTAAATGTTCCTCACAAGTAATTTAGCAGTTGATTGTTTTCAAAGTGTTTTTGGTAAATGTTATCAGGCAGAGTAGTAAGCAGTTTTCTGCTTAGGTTAGTATGGAAATTATGGAAACTTGATGCAGTCCATGTTTATTTTCAAGGACTCGGATTCCGTGGTCTCAATCACGATGTTTCTTCTCTTAAGTAGAGTCAAAAATGCTCAGAGGTACTTTCAGTGGAAACTTTTTTACCAATATAGAAAGCAATGATGCTTTTCAAATGTCATAGCAAAGATGCTGAACCACAGTAGGTAATCAGTGAGGAACCAGTGCAGAATTTCTAAACTCATCTTCTGTGCAGTTGACGGCTTTAGTGAGGGGTTAATATTTATTCAGTAAGTTTTTATACTTTCTCAATTAAGATTACTTAGACACCGAAGATAGGTCTGTAGCAGTGAGCAATTTTCCTGAATGACAGCAGTTGTTTCATTAGAAACATGCTCTTAGATATATATGTATTTTGCAATGAATGCAACAGTTGTTGCTGTAATAACAAGGGTAAAGAAAATAGTTGATAATGTAGCCAGAGATGATGCATAAATGAAGGGGCTGTAAAGGAACTAGGTTACATTCCTATAACTGTGGTGTCCTGTATGGGAGAAAGTCTGGGAGGTGTGAAGGAAAAATGTCGAGAAGATTATTTGGTTTAAGTTGCTAGTTGGTCTATCTACGGTCTTTTTTGCAAGATATAATATTTTACCATGTTATTCTTCTTTGTGATAGAAATAAGGACTTCTGTACTTAACTAAATATCACATAGGGTAAAAATGCAAAAAATGTTAAGTGTTCTTTTTTGGAGGATCACTTGCTTCAAGGAGGTTTGTCAGAAGTCATCTTTCAGGAACAAGCTTTTAGGTCTAGAGATTTCACTAAGTAGCACTTACATATTAAATGCAAAAATGTGAAACTTTATGTGAATGTTATATAAGACCTGCCATGCAGTTTAAAAAGTGAGTTAGGAAGTGTCGGAGTTTCAGTTCACGTAGCAGTAATTATTGCATAACACCTCCTAACAGTTTTGCTGGTGACATTTTACACCTAGGCTGTGTGTGGAGTGCTGGAATCAGAAACTTTTTTCACTTGAGTAACATCTTTAAAGTCCGTGAACTCTACTCAAGATAGACAGGTTCTGTTAATTAAAACCTGTATTATGATGATCTACTTACCTTTGTATGGTAGAGGTAGGGTTTCACGTGGAACTTGTCCTTTCCTGTTCTACCAGTCAAACTAAACAAAATCTTCACATACCTCCAGGGAATATGGCTTAGTTTCGAGGAGAAATAGAGAATTTGTAGGGAGTATGTTTCCTTTCAACAGCAAGAAAACTTTGTTATTATTTCAAGCATGGTTTGAGAACAATACAGATTCACAGTTTTAACGTTAATTTTCTTAGTATGAACATTGCCATTAACATCTTTCTTAGCAACAGTTGCCTCCCATGTTTTGTAGGACGTTACAAAATGACCGGGTTTAGTTCTACTAAATACTGTTTGCTTGTTGTTGTCACAGTTGCACGTGGTTTGGAATGGCTGTGTCCTTGCATGGGCAGTGTGGAGGCCCTGTTAGAGCCCCTTGCTGGTGACCATCAGCTATTTTGGGCGCTGTGGTGGATCCCCTTGTGCTGGAGCTTCTTGGTGTACATAGACTAGCTCTGAAGCTTGACCTTGAGTAAATGCCTTCCATAGTCATTTACTAAACTGTCTGGAGTGAAAATAGTTTTCTTTGATCTGTATGTTTGATTTTGGCATCTGGAAATTACTGGGGAAGGAGATTTGTCACCCCTTTGCTTTCCAGGGTGGAATTCAGCACTTGAATTAGATGGGAGGTTCCCCAAAATGGAGTTTGGAATCCAAAGCTGGGACACTGGGCTGGGATGAAATGCCAAAGATGGGGACTATCTGTAGTCCTGTTCTATGGAATAAAACAGCTCCGGCAGCTGCGATACTGAATCCCAGTCTAACAAAAATGCCAAAGTCTGAGTCTCTTCTGCACTTAGGTGCCTCATCATCCTTTTGGGTCTAGATGACTGCTTGTTCTTTCCTTTGTAGTAGAGAAGCCCCCACTTACAGAATAGCTTAATAGTTGTGGCATTCTCCCAGGAAGTGAGAGACCGTTAGATCACATCTCCCTAATAACCCGACTGTAGGGTTGGCACATGGAGTCAGTGTCTGTCCCTCCTCCTGAAGCTTTGCCATGCTGCCAGAAGACACCCTCTCAATAAAGGCAGCAAATGTACTTCACTGTTCATTCAGTGAAGCTGTTAACTGGCAAACAGTTTTAGCGGAGTAACTTCCCATGCCACTATGAGTTTCACACAATGATGTGCAGTACAAGAATTGTACTTTTTTTTTTTTACTTTTTTACTTTTTACTTTTTTCTTACACTTTTCCAATTGTAAAACCCTCAGTAAACAGGGAGTATGTGCACAGTGCAGTGTGTGAAGCATCACAAAGAGCCACTGAAGCACTAAGGGATTTTAGGCCAGTGCCTAGAAACTTCTGGTTGATTTGGGAACCTGACTTCATAGGAGGGTAGGGATAAGTTAAAGTATTTCAACATGAAGTGTTATAGGATTGGAATTTGGAAGATAGTAAGTGCGTGGATGGAAGAAGAGATGAAGGAGAAGAAGTGGCCAGGAGTTGAGTTGTGAAATAGCTGTAGGCTAGCCAGTTAATAAACACGGTACCATGAAATTGCATGGGAAGTACCGATAAAAGAATCACACCTTCGTTCAGATATATGCATGGCCTCAGAAACAGCTTTATATTTTCTTGGTCCATGGGTATTGAAGTCAAACCCTGTGGCAAACAGGTCTTCAAAGTATTGAAGCAGTTGGACTTGTTACCTTGGCATGTGTCCTTCTCCCTGTTTTTCCTTGGAGCAGGCTGCTCGCTGGCTGTTGTAGCTGGCATGGGATACACCACCACAGCATTTCCTCCAGTGTAGCCTTGTTGCAGGCTGTCCTGGAGTTTTGCATTGTGATACGGGATGAAAGCACGTATTTGGGAAACATTGCATTACCAGATTACACATGGGCTGGCTTGACAAACCAGTGAGAGAGTGCTGAAAATCTGCTCTTTCAGCTTTCTCAGTTATTCAGGAAGGCAGTGATAGCGAGTGTCAGGATGGTAGGTTTATTTAGTGAAGTGTCTGGCAACAAACTTTGCTCCCTGTGTGACAGCCCTACGTCCAGTTTTAAGCAGTAATCAGAGATGTCTGGGTTAGTTTTTGAGGTTATATTCCATGTAAGCCCTGCAATTTTTCACTTAATACCTACTTTCCCACAAGTTAACATTATGGCCAGAAGTTATCTGGGTTTGACGTATAACAGCCAGAAAGTATCGTGCTGTATGTATGCCAGTAAAATAGACAAAGATGAGATTTGTCATACAGCAATTAGCTTTGAACAGCTAATTTTTCATTTGTACAGTAAATGTAAGACCAGCTTTCTTGTGCACTTTCTTCTCTCCCCTCCACTCTTCCACTCCTTTGGCAAATCAAGTTTATTTTGTTGAAGGTTTTATTTTCTGCTGAAAATGCAGGAAATTCAGACAGCTCTCTTGGAAGCTCCCCAAAGCTAATACAAACAAGATACATATGCTTCTCTTAAAGTAACTAAAAATAAAGTAAATTATTTGAAACTATTTAACTGTAGAAATTCCCTTGTAAAGAGGAAAGGGAAGTTTACATCATTATAACTGTGGATGCTGTTAAATTATGTTATCAAGGTGAAATTCCCTGGAGTGCCAACTTGTCTATTCCACACAAAAGAGTATATTGCACTGGAGTTTATAATAGCTGCATTACAAGCAGGTGTGGAAGAGCTAACTACTGAATATCCAGAAACATAAACACTTGCAGTATTCCTTAGCATCTATAAGGCTAGCTGGAAAAAATCTAATGGAAATTGAACTGAAGCTGTCTCTTCATCTAGACTTTCTCTGGACACAGCTGATGGATCAGGAACAGTTTAACAAATTTTTTCTCCTTCATTGTCCCTGGTGAAAAAAAGAATGGCAATAGATGTCTGTTTGGGGTTAATTTGGCATTCTTTGTCTTTTTGACAGGTGTTCAGTATATGGTATGTGTATCCTTGTTTTCCACTGTAGACAAAATTGCCTTTAAAGTCATATCTGCGTCAGGAAGGTAGTAGTAGCTGATTATGATTACAAGCTTATATGTTTACAAATTCTGTTGGGGGGGGGTCTCATTGAAAATATTACATGTGAAGAATGACAGTGAGGTGTCACAGTGAGGGGCTCAGAAGTGAAGAAAGGCCACTCATCATAAGGCTGCCTGAGCAACCTTCATTCTCACCTTTTTTCCCTGTGTTCTGTCGCCCATATGGCAGCATTCAGCCCCACAGCTCGGGGTGGGTGGTTCCCACCAAATAAATGCAGCAACACAAATGTGACACAGCCATGCCTGGTATGCAGAGCATCATCCCCATTGCTTGCTGCACATTCCTCTGAGTCTTCCTCCTCGCTGCTGGGCTGAGGGACAAGGACCAGGCTTGCAAAGAGAGGCAAAGGGAGCAGATGACCTTGAGGGGGCAGTCAGAGCTAGCTGGGAACGTGTAAAGTTAGAGAGAGTTTCGCAGCTTCGAATTGTAGAGTTGCTAGGAAGGAAACTATTAAAGCATCATGACTGTCATTCCCGAGCTAGAGCTCCTTTAAGTAGCTTCTTTACAGCTTTTGCATGCTGCGTGCACTCCTCGCTCAGCCAGAGAGGGGCCTGCAGTGTCAGTAATTGTGAACTAAAGTCACTGAGCTTCAACATAAAGAAATTTGCACTTTTGAGAATTCAGATGGCAAGGCATCCTATTACTGGCAGAAAGATACTACCTGCTAAAAGGCATTCGTTGTCATAAGCAGTAGGTTCAGGATTGTGTTTGTACATGCTTTTTGTCAGCCTGTGTTTCCATCATCTATTCCTTTGGTATTATAGGTGACATTTCCACTTTATTTCATCAGGTTTCCTTGGATTAAGACTTCACTGTGGTGTGCCTTTCCTGTTTTTTTTTGTTTTCTTTTTTACCCTATTTACATTGTGCAGTTCTAGTGTATTGCATTACCCATCTCTGCTAGAGTGCTGTTTTCTTAGGCAGATAAGTTTCTTCCTGCTCAGATTGTGCTAACTGTATAACTGCCTTTTTGATAGCATTGTTGTTGTGCCATTTCGACAGGCAGAAACCTATAGTGGTTATTTATCTGAAAGTATCAGTTGGCTGGAAAATTGCTGCAATGCAATGTGAGTGCACTGTCAGTGAGAAGTGGGGCTTTTTTAGTGGACAGTGGTGTCCTGCATCCATACACATATTGTTGTGTAAAGCATAGCACCATTCAGATGGATCTTGAGAGAAAATAAATGTTGCTGTTAGAATTCTGATGTTAAAAAGATAAAATAAAATTGCAAAGCAGACTCAGTTAGTTTTAAGTTATTTGTTGCCTTGGATTGCAGGTTACTGTATATACAAATGAAAAGGAAAAAAAAAAAAGCTGCATTTAAGTGCATTCTAGCTTATACTAAATAAATATATAATTGCACTGTAATACATGTGGACAAGAGATGAGGCTAAAGTTTGTGCAGTAGTGCTTTTTAGCACAAAGCAAATTGTAATTATTTTGTTCTTGATCCTGAAATGAAGACTGAAATATTTCCTTGAATTCAGCTGAACTCCAGTTAACTTGCAGTTGTCAGTTGAACCATTTCTCTAGCTCAGGTGTGAATGGCTGCAATGGGAAGCTGGCAGGGGGTGTCCAGCAGGCTGTGCTCCCCAGTGCTGCTGGTGATGGGGCCAGCAGCACACAATGACCTGCAATACCGTGACTGCTTCCTCGCTGGATTGCAACAGAGCTTTGCTGTCTTTCTGGGTAAACGGTCAAAAACGCAGAATGTCATTAAGAAATGTATCAACATCCAGCTTGCACCCCTGCTGTGACATGCACAGGGTACCACGCAGCACCAGGGCAGCACTCGGCTTATAGCCTGCACCTGGGACCGTGGGGAAGAGGAGACCCAGGCTCAAGTAAGGGGTTTTGGAGCAGCTCGGGGCCGAAGTAGGAACGGTAGTGCTCAGGTCAGTGCTGCTGTGATGGCACATGTGGAGTGGCAGCCGAAGGCTGGCTGGGGTGAAAATCTGGCTGCAGAGATCGCAGGCTGCAATTGTGGAGAAAATGGCTTCCTTAAGGTTACCAGAAATCTGAAAAAGCGTTCCTTTCTCTGAAACTTAATACAAAGCGTATTTCATCCTGAAAGACAGCCTCCACCCTTGCATATGTATGTTCCTTCATAACGTCACAAGTGACTCAAATTCTGATTCTCAGATGAATGTTGTTTTCCATATAAACTAGCACAGAAAGAAAACAAAGCAGAATGGTTTTGCCTCAGTTTTTATTATACTGTAGTGTAATAGCTGTAAGTTACCTACTGTAAGTTACGAAGGATAGTTAAGGAAAGCTAACCAGAGTGATACATGGACAGGCCTCCTTTCTTCTAACAGGAATTATCAGCATTTAGAGGCTGGAGATTTGCATTTATTCCTAACAGAACTTTTTCAACCATTTCTCCATTATTGTAAAAATCAGAATTAATTTAACAACAAATTAAATGAAGAGGATAAGCACTGGGAATGTTCAGATGTGAAAACCAAAAGACGGGTACTATAAATTAAGCAGGTTTTTTGTGACACCAAGCTCTTGCGTCCCTGACAGAGTGATTCAGTTGCTTTATCTTCTGGTGGGTGAACATGCCTGTATGGAACCTAACTGTAAGCATCTGCTTGGGGTTTGATACTTATGCTGCTTTATACAGCTTGTGCAACATCACAGGTACAGTTTTGAACTGGTTTTGCACACCATATCTTCTAGCAGTAGGCAAGCACTGAATTCTTCAGAAGTCTTTGCCCAGCAGGGCATCCTTCTAACCATTTATTGTCTTTCAGTAAGAAAAGCGATGGTATTTCAGGATGGTCAGAGACTGTAACATCCAGTTCTGCCCATAGGTTGCCTTGGCTTTGCACTTCCAGTTTGTGTTTCTTGTTAGTATTTATCAAACTCAAATTCTTTTTCTGCAGATAACGTTCTCATTTCTGCACTGGTCATGTTTTCCTCTGCATCCTCTCAGCTTGTTTCCATTCTCTTTTCTCTGGCATTATCACTTGTTTGTTCCTTTTTCTTTTAACAAGAGAGACGCAGACTACCCAGGGCTGTACCTGGCTCTTTTATATCTGTCTCTGCCTGGTTTGTTCCTTGTGCAACCAAAACATGACCAGGCTTCTGGCCTTTTGCCTGGCTATTTCTGTTGGAAAATTGAAATCTTTGCAAAAAGTTACCACATTTAATTCCTATCCTGAGGAGGAAACATGAGGGGTTACCTAGGATTACCTACAGTAATGTTAGTGCTGTGCCTATGTTCCCTTCCCCTTTCTTTGGCTAGATTTCCATCTCAAAAAGTTGGTACTAAGCCTTCAACTTCCACGTTTCTTTTAATGACAAATATAATTATTTCTATGGGCATACACAAAAAAGGCGGGGAGGACGGGTGCTCATCACTATCAATAGAGTCATTGTCCCGAGAACTGTTTTGTAAAGGAATGCTGTAATTATTTTAAATGTGAATGGCATATAAGCAATAGGAAAATGCCACTACTTTTAACTACTCTCTCACTTAAATGAGCTGTTTAATAGATCGAATCTTGTCTACCTGTCCCCCAAAATCAATGTCTGGCTTTTCTTTTCGCGTAGCAGCCAATCCAGTCCAAAACAATATTCTCACAAGGTTGCTGTGGATGATGTCTTGGTCATACACGTTCTGCATTTCAGCTGTGTTCAGCTGGTCTGGAAGTTAATCTGCAGGGTGATAAACTTTTTCTCTTCAACTGCAAAATGTTTTTGTAACCTTATTTATATCTGTCTTGACGCCACGTCTAGTTGCAGAGGTGCCGTGGCTTGATATTGTTGATACAGAGCAACAAAAGCACACAACATTTTATCAGCTCTTACAGCATTTCTCCATTGTCTCATCCAAATGCTGTCCTTGGCTTTCTGCTTGTTTTTTCCTGTTTTGAAAACTTCTAAGCCTTTACAAATGCTTTAATCGCTAATTATAGGAGCGTACAGCTCTCCAGATAACATATAAGTGATACTGGGATTCAGTCCCACATCTCTGTTTTTTACGGAGTTTGTTCTTCATATACATGATTGCTTTTGGTATAGCGAGTTACAGGTAAAAATCTTCACTGTAGCTCCCTGATTTCTGTATTTGGGTCCCATATTTTTCACCTGGAACACAGTAGCTGAAAAAACAGACTGTTGGTTCTGTCCATCAGCTTTTAAAAACTTTAAATACTGTTAATGAGCAATAACCTGTGGTAACTTCTAATTATTTGAAGCTTACCAGTAGCAAAGTCTGCCTTTTCTTGAAATAACATGTTTGTAGAAGTTAACATAGTTAGCAGTGCTTTCTGCTTAAACTAGCTGTATTCCCCTGTTTAAAGGTGAACGTATTTTGTTTAAAAGCATTTCATTTTTGAAAAGCAATTGTGTGGATTGTTCTCTTCCTGGTAGCTGAACGATCTCACTTGATTCTGAGTCCTAATATTTCTGGGAGGCTTTAGAGTAAAAGAGCTGCTATTAGCAAATCCCCTTCCTCACGTGAGGTACTCTTAGACCAGGTGGACAGCTGTTCGACAGTTTCTTACAACTTTTTCAGTTACCTTACAGGCACCAAAATAAAGTCTTAAACAGAGGGAAGCATCCTTTTAACTTTAATGTCTGGTTTCAAATGCTTGTGGAGTGCCAGTACCATAGTGGCAGAACAGCATGCTCTTTTAACATATGCATGCTGATGCCAACCTGGTGATTTTGGGAAGTACCCCCACTCCCATTTGTAGGTAAGGAAAACAGGCACAGAGGGATGTGGGACTTATACATGGTCACAAAGGAAGTCAGCACAAGTAATGTCCTCTGTGTCTTAGGACAGCATCTCAGTCGCTACGTCATCCTGCTGCACTGAGAAGTGAATTAATCTAATGCTCAGAGCTTTTTTAAAAGCCACCATAATGTACCATATTCTGAAATAAGTCAAAGTTGGTAGGCAAGTATCACTCAACTGATGAGTTAACCAGGTCTAGATTTTTCTTCAGATTCCAGCTGAAGCAATTATTTCAGTTTTTGTCCAGTATTTTGAAATATTTGCATTTCATAGCATCTAACTGGGATGCTATTTCATAGCATGCTAACTAGGAAACTACAGAGGAACCACCTGCATTTTGAATGTAAGGATTGTTTCTGTCAAAGAAGAATGTTATCCCACTGACAGATTAAGTAGCTGCAGTGATCAGGTTTGTAAGGGTTTTTGCCAACATTGTTAGTTACAGCATAACAGTAATTCAAGTGGTTGAGGCAAAGTCATCAAAAAAAGAGAGGAGATTCTCATGTTCAGAAAGGAAACTGTAACCTCCGCAGTCAGTCAGACATCATTGCTAAAGAATAAAATTTATTTGGAGTATATGCACCAAATATTGTTTCTTCAAGAAATTCCAAAAAAAATTTCATCACAAATCTCCTTTGTACATGCAGAAGACGAGCTGTGGGGATAACCGAATTACAGTGCTGCTTCGTTTCAGCAGCAACATGAGAACAGGCATTGCCTTCTCTGCAGTTCTCGATGCAGTGGAAGAGCTGGAGGAGCAGGTTAGGGGAATGATGCAGCCTTCTGCAGGGCTGTATCTGTGCTTGCAGGAAGAAACTGTCGTTACATATCTTTGCTTTCCATTGAAAGTAGCCAGAGCAAAGTGGTAGCAAAGATTTTTGCTCTTTATATGAGTCTAACCAGGATAATGACAAGTCTCTGTAGTCTCTTCTGCCTTGGTAAGAGCAGTGGCATTTATCTGACAAGTGACGATTCCTACAATGCTACCCTATAATAGAAAATAGCTCAACTGGGTACAGATTGAATGACAGTCCGACAAAATGCTGTTGCAAGTACAGCCTCATTATGAAGTATTTAAGTGCCTTGTGATAACTCAGAAAATGACTACTTTGCAGGCAATTGGCAGAAGTGAGTGCCAGTGGTTGTGTTCATACCAAGCAGAAAATCTCGAGCCGGTTTGGCATGATTCACGTTCTTGCCAGACCTGTAAAGTCTCACAGTCTGATGTTTGATGTGGTGGAGAGACCCAGCGATACAAACAAAGTAGATTTGCCTTTTTTCCCCTATCCCAGGGGAGGGCAGCTCTCCAGCCTGAACATCCTCGTCAGGCACATCCTGATGTGCAGCCCAAGGGGAGAAACCCGGCAGCTTGTCTGTGGCTAGACAGGGCTAACGCTCATGCGAACTTGTGCCTGGTGGCAGATTGTTCAACTTGAAGAGTTTGAGTTTCATAATCATCTGGAATGGTTTGTCAGAGGCATTGACAAGATGAAAAGCTCTACAAGTTTATCTTGAGCATTATGGCTTAGTGCACTACAAAAGGAGATTTCTTTTTTCATTTATTACAAGTGTTCTTCAGTGCCAANAAAGTCTGAAGAACAGTGGCAAGCATTCAAGGTACCATGTGTTTTGATGCAGTCAGTTCTCCTCACCAGTCTTTGCTTCTCTTTTTCACAGCCACTTTCTATTTTTCTGATTTTTCTTCTTGTTTCTACCTCTCTTCTTCTCCCTGTTCCCTGCTCCACACCTCCCCCCGATAGGGACCAAACATAAAATGTATGAAATTACATTTATGTTGAACCACTTTTACCTAGCACAGGAAGTATTGAAAAGACTAAGTTCGCTTAACCCTTAATGAATTTGGTTGCAATATTTGCTCTTTGGGATGAGACAATGGCTCCTGTTGAGAAAATCAAGCTATCAGGCTGAATACTAGAGTGTAAAATTTTCAGTTAAAATTTTCGTTATTGCAGAAGAAAATAGATCTCTTTCCAGATATTCAGGCATACCAGATTAGTTCACCATTGAGACATTAACCAACTAATAGCTATGCACTGCCTTTATTACCTAATATATTTTACAATGGAAAAGGGCACACTAACCTTCTGTTTCTTTCTTAAAGGCACAAGACCTGAATGTGATTGAGGAAGTGATCCGAATGATGTTAGAGATCATCAACTCCTGCCTGACCAATTCTCTTCATCACAACCCAAACTTGGTGTACGCACTGCTTTACAAGCGGGATCTGTTTGAGCAGTTTCGAACTCACCCTTCCTTCCAGGACATAATGCAAAATATAGATCTGGTAAGCGATCAATTATTTAAAGGATGCTTACACTTCGTTATTTGATCTCTTTATCCTTTTGAGAGGTGGAAAATATTCATCTCTATCAGTTTCTTTTAGAATGTATTAAAATGTTGAGTTTCCCTTCCTTATTCTCTGGACCTCCACTGTGACTTATTTTTGGCAGCATCTTTACTCAACAGAGCCAGAGGGATTTGGAGATGCCTCTGGTAAGGAATTCCCAACCTGTGACACATCTTTCACTTCCTCTAAGGAAGAACAGTGTCAACTTGTCTTAACTGCCCCTTGTTAGAAGCTTGTCATTTGGAGGAGAAAAAGCAGGATTTCATTATCAAGAAATCGTTTTCTTTTCTCTTACTCCTGTCACCAGACTATTAATGATTATGGGGGACTTTCTTAAATAGCTATGAGCGGGCACTCAACTGCCTTATTGCCTGGCCTGTATCTGAACATACGTTGCTTTCACCTACAAAGTGTCTCTCCGCAGCACTCAGCAATCCCATTGGGTAAGTGCTTTAGAAGAAAACAAAAGGAAATAGCTTGGATCAGAACCTGTTACCAGTGTGGCTCTCCATGGACTGCATACTGGCATCTGACTTTGGAAAGCAGTTAGTTGTTAGCTGATTTCTGCTACATCTGATAGTGGCTTTAATGTTCATATTGAGGACCTGAATAATGATTCCTGCTAGAAAATAACAGATTTTAAATGCAAGAAGTCTCTCTGTGTCCTCTAGGCAGTATTTACAGAGCTGAGCAATGCTTGAAGTCATGCTGTGACCACTGGATGCAAAATACTGGAATTGGAGGCTGAACGGGGTACTAAATTTCTTGCTGCAGTGAATAGGGCATTTATTCAGTATGAATAAAAATCTGCAGAGGTTCTTTTTTGATTTGCTTTATTTTAAAATATTACAGAAGATTGACAGATTTTTGATGATCCATAAAGGAAAGTAATTTTTACTCTTGACAAAAATGTGGAACTGAAATCCTGTTCTGTACCTATCCCTTCCTCTTCTCTTCTCACTTCATATTTTCTGGTCATGCAAGAGTTTGGACGGCAGAGGATTCAGAGCTCAAAACTCTCCAAACTTTTGGCAGCTGCAAAGTACAGACAGCATGGATGATTAGGACAAGTTGTTGTACAGGTTGTGTAAAGGAGAACAGGGTGCAGTCAAGATAAGTATGTTCTTCATTCCTGACTGAGATAGGGACCTCTGCTTGCTTGTCCAGAGCCAGGACAACTAGTGGTGGCCAGGTCCTTCTGCCTGACAGCTCCATGCCTCCCACAGAAAGCAGCTTCTCCTTTCCCTTGTAACAGTTAAATGTAGGTTTTCTTCAACAATTTAAACAGTTCCTCCCCAAAAGTATTTAATATTGGGTTACAGCATAATGCCAGTTACATTTTGAAACTATTTAAAGCTTTCCAAGGGAGCATGTTGAATTTTTAAATAGCTCCTTTGTTAGAGAAGTGAGGATGTCAAAAAAAAGATTTTTTTTTAAAATGTACCTGTCACCAGCTGGCAAGTGTTGAGAGCTGTCAGGCTTGCAGATCTGAATAAAATATTAGATTCAGCTGACTCCTCTTCTACCCTGCCACATCTTCCAGTTCATGCATGATAGCAGCACTACCATCCCCGTACAGAACAAGTCTTTGTCTTGTGTGCTACCACCAAAAAAATTTAACTGGTCTTTCTACCCCTTGAAAGATTGGCAAAGCATGTTAGCCTTGCTGTACGCATGGGGGAAGCTTGTCTGGGACTGTGTGGGCAGTATCTCAGAGAACCAAAATGAGTTCCTGGCTCCCAAGCTTTGTTCAAGCATTTCTCTGCAGTGATGGAGGTGGAAGCTCCATTGTCATGGCCACACAGGATGGTGAGATCGTCTAGAATGGAAATCTCCTCCTGGCTCAAGATCTTGCTCAAGAAATTCCTAAAATGTATGTTGCTGGAAGCTAGGAGGCTGTATTCATGGGGAGGACCTCCCTCTTCTTGACCTGCTCATATTCTTTTTTTAAATATCCATCCCAGCCTACTGCTACAGAGAGCATGGTGAGCTGGCCAGACTTCTTGTGTGGCCAGGGATGGTTATTCAGAGAGTGAATCTGCCAGCTGCCTATACATCAGGGAACTCTACTGGGTTTCATGCTGCCATGCTCAATGTATAGCAGCGAAGTTGCCACCCTGCATGTGTGGCCCAGAGTGTGTAAATGGCAAGAGCTGCAGCTTTTAGTCATAGGATGGTGAGAGGAGAAGTTACCTTTCCCAACCCCTAGAGCATGTCTGCAGGGTCTTTGCTGCATACTGGTTCCATCCATGGGTACTTTTACTCAGGGAAGTACACTTGGATTATCTCCACCCACCCGTACTGTGGAAGTGAGTGTAATTTCCAACATCAGATGCCACTAGGGGTCCATGTGAGCAGAAAGTGTATGTTCTGCTCTGTGTCCCTGTGCTTCAAGCAAAATCCTTCTTACAGAGGGGGTAAGATTTTCTTGTCCTAAACTGTACTCCAGATTTGTATTTTGTACAGAAATACTACTAGATGGCATGGTAATGTTGTATATTGAAGAAAGCTGACCAAAATACAGAATATGAAAAATCTATAATGATTTTTGGACACTAAAACAGTTACCAAGTTGCCATGTCATGAATGCATAAAATTAGAACAACATATCTTGATTTCAATAATTGTTGTGTTTACTCTCTTAAACCAAATAGGAAGCACAGAAGAGGTAAAAATGCTAAAAAAAAAAAAAA
>VXAA01004738.1:72684-104131 GCA_013399115.1 Anseranas semipalmata
ACTGAAAAAATAGTAACTTGTAGTTTACTGTTCAAATGGAAAGAGGCATCTGCTGCAGTCCTGTGTGGCTATGCAAAGGGAGTATAGCCCAGAGGTGTCCTCTCAGCATGCTCATGCTAGTGATGTGCTATCTGGATTACTCTGGGTTTAGGTGCCATGGAAGAAATTCTAGGGAGAAACAAGAGCTGTAGAAAACAGGACTTCTAAGGACAAATAGAACGGGTGCTGATTAGTCAAAGGAAGACAAAATCTGATATTTTTCAAATAAAGCGCTGCTGCGAAGAGAAAGGGAATAACCTGTTCTACATACTTGTGGCATATAGGACAAGTGACTAGTGTAAATTGTGGCAGAGCAGATTCACAGGTAGGTAGGTGTAAGGAAAGACTTTCTAATGTTAATAATAATGAAGCACTGTGGTAGATTTCCAGGGACTTCAGCACTGGAGACCTCCAGATTGACCAGCATTTGACAGGATCACACTGGGGCAGGGGACAGAGCAGAACATGTCTGTAGGCATATGTGAATCTGAGTATGGTTTTGCAGCTCAACCAGCTGCTCAGACCAGAGTGGCAATTGCCCAGATTAACTGTGGTGCAGACTTCGGCACAGTAGGTAGGGACTTTGCCCCAGGGTTTGGACTATTCAGGTTACTCTGCAAAGGTAATACTGGAGATAGCACGTAACCTCTGTGCGCTTCATAGTTGAGGCAAAAAACAGATAAATGTTTAAGGGTCATCAGCATATAGAACATTCTTTAATTGAAAATTACTTATATTATCTACCTCTGGGTTTTTATAAATAAGCTAAAAATCACCATTGCCAGCGATTAGGAACATATGGGAACAGCTAATGCTGTACAGAAGAAACTGAAATCAAAATACCTTCTGTTTCCCATTAATTTACTTTTCATTTTAGAAAGTCATCTTAATAGGATATTGTGCATCTTGTTTAGCTAAATGGGATATTCTTCCTCTGGATGGTGAACAAAGAGGAATGCCATGGTTCCTGTTCTGGCCTACTGCAGAAATGTTTCAGCTGTGAGCTATCTCTGTGCCTTTGTGTCCAAGGTGGTATCTAATTTGGTCAGCAATCTCACATGTGCCAGGAATTTGGTGGAGACTCTTCACTAGTAACTCCTAAAGATGAATTTGGTTCATGACCATCGTGAGAACTCATTGGCTTTCATTACTTTCATTCTTCCTAAGTCTTCTCTGAGCTAGTGATAGATATTGTGTGGTTAAACAGGCTTATCTAGGAGCTGCTAGAATTTTGTTTGCAAAATAGTCTGATAGAAATCAGGAGGTCAGGAGCAATGGCTTAGTGATGCAAAGGATCAGATTGATGCAATTTCCTACTAGGAATTTAATTCTCCAAAGATATTTCCCTGCTAGATTTTAAAATTAGTTGAGCTGGCTTGGCTCTGGCATAGCAACTTCTATTTCAAGACCTGCAGGACTTGCAGTGAGCATGACAACTAATTTTTCATGGTTTTCCTTAAAAAGCCTGTAGAAAAACCTTGATCCTGCTAACTACTAGAGCCTGGCTAAAAACTTTAAGTGATTTTTTTTATTTTTCCCTCTCCCCACTCCTACCCACTTTCTTTGCTAGGAGTGGGGAAATGGGAGCAGAGTACCTTGAAAAGTTCACACCTTTGAATGTACTCCTAGTTTCAAGGTGTATCTGAAAACTTTTTCAGTACTTCAAGTTTGCTGATAAACCTTTTGCATTTCTCCTGCTATTGAGCTACCTGAAGCAGCCTTCATCCCTTCTTAAGCAAAGTGGCTGCAGAGAGCGTTGTCTTTGCCTCGCTTTCCCTCCAGGACACAGGGGAGGACTGTCGGCTACTGAACATATCTGTGATTTATGTTTTCCTTAGGAAGCCACTTAGATGGAGTGCTAATCCTGTGGTACTTTATAGAAAGAGGTTTGTTTTCTCCTTTCGGTGTGCTGTGAATACAGCATGTTACTCTATCAGTAGTGAACAAGGCTGGAAATTTTAAATAGCAAATGTCAAAATGTATGTCTTTCTCTTCTCATACTTCACATAGAAAAAAGAATGAAAAGTGATGAAAAAGGAATCCAAACTTTTTCATTTGCTGCTAAGTTGTTTTTCTCTTTTGCAGAGCTAACCTTGAAAATTGTGGGCAGAGGAGGCAACAGTGAATTGCACTGTTATTTTTAGCTGCAGGAGAAAGTGAAGAGTTGTAGTGTTAGTTAGGCAGCAGTACTGCATGTGAATGGATTTGGGGCCTCGCAGCACTTCAGTTTACACTGAAAGAATCCAAGTGGAGAAAAAGTCTTGTCCTTGATAGCTGTGCTGCTTGGTGATGCTATAGTAAATATAATACATGTTTCTTTACCTCAGACTGTCAGTCATATTGAAAACAATAGATGGACAAAATAATAGACTCTGTGGTTATTCCCTCATAATCTAAAAAATAATAATAATAATAATAATGATCTCCAAAACCTAAAATGTCTCTTTTAAACCCTTCTAAATCATTCTAGCTTTCTTGTAGCACTTTTAATCTCTGGAAATATGTTGTAAATTTATTGTTTATAAAACAAAAGGACTAAAGATGAGTCTTAGGGAAAATTGACCTCTTAAATGGAAATGCTTTATGAAAAATGATTTTGGAAATCACTATAGAAAACAGTTTTTGTTTAGAGGTCGTGAGTATATTATGCCACAAGAACTAGTGCTGCTGTCTACACTGTGCAAGAAATCACTGAGCTGATGGTAACCAAGCCATGCAGCTGCATGCACACATGTTGCACCGCATGGTTGTTGCTTGCACAACCAGAATTAGGCTCTCCAGATAGGGGAAAGCACTGCACGCTCCAGATATGCTGTTTTATCTGGACACTGATAAAATATTCCTGATGAGGGGTTGTTTAATCCAAGATTACGCGTGCGTTTTAATCTCTGTTAATATGGAAGCCAGATTGGAAAGAGCTTTTTAAAATTGGTTATGTTCCTTGCATGGAGAGGGCCTTTCAGCACACAGCATGGCTTGGATCCAAATAATTTATAGGGTCTTGTTAAGTTTTGTGTTGCAGGCTTTGCAGTTATTTTCAGTTTTTGTAGACCAGTCGCCCAAGTAATCAGTGAGGAGAATAACTTTCAGAATATCAAAAATAGATATGATAAGAAAAATAGATGTGTCCATCTCTCAGTCTAGTTTTTGTCTGTGTTGAGATCTGCTTTCTTGTATATATTAGAATAACGTGCTCAGCATTAGGTTTTAAAGCATGTGCTAAAACTTGAAACTCATTTCATGCTATCCAGCCAGTTTGCTTTTTCTGGTTTGTTTTCTTTTTAAGTGGACACGGAATTGAAATCTGTTAATTTTCAAGGTTAGTTTAAATGCAGCTCTGTTACTTATGTGTGGAAAATAATTAAAGCTCCTTCAAAGGAAAAGGCTACTTTTCCTTAACATTCTGTTAAGCTTTCATTTACATCTTTTGTATTTGGGCAGATAACTAGGTAAAGTGTTTGACATTCAGCTACAGAGATGGGAGCTTGGGCAGTAGGGAGGTCATGCTGGATGCTTTTTAGTTTTATTGCTGATATAATGATAATAAGCAAATGCCTCTCGTAGTATGTCCTCTGTGTAACTCACCTCGTTTTTTTTCTTGTAACCAGTATCTTATAGGAGTGCTGTACTATCAGCTTTATAAAGAGAATTACTACAGTTCCATTTTGTCTGAAGTAGAAAGACAAATAACACTTAGAGATATGTATTATTACTTAAGTGGATATTTTTAATTTTAGTCTTCAACTGCATACCAAAAATAGCAATTCAAAATTCCTTGAAATGCTGACATGCCCTGAAAATATTGGAAGCCTATCTCACTTTTGTTCTTTGTGGAATATAACTCAAACCAAGATTAGTACCTTTACCACAAAAATATAAAAATCTTTTTAAAACATGTTCAGATTGGAGCGTTTGTCTTTCCAAAATAGGAAACACCAGAATTCAGGTGGTGTCTGCAAGCTTCATTCAGTTTTTATGTGTATACTTTGTGATAGTATTTTATCCTTTTGATTAAAAGCCTAATGTTAAATTTTGCTTTTGTTGTGGTTTAGCAGAACTTGAGCTAACAAGGAACACTAGTGGGATGTATTCTCTGCATGAGCCTGCCCAGGGCGAGGATAGGTTTCACCCGTGATTACTGACAACAGACAAGTGTTGAAACGCAGGAAGGTGTTTTTTCTTTCGAAGTTTGTGGGCAACTTTCTTGTTCCTATAGGAGCTGTGTATCCTCTACCAGCAATTTGTCCCAGACTCTATGCCAAAACCATGTCAGCCTCCCTCTGAGGTCCTCATGCTCTTTGTGCAAGCTGTTTCTTGCCATTTTCCTGTGTAATTTCTGGTTCCTCCCTCCAGCTCCTTCACTTATGACCTCAGCACATCTTCCTACTCCATTTTTTTTTTCAAGGATCAGAGATCACAGTGCTGCAGTCAGTCCTTATCTGTAAGAATGTAAAACCTACCTGCTACTTCTGCCAGAGGCAGTGAAATTCTCCCCTCTTATTCAAGTACAGAGATAATCGTAACAGCCATACAGAAGGTTAAACCTGAATTTTTCCTTGACTGATTTCCATGCTTCTGTTGTTTGAAACAAAACAGAACCAAGAACAAAATAAATACATACATACGTATATACACACACACCAACCCAAAAAGCAGTTTGCAGCAACTGTCATCTCTGTGTTGGTGCTTCACAGTTTCTAGAGAAAATTGTTCTGAGATCCAGCAAATCTACCTGCTCAAAACAAGGGCTAGAGTTTTGAGGATCACAAGAGAGGAACAACAAATTTGAATCCCAAAGAAATCAAGCCATCAGCTGTCTTTGTTTTATTAACAGCAGCTGAGCTGGGAGGCATAATTAGGGTAATGGTTTCTGGCTCCAGCTGTGTCTCACTACAGAACAAAGAGAGCTCAGCAGAGATTTTGTAGCATAATACACTTTTCCCCCTTCTCCTTGGGAGAATTAACAAAGATTACTCGATGTGCTGGAGGTCACAATTCAGACTCAAGTGAACATTGCCACTTTTCAGAGAAGAGTGTGTCCAACATGTATGAGAAGTTGGGAAACCTACCAGCAGCGTGCACAGTGAGCGAAACCGTGCATGGCTCCAAACAAGGGGCAGCCGAGTGCTCACGTGCACACGGGCTCTATGAAGTGCCTCTGACCATCCTGTGGTGCCTTCAAAGGACTCTGAGTAGGTGTCGAAATTTTGTCCTGTATCCTTCTCGCATTGTTCTGAACTTCAGTTTCCCTGCGTGACTGATGAGTTCTTCTGGGAGAAGGGATGGGGCTTGCAAAGTGTGCTCTTTTTGGATGAAAGGAGCTATAGAAATGGAGGTTTTCTGATGTCCCACATGGAGAACTGCCGGTGGGATGTCTGCTGCTGTTGTGACCTACTGAGCTTGGAGAGGGATAAAAGTTAAAGTCTGACCTAACTGTGTTCTGTCTAACAAGGACCAGCTGGGTCACAGAAAGGGGGGTTGGGGTGGAAATATGGTGAAAATCAGCTTGGCCTCACCAGGGAGATGCATGGAGGATGAGAGCATTGAGAGGGAGTGTACAGGTCCTTGGGTCTGGAATTTGTGATGGGGGAGGTACATGAGGGACTTTGAGCAGTTAATTTGGGGAGAAGAGGAGCTTTGTGGGCTTTCTTTTTTTTCATCAAGTTGCTGTGGCTTTGGATGCTACAAAACCGCCAGGCAAGTCATGTAGACTCTTGTAGTTACATTGAGATATTTAATGGTTGTCTTAGAGCCCTTTGTCTGGGAGTCATGGAAAATACAGGGATTTTACTTTAACACTTGAAAACTAAAGTAAGTTTCTGGCCCAAACTACAAAAAGTAGACAGGAATGCCCTGAAAATCCTGACATGCATGTGAAGAAGGATAGAAGTATAAGCATGTTTCAGTGTGCAGTACTTGAAAATCTTAATTTATTAGCTCAACTGTATGTATTAAATTGTAAATTCACCACCCATTAAAAATGACTGCAGGAGAATACTGATAATTGTGCTAATTTGTCATTAACAAAGTTTTCCTAATTGTGACACAAGCAATAACATGCTTATTTTTTAAGAAGTACAGATACCTCAATCCAGGGAAAGAAGATGAAGGCTCCATGTGTAAATTGATACAAAGATCTCTTCTTTTCTATTTGTTTATGTGCTCTGATTTTTCATTCCAGGTGATCAGCTTTTTCAGCTCCCGATTAGAGCAAGCTGGAGCTGAACTGTCAGTGGAAAGAGTTCTGGAAATCATCAAGCAAGGAGCTGTTGCTTTGCCCAAAGACAGGCTAAGAGTAAGTGCTCAAGACCTCGTCAATTAAAATGTACTGTTCCAATCAATTACATGCGTACACTTTATATCTGTAATGTCAAAACATCATTTCTCCTATCAAGAGCGGCTGAGAAGGGATTACTTTTTGGATTGCAATATGTATATGTTTTAATTTAAATTCCTAATTTGTACTAAATGTTTGGGTGAATTTTCTTGATTAGTTATTAAATTGAAGCGTGTGGGGGAATTAAAATTTTCTGAGGCTAAGGTTTTCTTCATCATATCTCTAAGATGCAGTCTCGCCTCTCTGTCTGTTATTAAGATGTAACCAGACTTTCATCGTTCTCATTTTCTGTTGGTGCATTGTTCTTTCTCTAGAGTTCTGCATCTCCATTTGGGTCTATATAAAACGTTACAAAGATAAATTTCTGTGGCTTTAGTCTTGGGTTTAAGAATAAACCAGCCTAGTGAAAATCAATTCAGGACCTGCAAGTCTGGTCAGCATGATTGTGAGCTTTCTGTATAATCCCGAACAGACCCCTCTGTTCTCTTTTGAGAATCTCAGATCTCATGAGGGATTTACAAACTTGACAGGTTTTGTGAGGCTAAAATCCATTAATGGCTGTGTGATGTTTAAATACTGCAATAACAAAATCTGTGTAAGTATGTAAGTAAATGGGAGCTGTGTTTGTTTTTTTTTACACACACCACAATTTTTGCTTCTTCACTGTGCCAAGTGTATTTTAATACTTTATGCAGAACCATTTTTGTTCCTATTCCATGATAAGAGAGGAGCTGCTTCTCAAGACCCATTTCTTTTGTGGTAACTTCAGGAAAATATCATCTGATAAGGCATACTGAGTATACATGGCCACTGGCGACGGCTGGTAATTTATTTATACCCTGGTAATTTTAAAACACCCAGTGGGAATTGTCTAGCTGGCTGCAATACTAATGTCTTTCCTACAGTTCCCAGTGTCCCTGAGATGGTACATGTAGCAAGTCAACCAGACTGAATTACTTCAGGAGAAATTGGTCTCTAGTCAGAGCCCTGAGCTGCAGTACAGGAATAGCCCAAGTAGCAGCAGAGGAGTTGTTGGATCCAAATCCTGTGCGCAGCCCTTCAGGTTGTGCCTTTGCTTCGTTATGGTGCTGTGACTGGTCAGTAGGAATGTGTTCAAAACCGGGCAGCAGAGAAACACTGGACCCTTTGCATCTCCTTTCCATGGGCTGCTTTTTCTGTGACAACGTATTCTTACATGCAGATAATTGAAAGTTCTTTTGTTACGAGACTACAGTGATTGTTGACATAGAGCCACCAGTAAATAAGTTTGTTGCTTACAAAAAAAATGAAGGTTTTATCAGTTACTTAGTGTGCCAGATTGACTTGCATGTTGGGCAACAATTTAAAGAAGTGTTGTTTCAGGAGTAAAATGCTGTTGAGTTTACATTTTGTGCATTAATGATAAAGTGTTCAAAATGACATGTTTATAGTGCCACTTAAGTCAACAAATCAAAATTTTTTGGCAAGTACTAAGCTCTGTAAGTCCTTACCAAGCAGTACAGGGCTTCCAATTTTAAGGATGCTTATAGTGTGACTTGGAGTGCTTACCTTTGCTAAAAAGGACTTTTGGGGCAGAGTTACCAAGTGAACACAGACAGGGACACGCGATTCTTCTACACTGCCCACTTGTACCTACTGGACTTTATCTCTTGTTTTTTTTTTCCCCTCAAAATACTTTTTGCTAAGCAACAGTTTGACCGTAGCAGGTTACTTTGATGCACTTTGATGAAAGCTGGTGACACTGACCTTGGCATCTGTAATTGCATGCGTTAATTTGTAGGTGCTCATAATTCCCTTTCTTTGCAAAGACAGTAATGTTGAGTAGCATACAACTCCCTCCTATAGAAATCACGTTGTAAGTCTTCATGCCATCTGCCTTTGTACTTCTCTCATAAGGGTCTCACAAGTCTCACTGTTTTTCAGGCCTTCCCCCTCCAGTCTCCAACGTTTCCAGGGGAAGCTATTCTAAAACTCGACAAAATCATATTAAGATCAGACTAAAGATATAGTTACACAATAATGTTGGCAACTCTGAGGAATTTCAGCAGCTAAATAAAGGAGAAAGCTTTAATCCTCATGTCTTTAATGACACTCTCCTGGGCATGTCTGGATGGGTGGGAGCAGCCCTACCCACATTCGCTCTGCCTGCACAATAGGCTCAGTGGCTGTTCACAACACTGAGCTCCCATCTGTGAGCTGGAAGCTGTCTAGCTGCATAGACCAACTAATATTGCCTGCTGAAAGGACATTTTTCTAATGCATACTATCTTGGGCACGGCCAATTGAGAGAAGTGGCTTCTAGAGAGGAGTTGGCTTGTGCCTGGACAGTTTGGACAATGTATGGAGGAGTTATGGGTCTGTTGCATCTGGGTTGACATGACCTACACATAATAACAATGTGCAAAGCTGTGGAGTTTAATCCTGGGGATTTTTGGATCAGCTTTTTCAGTTAATTACTAATTAATTTTCAAGCCATCCTTGCTTTTACCGTAACACACTGAAATGCTCTGAAGTAGAGGAGACCCTGCAGAGATACTACTCCTACCTCCTAGAAATTGCCATCTTCAACTTAAACTTTCTGAGGGAGGTGGTTTAAACACAAAGAGGTTATGATTTGGAAAAATGAGGAATGAAGCAGCGCTTTTACTCACTTGCTTCTCTGCAGCTCAAACAATGGTGTTTTTTCTTATGTATGAGTACGTAATGTATGCACAGATAAATATAGCGAATGTTTTCAAGTTGCTTATCTTGGCCTTTGTCGAGGAAGTGAGCATTCAGGAGGCGTTATATGTATTCAGATCTTGAGTCTGTTGCTTAGACCATAGTTCAAACATGAATAAAGGTAAACTAAAAATAACAGCACTTACAGCCGTGATCCTGATCTGCATAATGGAGCTTATCAGCTTTGTAGCACACCCTCGTACTCCTGCTCCCTTTCACAACGTGTGACGCAAAGTGAGCATGTGTGTTAGCAGTAGGTCATGTATGTAGGTATATGAGTGAGGAAAGATTGCCTGCCTTTTCCTAGCAAATAATTGTTGGGAAATGGGAGATCCAACTCATATTTTCCTTACAGAGCAACATGACTGCCATTGAAGACAAACAATATAATTAACATTATTTTAAGCGTATGCTTTTAGCCATGTGCTGTGGAAGGCAGGGAAAGTCCAAGCTGAGTAATTAGCCTTTTAGAAGACTTCTGCATAAACAGGGAGATAAAGGGCAGGTGCTGAAATCAAGAGCTGGTTATTTCTCCTTCGGTCTGTGGGAGGAGATAAATGAAGTTAATATGCCCAGGACTGAGGCAGAAGCCATGGTTTGGAGATAGAGCTGTCTCCTTCGCAGACGAGCAGCCCACAATCCAGGCTCCCTGTTTTATTGCAGAAGCTTATTAAAGGCAATTTAGAGATCATAGTGATAGGTGAAAATTGGCCTCATTCTTTATTTTTATTTTTTAAAGTTCTCAGGCTGCCTTTCTTCCCCTTGGTGAACTATCTGCGCTTTCAGGATTAGGAGCGTGAGAGAAGCGAGACTGTGTCTGGAGCCTGCGAGTTATCTCAGGATTTCAAGGGGAGTTAGCCAGCAGATAACTGGTCTTTTACAATAAGTGGGAAAATTTGTTTCGAATGCCAGCTGTTGACTGGAAGCTGACATTTGGGTTCATGGAATGATCGCACTTGGGAGGCCACGTTTAAGGTTTTACGAAAGAAAACTTCCCATTAGCTAAGCCACTTAAAGCAGAGACTTTATTTTCATGAACATATTCTGAGCTGCCCTGCTCCTTTTCTCACTGTGTCAATTAGTATTTCTGTCATCGGTGTGCATTCTGTCATATGTTCTTGATGTGTTATGCAGACATGCCATTATGCTATCAGCTTGCACCCTTTCGGTATGGTACAAAATTTAATATTTATTGAAGTGCATTCTAGTTTCACAGGCATTAAAATTTCACAGAATATGTAAAAGGAGCAGAAGTAAAAGCCTTCAATCTCTTGACAGAACAAGCTTTGCATTAGGTGTTAAAAGCACTTCTCAGAGGTTTCCCCTTCTATTAGCAATGTACTTCCAACTCCTTCAACTTCCATTTGTTTCACAGGAAAAAGCCCCTAATCATCAAGGCACCAGAGAGCAGGGGAAAGCAGTAAATTGTCACAGGAGTGCTGGTAGGTACTGCCTGGCAGCCAGGCCAGCACAGCTTTGTATCCTTGGCATATCACCCAGCTCCTGGGGAAGCTGCGCCAACATCAAAAATTCTGCTACCAAAAATGTCATAAAAATAACATGGTTGTTGACGGAGGTGGCAGTGAATGTGTACATCTAGCTCCTGGCTGTGAATTTGTATGGCTGGTCTTTGCTTCAAAGCTGAGTGTTGTTCCTAACCCAACTCCTGGCCACGGATAAAACCCTTTGCTTTAAATGCTGTTGTGCTTTTCACTTGAATTGGCTGTCTAGAGCAAAGGGGCTTGGCCAGGACTCAGGCGTTGCTCCTCAGCTGGTAGAGAAGCTGTGCAGCAATCTGGGCCCGCTCGGCTGCTGCTGGCTCTGCAGGGCCTTCCCGCAAGCTGCCTCTCGTGCTGGGCACAGGCGAGCGTGGTGCTGAGCGCGCGGGGCATGCTCTGCATGGCCACAGCAGTGCCGCTTCTGTAATGCATCTCTGCAGGGCGAACCGGTCGAGGGGGCATGCCACGTTAAGTGCTTGCACCTATGGAAAGAAGGTGTAGCTGTAAAAGAAAGTGCATATTGAACTTGCCAAAACTGAGGGAGCCTAAACAGTCTCTCACTGGAAAGGTTAGGATGCAGTTAGGAGGGAGGAGATGTCATCTGCAGTCACTTGTGTTGTCCTGCCGTGCAGAGTGGCAGCATGTGGGTAGCACTTGCAAAGAAAATTGGTAGTGTTCTCTGTGTATGCATGCTACCTAACGTGCTGTTGATCCTGAGAGATCACCCGTTGCCCTGTCTTCCATTACAGTTGTTGCTGCTGATAGCTGCAGCACTTTTGTTTCCGGGGTCCTGATGTCCTAAATCCCCAGTAATTATTTGACCACAGCAAGATGCCAGCTTCAGAGTCCAGAACAGCGGTCTTTAATGATCTAAAGTAAAGCTTGTGGCAGATCTGTAATTCTTAAGCTATGCACAGCTTTCTTGCATTTGTTTAACTGCTGGAAGAGCACTTCACTACTGTGGGTTTTAGATAGAAGAATGCACAAAGTAATTCTGTATGACACTGTAATGAGGTAGGGGCAAAGGAGGGAGTTAAGGAGACCAGCAACTCCTTTACAGGGCTCCAGGGCATAGTACTAACCACGAGAGATGAAAAACTTCCTTAAAAAATAAATTCTTCATCAAATTCGTCCTGATATTTATGTTTTTCTGACTGAAGGTCAAAGATCTTATTATAGTGGAAGCCGATTGTGTCTAGCACATCCTTAGGTCTGACATTAGGCAGGCATCTATAATGCAGACTTCCCTTTGCTGACCCTCAACTGCTGTTAACCCTTAGCCTGAAGAAGATCGGATTAGAAAGAGAAGTGTAAGAAACTTTTAAACAAAGTGCTTTTGGGGCTTTTCCAAAACACCAAACATATGCTAAGAATAATATTTATAGATTGTATATTTCCTCCTGGCAACTTGTACCCTCAATTAAGATGTCAAACTTCCCTGCTTCCGTGAGCTGACCTGTAAGTGATGAACAATAATTCATGTTTCTTTTGAAGGCATTCATTTTAGAGGTTAGATTCTCAGAGACCTCGGGTGGAGAAGAATATACTCTGCATCCATTGCGAAATATGATTTGGGGTAATCAAGATTCCAGGAAAAATGATCTAGAAAGTTTTTATGGGCCTTGTGGTCAGAAAATAACTTATCATCATGAAGCTGTGAGCATGCAAGTCAGACATGTCTGCACTCAGCTGACTCTGGCTAATCTTAAAGTGGGATTAACAACCTGTCTGTCTGAACCAGGGCAAACCCTTATGCAGGTGCTCTTCTATTAATGTAAGCCCAGCTGCTTAAATTGTTGAGAATGAGTTGAAACTGCACTGAATGACACCACTTTATAGTAAGTATGTCCAGGCAGGAGTTTATATCATTTAAATCTGTTTAATTAAATGGTGCAAACTTGAGTGTAGGCAAGATCTAACTTAAGTAGGTGGAAAAATATTGTTGAAAAACTGTTTCTATTATAGTGCTTAAAGTTAGATGCATGCTGACATAATTCAGCACGTGGGAACTCCTGACTGTACATTTCATAAACTTAAGGAAAGGAAGATAGCGCAGCAGTTAGGCTCTTAACTCCGTAATCCCAGAGGAGAACCAAAGCACAGATCTTTGGGGTTGTAGTTCAGAAATAAGTGCCACAGTCAGTTTTAAACATTCGTATGATAATCTGCAGAAATGTTTCCTTAGTAGGAGATAGACTTGAGTATCTAGTTAGAATGTATAGCATGGTAACAAATTTTGCAGTGAAGGCCATGTACAGTTTTTAACAAAATTACAACCCTTATGCTTGTTTAAACTTCTGCTTATATGTCTGGTTACATTTTTTTCTAATATTGAAGAAGCCAAGGGCCAAAGTAAATTAGCTTTAGCATCAGTGGATTCAAAGTCTTTGAAATTTGTTGGCTCTTTTTGTTCCATGGTTAAAAGTATATTTCAGCAGTCTTTGGAGAAACTTGTTTGTAGCTATGTATAATGCAAACGCAGTTGATGAATTGGATTGAATACTAACAAAACTTCAGAAGTGTCCCTCACATAAGATAGAAGAAATCTGGTAACTTGGAAGCTTTAGGGAAAGTGAAATAAATTATACTGCAGTCCTTTGAAATGTAGTGTAACTTTTGATTCATAAAAAGCCATGGAATTTCATATTGCTGGACTCAAGATATTTGAAATGTTGGCATTGTCTGGTAGTGTTGGTGAGTCACTTATAAAGCATATTTTTTTATTTTTAAAGTTTGTTTTAAAATTGTTAAGTAAAAAACAGCCAGAACTCTTCATACAGTTACCATTCCAGTAGGTGTTTGCATGGATTTTAAATGTCATACATGTCAAGATTTAGTTTTCTTTGGTGTGGTGTAAGACAAGTCCTTTTGCACATAAGGTCTTAGTTACAGCTGAGTATATTATCTGTTTGAATATTGCCAGGTCTAACAGTGGTGTGTACCGTGGCATACACAACCTCTGTTTGGCACTCCCAAAGAGAGTTAGCTAACACTGTAACTGATACCATATTTATATGTTACTCTCAAGGCTATTTGAAAAGGGGATGTGCTCTCTGCCTCTCCCCAGGTGTCTTTTGAATGTGAAAATTATACAGTATCACATTTTTTTTTTTTAATTATTTTTATAGCATTATGGGGAAGGGGAAGGGACCAAAAAACCCCACCTCTCAAAGGGCTCCAGAAAACTCATTTTTCAAATATGAATGCTCCTGAGAACCCAAACAACTTAGGTTTGCTTTTACATAGCAGCTGTCAGTCAATTTTGGAATTAAAAACAGCTCTTTAATTTTAAGCAACTTTAGTTTACTTCAGTGGTTATAAATTCTTCCATGGGGGTGGAGAAAAATAGACAGTAACTTTTGGCATTGTTGACTAGAACAAGAAAAAAAAAAAAAAACTTTTATTTTGCTTGTCTGCCTGGCACACAGTTAAAAACATATTAATGCTTTTCTGACACCTCCCTATTGAAGAGTAATATAAACATCACTGCAGTGTCAGCATAGGAAAATATGCATTAGCAAGCTCTTGAATCTCTGATCTTTAAAGTGTTTCTCTGTAATATCAGTTTCTTACTGTAAATGAGCCAAAATCTCTTCCAACAGAAAATAGTAATCATGCTTTCAACTTGGAGAGAGCACTGTATAAAACTTTTCTTTATAGATTGAGAATAAATGGGAAACTTCAACCATGTTTTCTCCCTAGTCCCTAAAACATTCATTACCCTATCCAACACTTCAGAGATCCATGGTGTCACTGGAGAGTTTTACGGTTGACTTCAACAGTCTTAAGGTTTCAAGTCACATCTTCGTGCTCGTGAGATGCTAACAGGTCTGACATGAGCAGGACCATGAGCAGGTGCCTAGCACTTATGGGGGGGAGTATATGGCTCATATTGACTGGTGCGAATTAGGAGGGAAGAAGGACCATACTCCAATTTTCTCTGTCAGCTTCCTTCCTCATTTCCCTTGCTGCTGTTTTCTAGGAGTCATATTGATTTAGCAGTGGTTTAGAAAACTGAGAAGTTTTGTGTTTGTTCCTCCTTTGTTCTTTAAAGGACAATGTGGGACTGTTTTTTTGTGTGTGTTTTTGCTTTTTGTATTTTTTTTTTCTTTATTGTATCATTCTAGGTGTAAGGAGACTGGTCTCATCTTCTAAATCTGGAGTAGTTCAAAGGGCTACAAAACAAAGCTGTTCGTGGCCTTTGCAGGGCATCAGTGCCCACGGTGGTCAGCAGTCTGGCAAAGATCTCATGGCATGCTGGCATGTGTTTCTTCCCGCTCTGCATGCAAACAGTTGCAAAAGTGAATCCCCGTGAGCTCCTGAGGTTCAGCTGACTTGAAGTAGATTGAGAGAAGCAGCTGAAGGAGCAGAAGAGATGGAGGTAGAGCCCTGTTAACTGGTAAATGGCCTGAAGGAGCTGTGAGGCTTGGTTGCCCACACCAGTTCATTCAGCTCTTGCAAGCTCCCGTGTTGAAATGGGATGGTAAAATGTAAACTATTCAAAGAGTAATTCCTCTTATACTGGCTATAATTGAAATAAGACTGATGTCTGAATCCCTTCATTGTGCTTTCACTGCATATCTTAGTAGTAGTGTATAAGTATTAATGTTACAGTGCTGGTTTTCAGTTATGCCTGAGGAGAGAAGAAAACAAGCTGTTTTCCTGCTGTAATGTTTCTTGCTCATCCTGTGATTGAGGGGGGGGGGCAGTTGTTACCTTGCAACATAAGGTAAAAGTATAGCAGTAGACCAAAAGTATCACTGATACTTTCAAAGAGGGTGGTATAGGTACTCTGAAAATGCTCTGAAAGAATAACTGATGCTCTTCATGTCCCTCTCAGGTATTCTAATTGCTTCTCTCATTTGGGGTCTGAAGGGTGCATTAAATAACACGAGTAAAGTCACAGAAAGAACAACGGGGACTGGGCTACTGGAGTTTGTTTGCTCTGAGCTTAGACCTTGGTGTGTCTGGAGTTGTGCTCTGGTATTCCTCCAAGGCCGTGGACCTTGTTTACAGACCTGGGTAGATAGTTAACATAAAGAACTTTCTTCTTCAATGTTCTTAGCTTGTGTTTGTCACAAGCACAGCGCACCAAAGATCCCAGTAAAGCAATGAGTCGTGGTATTGTGATAAAGG
This sequence comes from Anseranas semipalmata, assembly GCA_013399115.1. Taxonomy (NCBI): domain Eukaryota; kingdom Metazoa; phylum Chordata; class Aves; order Anseriformes; family Anseranatidae; genus Anseranas; species Anseranas semipalmata. The sequence continues at coordinate 88,417 of VXAA01004738.1, forward strand.
GCAGAATGAGTCAAGTGAGCAGCATTTTCCTTGGGAGCAAGAAAGAATTTATCCAGAGAAGTGGAAGATGCAATAAAAATGCATTCAGACACTCCAGTTGAGAACAAGAATAATATTTCTTTAGCTTCCCCAACTTCCTTTTTAGATATTTTGTTTTTCAGTAAAATTATGTTCTACTTCCCAGTAAACTCTAGAACCAACAGTACTTTCTCACTGTCACTGTGACATCTGTTTGTGCTGGTGTAGCTAATCAATTACAGACATTGTTGCTATTATAAGCCAGCAAGCCACTTGAAAAGTTACCCAGGATTTTTGTAATGAAGGGCCTGAAGTTATTATTTGAGCTATTTTTTCCTTTTATCTTCCCTTCAAGGGTCATCAGACTGGCAATATATTTTTACAAGCTCAAACCTTAGACTTTTAAAAGTTCAAATCTCTGTGTGTCAAGCTACTTGAATTTCCTGTAAAAATGTTTGAGTTGTGAATCAATTTGTAATAATATAAAAGCGAACAAACATTCAGGTTAACTCTGTATCAAAAGATGGCACAAACTTAGCTGTGATTTTCTGATGTGTGTATATATTGAAGCACATTTGTCATTTTGCAATTAGTTCTGATACTTGCTATTAACATTGAGTAAAATTATCAATCACATTTATGAGGATAACTTTTCAAAAATCTCTTTTTGGTTTAAAAGCAGGAATCTGCAAATTGTGAAAGTGACGTTCAGCTTTCCAAGCAACACATCCTATAGTTCCCACTGAAAATGTATCCTTTGCAGCCTTGCCATTGCCAAAATATCTCCAATAATGAGTGATTTATTCTTCTGTATTTGTCTTTGTCCTGTGAGGAGGGTGGGGGAGACTCTAAAGTCCTGAATACAAAGTCACTCCTAGGACTTGGCTCTAAAACGCATAAACAACGCAGACAGTTAAAAGTTACATACCAACGTGTGTTTTATACAGCCATGTGTTTTCAACTCGGTTGCTTAAAGCATAATATAAGAAGTGTGCTCGAGCTGTTTTATTTTTAAGGGGATCCCACATGTTTATGGAGCGCTATCACGTTGCGCTTCAGCCCAGGCTCTAAATGGAGTCTGGCAGTCCCGGCGTTCGCATGGTGCCGTTTGGCTCGGCAGCGATAAGCAATAGACAGTCTGGCTCCTTCCAGGAGCCTCTCAGTCATGTCTGAGCACTTGACAGTTCCGAAACCCTCTGGCTGACTTTCCCCTGTGGACCGTTCATTTATCAGGAAATGAAATTGGTTACAGGATTTCTCACGTTGCCAAACCTCACTGACGAAATCTGGTTTGTTCCTACTTTCAGAAGTAGTAAGAACACATTAACTGTTTATGCTTGTTAGTGGCTTTATTGCTTTTGCTAAGAAGAAGCCAGGTTCCTTCTAGTTTATAAAGGTTTCTGGAAATTGCTGACATGCATTCCTGCTATATGAACATATTACCAATGCAGCGAACTTGATAATTTTGCCTGTTAAATGCATCACAGTTGCCACTGTTTTTAAATATTATGATTTATGATTACAATTGAATCATTCTAATATGAGATTTACCCACTGAATTCAATGCATTCTAGCTTGAAATGTATATTCTAAAGAAGAAGAGGGAAGCTTAAGATTTATTAAAAATACAAATAATGCTTTGTTGTTTACAGGGATGTTTTAAAGTAGGTTCTATAATTTATAGAAGTTTAACCAGAATTGAATAGAAATATATTTTTAATTATGCAGATGAGATGGCAACAAAAAACAAGTGCAAGCAGGGTGCAGTTGTTTCTGAATATATTGCTGTGTTTGCACGTACTTAGAAACCCAGTTGGCTTATGCTGGATTGGGGGTGGGGGCAAGCCAGCCACTGCTTTTTTAGTTACTATTTGGACGTCGTTATCTTTTGTTATAGATCTACTTTCAGCGAACTTCAAAAATCAAGAACACATTTAAAAAATCCTGAAAATGAGTGATAGATTTCAAATGCATATTTTCTGGAGACTGAAGTTCACAGAGTAGTGGCTGGCAATCACTTCTACATGAACGAATTTTCAGTGGGGCAGATTGCAGTGAGAAATAAGCACCATTTATTTATATTGACAGTTACTCCTATTGATTTTGCATTTATCCAGTGGTCAGCATCTGTCTCTTAAACCCTGTAAGTTTTGTCCCTAAGAAGCTGAGCTAGTTGCTGTCATTCTTCTGTTGCAATACTGTGTTTGCGTTCAAGAGTGGATGGAGAAATGACCATTAGCAAGTTGTCTGATGATGGGTGAGGATGGCTGTTTCTGTATCACTTGAATCATTTCAGTTTGTGCAATGATGCGTTGCAGTGGGAGCATTTCTATTGTAACATATCAATATGTTTTAATGCAATCAATAGTTGTAACCTCCTGTGTATGAAATTAATAAGCCCAGAGGTAAAGCACAGTGCACATATGGTAATTATTATGTCTGGAAGTGGTTGCTGCATTAATTGATAGCAGTAGCAAGTGATACAGCTTTACTTAATTTCATTGTTTCTTATGTGAAGTTCCTGTAAATAGAATTTTTGCACTCTGTTATCAGAGCTCTTTCTCCTTTTTATTTAGAATGGATCACTATGAAAATATTTAGAGGTCCCTTAGCTCATTTAGCTTTGATACAGTTTTGGATCCTTTGTCTATAAACAGAAAGTTGCTGAAAACAGCTTGTCTGCAACCTATGAAAGGGCCGTGTAAGTCTCTGCCACTCGCTGAGACTCAGTTGGTATCGCAGGATCAGCATGTGGTTGATGCCAGCAAGGGACACTGTTCATAGCCTGTATCCTGCAAGGCTAAGCCATTTCAGAAGAAAATAAGTAGATGACTTGGCCTGATGGCTGACATAACTGAGACTCATAAAAATCAGATGCTTTCAAAGCAGCTTAAAGCTAAAGTTGTTTGCAGCTTAAGTCTGTTAACTAAAAACTATTACAAATTTAGCATTCTTTGCTTTTAAAAAAAATGTTTTTTGTGGTATAGATATTATTTTCCTTAGAAAAACAGACATTTTTAACTAGCATACCATATATACTCCTGAGAGCCTCAGAACATTGGCCCTTTCCTTTCTGAACCGGGGAATCCAAGAGGTTGCTAAGGGCTGTGCACGCCTGAAGATCTGTCATGTCTATCATTGAGAAGCTATTGATAGTCAAGGTCAAAGAGGTGCCATCCATAGGCACCAGCACTCAAATACATTATCACAGAATCCTTTAGGTTGGAAGAGACCTTCAAGATCACCTAGTCCAACCTATGGACAACCTATTCTTGCTTTACATGTGGAAAAATCAATGAACCTGTCATGGTCCCCAAAAGACCATTATTACCATCATGGGAAACTCCAAGCAGTTTAACCCAGTTTCTTTCTTCAACCCTTGCATAAGATCTTCGTTTTCGTTAATGCTAACAAGGTAAATGACTGGCTGAGAATATACTAATTTGGGGTATCAGGTAATCATAACAATTTAAATGCAAATATAATTTAGGAACACCTTACATGTAGGGTTTTGAGAAGCACTGATAAGGCTTTCATTGGCTTCAGGATTATGGTGGCAGATTTATTTTTGTTTAATCCAATATTTTATGTATTTTGCCTCCTTTACATCCTACTAGGAGTTTGATTGCAGTTCTGTAGGGAATATGTTTCCTGTTCATACATGGGACTTTGCTTATCTTACTGGAAACCAGGGAAGTGAATTTCATCCAGAGATGAAGGAATGCAGCAAGAACTGGGTATTGCACAACAAGACGAGGTAGCTTGGGAGGGTGGTGCGTTGGGTGAGTGACTTGAGTAACAGTGATTCTGCAGTTCAGGAATGAGGTGCATTGGCCAAGATGAAGATGAAGGGTGGGCTAGCACAGGACACTCCTATTCCCAAGGTGTTGTCTACATGGAGACTAATATTTATATGGAGGCTTAAAGTCTGTCCCCTCCACCCCTGAAAACTCTTCCAGTTACCTTCTGGAAGCTGCATTCTGGATTCAGACACTTCATTCCAGAGTAATTGCTTTCTTCACAAAACAGGACAATTACTTTGGAATGAAATCACCTTATTCTGGAGTTATCATAGCTGCTTGAGAAGAGAGATTCAATAATTTTGCTGTGCGAATCAGCCTTCCACAGAAGTCTAGCCAAAGTTTTGGTTATCCAAAACCACTTTTGAGAACAAACTAAAATGTTCAGATGACAAGGTCCTCTCTAGGCAGCCAGGAAAAAGGTATATATTAGTGATTCTGAGACTAATCCTTCAAACCAGGAAGAGTGTACAAGGGAAAATAAGCCATCCTAGGAGCAGGGGAATCAGCAGTGCAAGAATTTTCTGCCATGTGCAGCTGTTCCCCAGTGTGTTTCTCCTGTGATTGTCTTAACGTGGCAGTCACCTGGTTTTAGTCCACTCACTGCTATGCAGAACTGTAGCTGCAGTTATAGTCCTGTAAGCAGCCGAGCTGATTAATGTCTCAGCTTTGCCTGTGGCAGCTTGTGGATTGTAATTAACTGCTTCCCATTAAGACAGCAGATGAGAATTCATGCAGATACATGTAGAGGCTTTAGAAGATGGAATAGTGTCCTATAACAACAGTTATTAAAGTGTGGTGTTTCTTTTTTTTTTCTTTCTGACCCAGGATTAGGCCATCAGGAAACTATAGATGTTGTAAAGTTAAGAATTCCTTTGAACCTGAACAAGAGCAGAGCTGGGGTCTGGGCAAAACAGAAGAAGGTGGGGGGTCAGTTATCAGGATTTTCAAATGTGTCATTTGGCCAGGTAATAAGAAAGTTGTTTATTCATGTTTGGGATTAAAGTTCATAACAACAAAAAGATTGGGTGAAAGAGCTGTTTGACAAGTAGCCTGGGAAAGAAGAGCAAGGATAGGAGCGTAGAATTTGTTATTATTCAGCATTTGCTAATGGTATAGTTAGCATCCTTTCACACCCAGTGATAAAAAAAAGGGAAGGGAGAATGAAGGGAAGTACAACAAACGATAAAGAACAAGCAGGAGTGATACTCTCAAGGCTGGTGTCCTCCTAACTAACAGTTAACATTTGGCTTGTCTCCTGAAATAGAGCACCAGATACAAAATTGGTGTTGTATGAAAATATCTAGATATCTAAATGTGGATCTTAAAGAAATATGTAATTCTTTGGGCATCCTGTAGGGAGCAGAAAAATATTTCTGTATCCTGACACAAGGGCAGTTCATTGCAACAATTTTCTCCTTCCTTGAATCAGAAGCATATGGTTGTGCTCTGCTGGTGTAGTCAGCATGAAAGGGGCAGCTCAGTGTCTCAATTTCATGTCCTGTGAAAAATGCCCCAACCAGTTCTTATCCAGGAGCGAGCTGGTTGTAGTGATGAGCAGGAACCAGCACTGCTAGGAATACTTTTGGGTGGGGGCAGAAAAAAAGTCGTAAATGGTGGTATTTTCCTACTATCACCCAGGATGAGGGATGTTTTCCTTCCTGCTGCTCTCCAGATGGCAGAGTCTTTGAAAAGGCATTGCTGGTGATGATAAATGTGGGGCCTGATGTTAGGTGCTCTTCAAACTTTGTGGAGGGGAAGGGTTAGGAGATGACATACAAACTCCAGTTACTAAAAGGAGCATGAATTACAAAAAGAGATAAATCAAATATTTCTCTGTGCACAACTGAAGTCTAGTCCAGGCCTTCTGTTGCCTTGTGGAATACCCAACAAGATTGGAAGTGAACGTAGCAACAGAATCTGATTTCTTCCATGCAAGTTCTTGAGATGCATTGCCTGCCAATGCATCTACTTTAGTATTGATTTAGCTGTGCAATTGAAAATAAATATTCCCTAAATTTTAGTTTTTCAGTGGCACGTATGGAGGTAGGGTCATTCTCTTACTTTATAGGAAGGACAAGCTCACGTAGAGACTTTGAGCAGAAGGATTTAAACCTCACACAGGTTGTAAAACATGAAACAGTCTGCTTCTGTCCATCTGGTTGTTTGTCAGCAGTTACATTAAATTGGTTGATGAGCCATTGATTTAAAGAAGCTACTACAAGAATTAAAAGTATAAAATGTAAGGCGGAAAGAAGGCACTGAGGAAACGAGAGGATGGGAAAGCAGTACGAAACCTTCCAAGCAGCTTCCCATAGTAACAGATCTCTGACACTGGTAAACAATGTTTTGCGTGTGTGCGTTTCTCAAAGCTACTTCAATTCTGCTAACCACTTGTCTGCCACGTAATTTGAACTCTGTTAACCTTCAAGGATGATCCCGTTTTTTGAAAGGGAACGTAGAGGAGCTTCCCTGTCCAGAGCTGCAGAGCTTTGCTGGCTTTGCAGCAGCTTGGCAGGAGCCAAGTGTGCTCACTGAGCAGCCCATAACTCCCCGTCCAGTGTGTGTTACGGGAGGGCTCTGAGCCAGAGCCCATCCCATATTAACTTAGGAGCTATACATTTATTCAGGCTAAGTAACATTTCCCAAGTTTCCCTCCTCCTTCTACATACCGTAGAAAGCCATCCTATGTACTCCATACTTTTATTACATTTTTCACCGTGACTAAATCTGTTCAGCATGTGTTGTGCAGCCTTCCTTACTTAGTTGCATATGTTGTTAGTATAATGAAAAGTCCAGTGCCAAATGCACTGCATGTGCATGACGTGTTGTTTCCAAATATCTTGCAACTTTGGTCAAAGCAAACTAAAATTATGCTGAAATGCTCTGACATTTTTTCTCCTTGGTTGAGAGCTATTTCCAACCCATGCGCTCATTTTCTACTGCAAACCTTCAGTACCAGCAAGGTAGCTGGAAGGGAAAAAAAAAAAGTTGCATGTAAAATGAACTTACTACTTTCTTTAATACTAAACCAATTTTTCTCATTCTGATTAAAGAAAGAACTAATCTCTCTTTATATATATATATATTATCTTATATATATACATTATCTTTATATATATGTATACATTATCTTTTTATATATATATGTATATGTGTGTGTATATATATATATATATAAAGATAAAGTGATGGAGGCCAAGTTCTAAATTCTTATCCTAGAAGGTGCAAAATTTGGAGATTTATGAACAACTGAAAACAAGATAGAGAGAGAAGACATCATGTAACCAAATTCCAATTATACCAGTCCTATTGCTTATCCACTTGTAAGGTTTAGCTGCCTCTTCTGAATTAGTCTTTTAGATTAAGTTTCAGTAACATGTGGCAGATTGAGAGAAACAATCCTCAGAAGATTTCTGCCCTGGTTGACAGATGAACCAGATAATGGAGTATAATCTCTTCCATTTTCATGATTTGACACATTTTCACTTCTGTGTGTGTGTTTAAATCAAGGAATCAAAATAAATTTGAGTACAGAATATAAATCCTATACAAAATTACAGCTTTCATTGCAGTGTTGGGTTAAATGTAAACAGCATGAATGTTATAGATATCTTTTAATTAAATGCATAAATTAGAGAAATGTCTTAAATGTTTACAGCAACTACACCAAGAAGTGAGAATGAGGAAGAAATGTACTTTGTCAGCTGATAGCTGCCTCAACTGCATTCCCATATGGAGTTTAATTTTGTCACAACCTTTGGTACAAGTTGCAATGCTTCTATCCAGTTGATTTACAGGCTGTTTGTTCCTGCTTGGAATGATTGGTGCTGTAGATGGCCTTTTCCTGGCCAAGTGGGGTATTTCTCACGTATATCTGCATCACTGTTGAGGGCTTTGCTGTTGGAACTGAGAGGGCATGGTTTAGGTCACCATGGCTTTCCTGTAGCTGTATAGTTATGTAGTAGTGCGGTGTGAGATGATTGCATTGAATCTTGAATCCACGTGGATTTAGGCTGGGTTTATGGTAAAGCTCAACCCACAAGCTGTTGAGCTTGCAAACAAGGGATGATTTTCTTGACCATGTTCTCGTGTTGACTCCTTACCTTAGCAAGCCCTACTGTACTCTCTTCTACCCAAATACCAGCCTGTTAACTTTTATTACACTTTATGACCACACTAGCGCTCCAGGTAGGTGCTAAGTGTTTCCAGCCACCAGTGTTGTAGCCAGGGAGATGAGGAAAGATGGGGAGTCCTGCAAGGACATACATTGCACTTACTCCTTGCATGCTAGCTAGGTAATTTATACTGGCTCCTATGTCACAAAAGTTGTTTAAACTATGGCAAGAGCAATCAACCTGTGGCTCTTGAGCTGGGTATGGCTTGAGGGCAGCCAGCAGAGCAGTGGGGTGTGAAAATTTCCTAGCACTGTCCGAGTATACGCTGCATGTGCTGCAGCTTGATAATGCTGCAACAGCGCCCAGAGGCTCCAGGAGGAAGATTTCCCTTCCTTTGCTGCAGTGTGTTAGGTATCAATAACCCCAGCAAGGATTGGTTTTTGCTGATAGGAAACCAGAGGCTTATATCAGATAGCTCCCTGAAAACAGGTCTGCTGGCAGTGTGAGCAACTGGAGCTCCAAAACAGAGCAGGAAATTTCGTATCTAAGGAGTGGAGCAGAACAAGAGCACAGTCCTTAAGCTTACGTGTTGTCCTTAATGCGAGGCCCATGATATTCAAGTGGTGGCTATAACTCTGAGCTCAGAGTCAGGCAGCAAAACTATATTTGAATTCCTCTTGCTTATCTTTCCCATCAGGTTTTGCCAGGTTCTGTCCTTCTGTACTAAGACCAGCAAAGACTGATGGTTGTCACCAGGGTAAACAATCTTGACCCGAACGCACAGAGAGGAAGGGGACAGATATGTTGAATAACAAAGGGACAAAATAGCATTTACGAATAAATGTTAGAATTCCCCAGCCTGAGGGGGAGAGTCTCTAGAACTGTTTTCTTCATGTCCTAAAGACGATCGATCTTTAGGAGAATGGAAGGTCTTAAGACAGTTGAGTTCAGTGAAAGCAGGCAGATATTGAAATACTACATCTAAAGCATAGTAAAACAGAAAACACAAGTAATTTTCATGCATTGTTGCAAGAGAGAAAGAGCAACTCACCTGAGGCCCTTTTTCAGACTGAGGTGATTGTTTGCATTGAAAAGAATAGTTTCACTACAGGAAAGTGCTACTTTCCGAACCCGTGGCCACAGGATGACGCCAAGCGTGCAGGTCCCTTTTTGGATGTGGTCAGCTCTTGACTCCCCTTACTTGGCCAGCCAAGAGACATGCAGTTGCCCAGCTGCAAGACCCATGAAGATGTCCTCCACCTTGGAGTAATTCTCATCCTCACTCATTAGTTATCTTTCCCTTTGCCCTCCTACACACTGCTTGCCTCTGTCATTGATAAAGGCTTGTTTCCAGTAGCTAATTCGAATATGCTATCATGACCTAAAAATCCATTTAAGAAGAGGCACCCCAGATATATGCTGAGGTCAGCTTAAACCCCCCTGGCTTGGATCTGTCTTCACAGGGCTTTCAGCATTAGGGCAAATCAAAAAAAAAGCTGCGAAGTCCACATCCGCAAGATAAAGAACATTAAAACCCTGCATAAACGTTCACATTTGGCACAGGTTCCTCAGCTCAGAGTCCCAGCAAGATAAGGCTGCAGTCTGGCACTATGTGTGAAGGTTGGAGAGGTTTTACTGTCATTTTATGTTTCGCTCCTCAAGACAAACAAATTTGACTTCCTGGATGTAGTGGGCAGCACTGCTCATCTCACGGCACAATTGTCTGTTTGCTGAGGCTTGAAATACTTAAGAAGGGAGTACGTCCGTCGTGGTGTACATTTTCCAGTTCACAGAGATTAGAGAGCCAAAGGTCTGCAGACTCAATAGGGGCGTTAGTCAGCATGTCCTGAACTTCAGGCAGATAAGGGTCCACTTCCTAGGCTGCCCTGATCTGGGAGTTAACAGTTGGTGACAGTGAGTCTGCCTCTGTTCTTAAGTAATTGTTATCATTTTGTAATATTTACAGGTCTGGCGCTCTCAGATTAAAATGTACAAAATCAAAAGGAGGTCTTCCTTCAAGCGTCTTCCCCCGGCGCTCGCTGTGCTCGGAGCTGGTGGCGGGTGGGGGAGAGGATGTTTGGGCTTGGCGTGCCGCACCGCCGACTTGCGTGGTGGGAGGGACGGGAGGAGGATGTCGGCTCTGGCTTCGTCTTTGTGGCTGCTATTATGTAAAAGCAAAACCTCGTAAAACGAGCTGCAAGGAGCCCTCTGCACAAGCAGATCTATTGTAAATGTCAACATCGACGAGGCGAATTGAAGCAGTGCATTAAACAGAGCTGGTAGAGAGGGGCTGGGGGTTGGATTTCCCTGTCTGGTGCGCAAAGCCAAAGCTTGCACGCTGTTTTGGACCCCTGTACAGTGATAACAGAGAGGAGCTTGGTCCCAGTTGTCCAAAGTAATGTTCTTTTTGGCTTGGTGGGATGTTTTGGATGATGCTGCAGCATTGCACCAATTTCCAGTGAAAGCATGTCTGGGACCTCATCACTGGAAAAATATGCAAACTGAATCACTGTGCTCTTCTCCTGCCACCTTTTGTGTTGAGGGAATATGTTCTACGCAACTAAACGAGAAAACAAACAGATGTGACATTGTAGTAACTCTGACTTTTGGTTGGAAGACACTGGTGGGTGAAAACAGCGTTTTGACCTCTTGGTCTTCTGCCTTCGTGCTTGAACTGGATAATCCCAAGACTGCATTAGGGCAGCACAGAAGGCTCATGTATGTAGTTTCCAAAAGGAAAATCCTTTAACTATGAAATTAGTGTGGTTTTTGCTGTCAGCGTGCTTCAGTCCCTTCCTTCCCATCTTGGAGCCTGGAGAACAGCAAGAGGAAGATCAGCACTAGAGACCTCATAGGTGGTTGCTGACTCTTCACCAGGTGGCCAGAGAAGTTTTCTGCTCTTTTCGCAGGGCTGGGAGGGAAAAACCCTAACCCTGGGCATGACAATTCCTGTGAAACAGTGAGAAAATGATAACATTTACGTATTAGAAAACTGAAGAAAGCCGCATCAGAATTTGTCCATTGCCCAGACAGGGCACCTGAGGCAAGTCCCTCTTGCAGCCATGCAGAGTGCTTGCTCTGTGCGTTACACAAAAATGTGGGTCATGTTCTTGAAGATTAATCATTTCCTTCATTGCTAGAGTTGTACCAAACACACTGTGCTCATTTTGCATTGCTGATTGCATGTCTCTGGCACAGGCGGTGGCAGTTTTATTTGCACAACTGCTGGGTTTTTCTGTGGGAGTGGAGGTCAGGCAGCAGTGAGAGGTTGAGCTGGGTTTTGTTGCTGCAGTGAAACATCTCTTGGTGGAGGAAGCACAGGATGATGGGGCTGTGCGTTAGCCTAGGTGGAGCAATCTTCAGTGATGTTATCTGGAGCGCAAAGCATTTCCACAATAAACAACATTCCTTATATTTTAGGTTAGTCTGCTATCAAAATCAAAACAGCTGCTGGGACTTAAACAGTAGCAGTCACTGCTAGAAATTTAAAATGTGTGGTTAACTCCAGGATTTGTGTACAGTAGATCTACCATGTCTTTATGTATTTAGCTACATGTATTAGTATATACTCATTATTCAGCAGGATGATTTTCTCCAAACTTTCCATTGTTCTTATGTTTCATAGGCCCTTTTAAAACTTTAACAATGAAGAAAAACTCACCTGAAAAGTTTAATAAATTATACAAATTAGACTAAAAGCATTCTATTCACTTCTCAGAAAATAATTGGGAGATGGTTGTCTCTGACATGACAACTGGAATATTGGTTGGCATTTATAGTATTATTTTTGCTTTAGAAAATGATTGATCAAGGGAATATAGATCTCTATTTTTTATGTAGAGATCGAAACAGCCTTTGTAACCCAGACACACGAGTTATTCCCTGCTGTCTTTACCCAGCAGGCTTCTCTTATTAGCTAGAGTATCTCCAAGAAGAGACCTTGCCTTTTTCACCCCCACTTTACACCCTTTGAGTTGTGTGCTCACCAGTGCTGAGGCAGACCCCGAGCACAGACTGCACAAATAGACTGTGTGCACTCAAGGGGAGGATTTTGCCTCCAGCTCTGGGGAAGCACTTGGACTTTGAGCCAGCTGTCGTGTATTTTGCACACTCCTCTTAAAGTGTACTCTCCAGACATTCTTTTCTCTACAAATATGAAAAACAATCATCAAATATGCTTTCATAGCAAATAATCAGATTGTACGGCAGAAATTCTTTTGATCTTTGGCAAGTTCTGTACCGTAGAGAGCCCTTTTTTGTTTTGTATAAACCCACTGCATTAGGTTTCCCCACTGACTAGGTGAAGCTGGGGCTCTGAAGGCACCGTGAGTTTTCTCTGGGGGTCCAGATATCCCAGTTCCTCATAGTTCTGCTTAGTGTGCACGACATCTCTTCCCTGCCTTCACTTGCTTGTTCATACTTTCTGTCTTTGGCAGAGTGATCCAAACAGTGCACATACAGATTTAGGACAGCTTCAGTTTTTGCCCAATTCAAAACATTCCGTCAATTTTTTTTTTTTCCTCCTGACACACACAAAACGCAAAAGTGATTGGGAGTTTCCCAGCTGAGTTATCAAAGGCGATTTCTTTGTTTGCTGTTTACGTTCAGTGTACTTGAAAGGTGGCGGATTTTCGACTTTCTCATTCACAAAATTCTGGAAAGAAAAAATTCAGCCTGGAATCTGCTCTGTTTGGGAGGACAATGGGGTCGGGGGTGGGAGGAGGTCTTTATAAGGTTGCAGGTTTTAATTCTGAGTATTCCTGCATAACCAAGCCCTTCCTTGAGGGAACTATTAAAGCATCATTGTCTTAATTGTGCGTTGTAGCAAAATAGCGTGTCCAAAATCTAATCTTGTAACCTTGTAGCTATCTTTTCTTAGCAACTATATAAATCTTCTATATAAAGTTGGCAACGAGTAAGTGATTTCTAAATGAATTATGGTTTTAACAAAAATATTTGTTGCAAACATACTGGTTTTCACTTCTGTGTAAAGCTTTGCACAGTATTCTAGAGAAGGATGAGTTGTGAGCTGAAACGCAGGAAGACAGAGCTTAAACTGCTTCGCATCTTCCTTAGCGCTGTTAAAAATAGTGTCTGCTGTTGTGAAATGTGCATTCTCTGCAAATCCTGTGGTAGGAAACCGTATACATCAACTTCATATCAATATAAGTTTTCTCTCATAGTAGATAGGTTCATCCCCAACTGTGCAGGAGGGAGACTGACGGTGTGCAGTGGTGCCCTTTGACGCAAGTGAGAAATGGGTCCAGGGATTATTCTGGTTTTCAGCTTTTAATTCCCTAAATTCGAAAGCACACAAAGGATTTTACTTATTTATCTGAGTAGTCAGTGTGTGTACATAACAGGATCACAAATGCTCTAGCAAGGTCAGGCACTAGAACTATTTCTGAGAATTGTGCAGTAGCTTTCTTCATTACATATGTTTAAATCTTTTTATTTCAATTTTGAAAACGTTACTCATTTTTACCTGTCATCGTTTTGAGGTTATTCATGTTTTGCTCAGATACCATAGCTGTCATCTGTCCTCCAAAAGGCCTCTGTACTTTTGAAGTATTTTTACTGTTTCAGATTAAGTCCCAAAGTGGAGAAAAGTTTTTGTTGTTGTTGATAGTATGTCAGCTGCACATCATGCCTTCAAATTCAAGCTTAAAGTGTAACTGCATTTATCACTCTCTAGTCCTTTTTTTTTTCCTTATCATTTGGCAAAGCCAGCATCTATTGTGTTTTCTGCAGTGTTGCAAACAGCCACGTAATGTTCCTGTTGCAGCTCCCTGTCTCTCTCTGGTCTGGCAGCAAGTCATAGCTCGGTCGTGCCTGACTCTGAGCTTTTGAGCTGTCATCTTGGAAATGGTCCGAAAAGATGTGTATGCATCTAGTCAACATGGTATGCAGAACAATCCTGACATGGCAAGCAAATTGTAATTCTAACAATAAACCCATCAGCTCTCACAGATGTAATCCGCTGACATTCGTTATGCTGGAAATGTTACAGTGTGGTTGTGATTATATACATAAACACGATGTTATGCAGAGGTTAACGGTGCTTACCAGTGCATAATACACAGTTCCTGCTCCAGTCTTTCATCTCTTCTTAATCTTCTCTTCCCATTCTGAAGCTTTTCCAGGTAGGCACAATATCCCGCAAGCTGAGCAGGGATCCCCATGATTTCTCAAACGAACCACGTAAGGGATTTTCTCTGGATCAGCTGTTCAGGTGGTACGTTTCCAGCCGGGTTTGCTGAAGATGCTGCCCAGGGGTCCGATTTATTTACGGTCCTGGCCAGAAGTAGCTCAGAGCCAGATGCTTCTGAGGTGGACACAGGGCAGCCTGAAGTGGGTACCTGGCCTCATCCTTGAGTGTCTTATTGCCCCATGACAGAAGCGTGAGGCTGTCTGTACAAGTTTGTAAGCAAGCATGTTCTTCCCAAACCTTCTTGTTCTTTCACAATGCCACTCAAGTCAGCTGTAGGTTTTCTTTGTTTAAATGAACGCTACTCTCACGGTGAGCCTTTTTCTACAGGTAGCATGGGGTGCCATTGCCAAGTGCTGTCAAATAAGAAAGCAGATTTGTACAGCACTTTTGGAATTTGTAGAGATTGAAGACTGTACGGAGACAAAAATAATTTCCATGACCTGATTTGGAGCTATTGGCATTTTTTCAGCAACATTTCCTAGCTATAAGAAGAAGAAACAGTTGTATGTGTGTATCCCCGACTCTCTGGAAGGACTTTAAAGCTGTCAGTGTTCGCCAGCCTATCCTAGAAAGAAATGCAATCTTTTCTTTTTATCAATGTGGTACTCTGTAAAGCTTTGCACCCTGGCAGGGCTACTGCAAATATATCACTTTTTTAAATCATTGTGTCTTTACCAATAAACATCTAGGCACAGCTGTTTTGTTGATTTTTCTAACACTGACCTGGCTTCTCAGTACTCTGTAAAAAATTATAATTGCTGAACTCTCAACAGAGTCATGTGTACTTCTCTGGTAGTTCACATCTTACAGTGTAAATTCACTGTTCACAGACTGAGCATTTATTTTCATGCTGCTGTAGTTGTGCAAACCTTTGAGCAGTCTGAAAATGGAAATCGCATATCAATGATCTGAACTTGCTAAAACAGTTGTCTGTCTATAGAAAAATTTCCCTGCCCTCCTGGACGGGGAAGGTTGTATCCCCTTAGATGAGTATGGGTTATCTGGCTCAGTGACTTTTACTCCCTTTGAAAAATGTCATTTTCTGCTACAGCTCACTTGATTTCTTAAACTGTGAATATTTAGCCCATGCATAGACTTTTTTGAGCAACTTTTTGTCACCTTGAGTTTTCTATTTGTTTTTCAAAACCTCCTGATACACTCCGAGCCATTGCTTTCCTCTCTGTATTTAATTCACACCTATTCCTTACACAGATCTTTGAACAAAATGTGCAGCTCTTGCTTAGTCTAGCAGATTTCCTGTTTGCTTCCTTTGTCTCCCCACTGTAATCTTCTACTGGGCTGTCTGTGTGCCTCAGGTCTGAGATAGATACAAAGATGATATCGGGCAAGTGTGGTGTAGCCCGTACAGATATTTCACTAAAGCCGTGTAGATTTTCTGTCTTAAGTGACAGAGAAGCAGTGTAAATGCAAAGAAAACCAGAAAAAAAAGATGAAATAGCATAGTGTCCCTGGAAAAATTTAAAAAATTCATTCTATCGGTGTATTAGAACAAGTACTGAGAAATGTTATTTGATAAATTGTGCTCTGTCAAAGCACTTAAATACTTT
>VXAA01004738.1:104223-136656 GCA_013399115.1 Anseranas semipalmata
TTATATATATATATATGTATATATATATATATATATATATACACAAATATTTATATGTGTACCTGTGCATCTATACCAGGAGGCCAGGCATGACTGTTGAATTGTTTTCGAGATCATTGGCCATTAATTTAACACAGATTGGGATTCTGGGGACATGGTCTCAAACTGGTATTGTGGATTGTTGTGGATTTTGCAGACAAATACAAATGTTCCTCCTCTGCCCAAACTCCTTACAGGTTGGTATGTTTGGTGCAAGGCAGGTTGTAAAACTAAACCTTGCTTGGGTAAATATTACTTGTGGCACCTATAATGAAGACCTGATATGGTGCTGAATTTGAGTCTCTCTCTTTTTTTTTTTTTTTTTTTTCCAGTTTTTGTATGTTGCTTGTAAGGTCCAATCCTGCAGATGCTCCCCAGGCAATGCTACAATGCTACTATATTTAGCTGAAGCAATGTGAAACATAATTTGCCAGCATGTCATTAGGTTACCAAACAAGACTCATGGTAAGACTTTCAAACGCACACAAATTCTGTTTTCAGAAAGACTTTGAAGCTTCAGATTCATTGAAAGTTAATGTCAATTTGACTCTCAAATGTGTAAGACTCCTTTGGAAATTGTGTTTTTCTCCTAAACCATTCACATGCTTTTGAAAATACTGACTCACGTTGAACTGCCATTTCAGAAACAAGTGTTTCTAACCAAGCACTTGAGGAAAAGAGGATTCTCCAGTTTTATGTTAATCCAACTCTTTGATTTCATTCTTTTTCCACTGTGACTGCCCCTTTTCTTTGATTAGCTCTGCTTTTCATCCAGTGAAATATCTAGATCACTGAACAAGTAAAGACATAGATTCACTCCCTCTCTCTCAAAGCAGCTCCATCTGCCATTGCTTATGTTATCTGACTGGAGATCATCCACTGGCGTGACACTGCAGCCCAACAGCAGCTCGGATGGTTAATTTGTGAAGGGAAGGGGATTTTTTTAAAGTACGGCTCAAGTCTTCTAGCTCGAATGCCACTGAGTTGCCTGGAGCCGTGCCAGGTGCTGTTGGCTGGCCGTGATGCTATCTTCCTAATCGTTAACTGCAAAAAAGATGTTGTTGAACTTTTGTGGTGGCGGAGTTATTGCAGTTCAGTTCTGCATCTGTTCATCGGACTTCCTGTGGTTTTTCATCGAATCATATGATTGACAGCGCAGACAGTCTGCAAAGTTCTTGGTCTGTCTAGTTTATACCCCTGTCCCAACCACTAAATCTGACTTCTGCTTTGTCTGGCAGAAGAAAACAAGATAGGGTGCTGTGGTAGGTCGATTCCCCAGAGCTGATAAGTGTTGTCTGTATTTAAATTGCGCAGATCAAATCCTAGTGTTACCTCCAGCTCTGAAGTTTTAAGTAATGTCTCAGGTTGGTTTGTTTTAAACTGGCTGGGGTTGTCTCTCCTCTGGTAATGACTGGATAGAAATGCAGGTAATGGCTCCTCTGGACCCATTTATGTCAGGGCAATGAGTTCAAAAACTTAAACACCAAAGCACAAGGGTGGTGAAGAACGCATGCATCTTTCAGCACCATGATTCGTATCCAGCTGAATGAACAGGGCTGTGAAGGAAAAACAGGAAGACGATTTATCGCATGCCAAGACTTTTCCCCTATTATTAGGACTACCCTTTAAGATGGCCTAGAGTGGTCCCTTTTTTTTCCAGAAAGTGCTACAAATCAGGTTCATTTAGGTGTCAACAGCTAGGGAGCAAATGCCTTTCCAGAATTAAGTTGGACACGGTAATAGCAAAGAAGAAGAAAATGGTTTTCTGCATTGCAGCTTTGACTTGCCACTTTGGGAATTTTGTTAGTTGTGATACTCGGTGATAAAAACCTCACCAGTGCTGTCTGCAGTGTTTCCAGGAGTGCTCTGAGACTCCTGTGACCTTGTTGTTTTACAGCTCTCCTAAAACATTCATTTGGTGTCATCTCCTGTATGTCTGCGGCACATGGCAAAAGCTTACTCGTTTTGAGGCAGTACATGCAGGGATATAAATGGCACAGAGCTGTATTTAAACATTCCTTCAGCCACCATCTGTCAAAAATCTTAAAGCTTTATGGTGTTGGTCAAACTTTTTACGTGGTATTTAGTCCTCACTGTTATAAGTTTTTTTGAAGTCAGTCTGCTAAGTCAGAAACATTTTGAGGTGACTTAAATGTGATGATTTTGAATATTAACAAATTTTGTTTTCAGTGAACACCCTAGTAGTTCTAAATGAAATGGTATTGGTAGGTTTTTTAATATTAAAAAATGGATGACTGCCAGACTGGTAAATCTTGCAAGACAGATGCTGATACAGAAGTTCTCTCCGTTCTGGACCTCTAGGATTTCTCATTCTTAATGAATGTGGAAACATGGCCACCACGCAGCCAGGGATCATTGCAGTCATCTAAAGAAGTTGGGTTTGAGTTACCAACCTGGAAGTCAGCTTTTCCATGTCTTATTCTCAATGCATTGAGCTATCCTGGGTCCACTGTTCAGGTGGGCTGTCAAAAAACTGACATTGCTTACCTTCTTTTTATAAAGATGTATTTGAAATTGTGTGTATGTAATGGCAATGCATGTAGTCACTGACAGAAAATATTATCTTTCTCCTTAAAAATCTCATTATCCTTGTCTATGTTCCCAAGATAAAACTGCAGACTGTTCAAGGCATATGGTGAGTGAGGGAGAGTCCAGGCTGATTGCAGTGAGTTACAGTCTTTAATCTGAAATTGATTATTAAATTGCTACGGTACAATCACAGTAGATAGCAACATTGATCAGTCTGAAGAAAGACTTAATAATAAAATCAATGGATGACTGCTCTTGCCTGAAAATGTGAATGCTATCTGGTTTATTTTATGCTGTCCTTCCAGCAGAGAGCTGATGGTATAGTAAGAGCTGAGCATCTCAGATGCAGCTATTGGAATTTTTAATACAACAATTTAACTTTGTGTTTTAAAGCTAAAGACATTTGTTAAGCTGCATAAGAGTCCTGATTGGTCCCAAACTGGTACCCTGAGTATCTGCAAAAACAGTAGCTATGATCTGTGGCCCTGAAGGTGAAAAAAAGTTATCTGTGTTTAATTCAAGTCAAATTAGCATCTTTAATCACTTTTTTTCCCTTCCCTCCCAGAAGGACTGCTACACGCTGCAGTACTGGCGTGCAGCCACCTTTGGGGTGAAGAATGACAGCTGTGTAAGGGCTTTTCTCTGCTAGGAAATGTTACAGTGGTTTAATCATGAGGTTTAACCATTCATTCTGCTGATGCAATGCTGAACTGAACATGTTCCTGTCTACGCTTGACCACAAGTCAGGAAGCATTTAGGAGGGAAGTGGGGAAGATTACACTGAGGATAAGCAGAGTAGAATATCAGTTTAAAAAAAAAAAAAAAACTACACGAGTGTTTGGTTGGAGCAAGGCTTATCCTCCCAAAAGAATCGTGGTGTCCTGAGAGGAGGGCTGTGGTGGTGGAAGGGGAAGTCAGGCTTGAGGACTGGGAGCTGAGAAGGAATGGGATAGAGGATGTTAATGAAATGGAGGATCTCACAAGGCTGATGAGAAAAAAAGAAAGTGTGGGCAACAGCAAAATAGATAGATATGCTAAAGAGAGGCCGTGAAGATATAGGAATGGGGTTGGGGAGGAAGTAGATTAGGAGACGGGAAATTAGGAGTTGGGTGTGAGTATGAGTGGAGGAACACCTACAAGTGAGGGAACGAAATGATGTGGAAGGTTAAACAGGCTGGTCAAAACAAATAGCAAGAGCGGTTGTGGGGGCACAAAAGGGCTATGGGAGAGCTTCTCCACCACAAACTTGATGTCTGACACAGGAAATGAAACTTGCTGATGTACCTTTGAGGTTCTGAACTTTGAACTCAACAGGAGTTAGATGTTGAAGCGTCTTTAACAACCCTGTCCTTTAACAGCCAGAGGTCCTTGAACAGAGATACTAGTGCTGGAAGCAATACTGTCCTTCTTCCCTCCCTGCTGGTTATACGGATGAGCTCCCCCCATGTTCTGAAGGCAGCAAGTACAATAATGACAGCCACACCACTGCTCAAAACGGGTCCTACCAGGTTAATATTGGCACCCAGCTACGCAGAGCTGTGATGAAGGGCCTGACCCCAGCCTAAGCCAGACCACAGCAGCTCCAGAACACTGGAGCACACTGCAAGGTGACACTGATGTCCTCAGCAATACAGTAGATAGCACATTGTCACTCAAGTCTGTGGTTGAGTGAAGCTGAAAAGCTGCACATGGAGATACCTTCCTCATAAAGCATAATGCAGGTGGCAGCTTTGTGGCTTGGCGTAATTGTATGCTTGGTATTTGCACCAAACTGCTCTAATAACAGCAGCGACGCGAGGAAAGAGTGGAATAGTTTCCATGTTTTGTGACTCCCAAGAACACAAAGAGCCTGGGTGTGTAAAGGTTAGATAAATAACCCTGACAGCCAAGTGGCCAAGAAGTGCTCCTTCAAAGGAGACCATTCCAGCCAGAAGAGTCTTGTGCTCTAGCACAAGGAAACAGTACGCTAGCTGCTCAAGATGGGTGATAGGGCACCTCTTCATTATTAATGGGCAAAGAGGCTTCTTAGCCATTGCTGTGCTTGTTCTGATCATGTCACACCATAGAGTTCATTCTTAGTCTTAGCCACAGCCTTATAAATAATAAAATGGGTCGTGTTTTATCTTACCTCGGTGATCATTGTAATGCAGCTTTTATCTGAGACTCTGCCAAGCTCTTGACACAGGCAACATTTAGAAGTAGATAAAATGATTGTATAGCGCAACACAAAAATAGGCTCCGCTCTTTCCCAAAGTACACACGTACCAAGAGTGAACACAGCAGCTTTGAATCATAGAATCATAGAATGGCCTGGGTTGAAAAGGACCTTAAAGATCATCTAGTTTCAACCCCCCTGCTCTGGGCAGGGTTGCCAACCACTAGGGCAGGCTGCCCAGCGCCACATCCAGCCTGGCCTTGAATGCCTCCAGGGATGGGGCATCCACAACCTCTCTGGGCAACCTGTTCCAGTGCCTCACCACCCTCTGAGTGAAAAGCTTCCTCCTAATATCCAACCTAAATCTCCCCTGTCTTAGTTTGAAACCATTCCCCCTTGTCCTATCACTATCAACGCGTGTAAACAGGTGTCCCCTCTCCTGTTTCTGGGGCACAACAACCCCAGGCAGAGCTACAGGCTGGGGGATGAGTGGCTGGAAAGCTGCCTGTCAGAGAAGGACCTGGGTGTGCTGGTTGACAGTCGGCTGAATATGAGCCAGCAGTGTGCTCAGGTGGCCAAGAAGGCCAACAGCATCCTGGCTTGTATCAGGAACAGTGTGGCCAGCAGGACTAGGGAGGTGATTGTCCCCCTGTACTCGGCTCTGGTAAGGCCGCACCTCGAGTACTGTGTTCAGTTTTGGGCCCCTCACTACAAGAAGGACATGGAGGTGCTCGAGAGAGTCCAGAGAAGGGCAACGAAGCTGGTGAGGGGTCTGGAGAACAAGTCTTACGAGGTACGGCTGAGGGAGCTGGGGTTGTTCAGCCTGGAGAAGAGGAGGCTCAGGGGTGACCTTATCGCTCTCTACAGGTACCTTAAAGGAGGCTGTAGTGAGGTAGGGATTGGCCTCTTCTCCCACGTGCCTGGTGACAGGACGAGGGGGAATGGGCTCAAGTTGCGTCAGGGGAGGTTTAGGTTGAATATTAGGAAAAACTTCTTTACCGAAAGGGTAGTTAGGCATTGGAATGGGCTGCCCAGGGAAGTGGTTGAGTCACCATCCCTGGAGGTCTTTAAAAGACGTTTAGATGTTGAGCTTAGAGATATGGTTTAGTGTGGGCCTTGTTAGAGTTAGGTCAGAGGTTGGACTAGGTGATCTTGGAGGTCTCTTCCAACCTGAACGATTCTGTGATTCTGTGATTCTGTTTATACGCTCCCTTCAGGTACTAGAAGGCCGCAATGAGGTCTCCCCAGAGCCTTCTCTTCTCCAAGCTAAACAAGCCCAGTTCCCTCAACCTTTCTTCATAGGAGAGGTGTTCCAGCCCTCTGATCATCTTAGTGGCCTTTGCACTGAACCACCTCTGTGTTACGTGTGCCTTTGGGAGGGAAGAAATGAGAGAGAATGGGAAAGCTGAGGGTGCAGCATCTCTCACCAATTGGGACAGGCAGGGATGGCATATCTGATGTGTGTTACTTCTGGAAGTCCTTTGCTTAAAGCTGGTACTGAAAAATAGGGCTTCTGTGGAAAGGACAGATTGTCGCGCTCTACTCTGCGCTGGTGCGGCCTTACCTTGAGTACTGTGTGCAGTTCTGGGCACCGCAGTACAAAAAGGATGTAAAACTGCTGGAGAGCGTCCGGAGGAGGGCGACGAAGATGGTGAAGGGCCTAGAGGGGAAGACGTATGAGGAGCGGCTGAGGTCACTTGGCCTGTTCAGCCTGGAGAAGAGGAGGCTGAGGGGAGACCTCATCGCAGTCTACAACTTCCTTGCGAGGGGGAGTGGAGGGCCAGGCGCTGACCTATTCTCCTTAATCACCAGTGATGGAACCCGCGGCAATGGTGTCAAGCTGAGGCAGGGGAGGTTTAGGTTGGACATTAGGAAGAGGTTCTTCACTGAGAGGGTGGTTGCACACTGGAACAGGCTCCCCAGTGAAGTAGTCACTGCACCAAGCCTGTCTGAATTTAAGAGGCGTTTGGACTGTGCACTTAGTCACATGGTCTAAAATTTTGGGTAGACCTGTGCAGTGCCAGGAGTTGGACTTGATGATCCTTATGGGTCCCTTCCAACTCGGGATATTCTGTGATTCTGTGACATTGTCCAGCCTGTGTTGTCCAGGAGAGGGAGGTGTCTGTGTGGATGGGCAATAACGCCTACGTGCGCAGGTACTGTGGTTACAGCCCTCAGGGCTGAAGTGGAAGAGATGTGTGGTGCGTTGCAGTTGAGGAGCTTGCAGGGTTTTGTACTCTAATTGCACAGTAACGCCATTAGAGTCTCTCTGTGTGCTCCTCAGCAATGGGAGAGCCAAGGCACAGAGGTGATGCCTTACTAAAGCTACAGAGGAACATGTAGCAAAACTGGAAAGGGCACCCAGGCCGCCAGAACCCACGTGTGGAGCCTGACTGTGCTTCCCGTTGCTCCCTGTGGAGGAAGAGTGTTTCTGTCCTCAAACCTCAGCATATGGAAAGTCTTTGAGAATTAGAGGGAAAAGGTCAGTGTGCCCTAACACTGTTCATCACAACACATCACAGACTGTTTATTCTTAGGGTCTTTCCAGAGGATTCTTCTGTTAAGGAGCTGGTTACAATTAATAGCAAAATGCTTTTCAGGGAATATTGAGCTAAGCAGGTCTGTCCATGTGCAAGAGGATTCACACGTTTAGTCTTTGTTAACAGGCAAATTGAGTGTGACCAACAGTAAAAGGGCTGAGTACAATATGCCAGTGTAGCATTCAGTTCAAAGAAGAAATTATAAATGATCTCTTTATCCCTCATGGTAAATATTTTCCTTCGGGTCTAATGGTTCAGTTCCTTCCATTATTTTTTTCCCCAGACCTCTTTCCTCAGTGTTTACGTGGGCTGCATGTTTGCAAACAGACACGCGAGCCTCCCCTCAGTGGACTTTTGTTTCCTGTTGCAGAAGTTCCCTGAGCTAAAGTTTAAGTACGTGGAGGAGGAGCAGCCTGAGGAGTTCTTCATTCCCTACGTTTGGTCCTTGGTGTACAACTCTGCCGTGGCGCTGTACTGGAACCCGCATGACATCCAGCTCTTCACTATGGACTCTGGCTGAAGGAGATGCCCCAGCCGAGCCAGCTCGACTCCGTCGTCTGACAGAAAATGAAACTGCACCGCGTGTGAATACGTGACCCCTTCCAGTGTGCACCCTCTGACCCCAAAGCTTACAGAGAATGAAGCTTGCTGCTCATGTACAGTCCGGCGTCAGTGTTTCAGAAGCAGATTGCCACAGACGCTCTGGCAACAGACTGTGGTGTGAGGAACTGACGGCTTGTAGGCAACCTTGTATTTATAGTCCTATAACCTGGAGCTTGCTTGATGAAAATGAGGCCTTACACATGGGGTATGATGTTACTACCGACCACACAACTGATTGTTCCTTTAACCTGGGTAAATGAGGAAGGAGATTGTGGACTTTGATTTGGCAGCAATGTTTGTATTTTCATTTCTTTAAAGCGAGGCAGCTTCTTTGGGTCAAGCTTTCTATGGTCTGTTGGATTCTGCCGTGGGTTGCTCGTTACCTAATACCATGCTTTCACTCACAGCCCTTTATTTTGGTAGCACTGTCAAGGCTGCAGTCCTTCAGTTGGTGTCTGCACTGTCATCCAAGCAAACTAGCAAACAGCACACTAATCAAGTTAGCTCCCAGGCAGATTCAAAACACTTGATTTAGATGTCAAAATGTTTGTGGGAGGATTTTCAATAGCAAGTCTTTTCTTTGTTTGACTGGCAAATATTCTGTAGAGGGCTAGAAACACCAGCTTTCGGAGTAAAGTTCCTTACAGACTTGTTTTACTGTGCTTCTGTGCAAAAGTTGTCCCCGGAAATTGAACGTGTGAAAAAAATTTCCAAAGAAAATAGTTATAAGATTGTAAAATAGACCAATGTCTTGTAAAAATGTGTAATGGTGACAGTGTGTTGTGGGGATCCTTGGCGAAGTTCTGTGTTGAAAATCCCCTGTTTGCTATTAAAGGTTTTATGGCAGAAGTATAAATTTATGTGAATGTAGAATGCTTCTTTTCTATTGTTTTTTAAAGTGTCCTTTCCTGATATACCTGTCCCTGCAGTTGGAAGAACAAAAGAAATGGTTTGACCTGATTTTGAAAGAACATCTCCTTTTTCAAAATGAGGATCGTTTCTTCTGTGGGGAAGTTCCTGACAGTGCTCATTGCACATGCATGCAAACACTCTCTTAATCCCACATGCTGCTGTGTGGAGGACTGTCACCAGTGCATCGCATGCCAGAACAGAAATATCAAGGAATTAGTACCTAAACGTACATGGCAACCCCCTGTATTCACGGCCTGCTCCAGCATGTTCTGTTTGCTGACCTGAAGAAGTGAGTGCATTTGCTTTCAGGCAGTCCATTGAGTGGCTCTAAATAGAATTCCTTGCACCTTTTTTTTTTTCCCCTGAAGGATATGCTAGAATTGTACTTTCCTTTTATCTGCTAATTTAGAGGTGGAAGTCCATTTGGGTTCTCCACAAACGGAAGTGCTGGCTTAAAGAAAAAAAAAAAAAAGCTTTCCATATTTATTTAAATATATCTACGGAGAGACGTATACAGCTCAGACGCATATGGAACTTCAAAATGGCAGGAGCTTTTGAGACAAAGCAATAGTAAGACTGGAGATGCAGTTTTTTCTTAGGAAAATATGGGAAATGAATGATCCATAACTGAGCTGCACATATGTTTATGCTATGTTTTTGGATATTTTTTTTTCTTTGAGCAAACATCAAAGGGGAATGACTCTTGGTTATTGTAGTGATTTGTAATTTTGTCTTTTTATTAAGACTGTTTGTGAGACAGCAGAGCTGTATGGCCTTTGGAAGGATCAGTCTGAAGATGCATTTTTAAACTGGATTCTGAAGCTATTGGGGTGGCTCGGTTTTCATCCAACTTAACCACCTGTGAGCGCTTGAGCCTGCCCCGAGGTGAACACTCTCCACCCTGCTGCCTTCAGCAGAAGTGGAGCTTCATGAAAGAGGGCTCAGAGAGAGCAGATGCTTGTCTGCCAGGTGTCAAACTGGAGAGAACCTGATTTTCTTTGAAAGGGCTTTTTATAAAGAAAAGGGTGCATAAAGCAGCAATCTGCTAGAATAGGTCAAACCAGCTGCTGAATCAATGTAGAAGTCGCACAGTAAATTATTTGTTGCTGTCCTCTTATTCTGATGACATTGAACTGAAGTACCGAAGGAGCAGGTTTGTTCCGATTGCATAATTTCCTTGTGCGTTTAATTAATATGCAATGCTCCCAGGGCCCAGCTGGTTTGGAACAGCTGGAGTTACAATCCAAAGTCGAAGCAGCAGAGCCAGACCAAGATTTATGCTGAAATCCATGCTAGCCTGATTGGCTCTTCCAAGAGTTTAGCATTATATGGGTCTGGCAGTGTCCTGAAGTCTGCAGTCTGGCATGTTCACAAATACTCTGTTTTCCTTCAGATCTGTAAAGTATCACCTTAGGGATCCTTTTCATTACTTTGTGTGAAAGATTTATTATGCGTAATAAAACAAAATTTAAAACAGTAAATGCAGACTGTAGTTGTGTTTGTTTTACCTAATAGCTGCTGCATGGTGACATTTGGCCGGCAAGCCTGTGTGCTCCTCAAACCTAACGTGCATGAGGTTTTGCAACACATTCAGTGATTTGCAATGAGGAGAACATCATTGTATTTATCGCATTAAGTGGACAATTGTTTAAATCTATGAAAGGAAGGACGTGTCGTGCTGCAATGTCATGCTAAATCCCACTAACAGGGGGTTCTCACCAGCTCTGCTGATAACTAGTGGTACTGTCTGCTGAGGCTATTTGAGTAGCGTTAGTTTTTTCTGGCGTGGGGAGGAGACGGGAGGTCTGTGCTGCCCTCGCTCAGGACCATCCCTTCCCTGAGTCTCCTTTGGGTTCGAAGCTCCTGGGAGAACAGGCAGGAAGCCAAGTTACCTGCATGTTGTTGGTGTAGGGGAGGCTGTGCATGGGAAACCTTTCATCCCTGATGAGGGAGAAGTCCTCCTTCTGGTAACTGAGGGAAACTCCGATCTCCCCGTGGAAATGAGGTGGTGGGTTGCAAGCTGCAACTCATTTTCTCTGCTGCCCTACAAATGTGACAGGAATGATCGACTTTGGCAAAAGCAGTCCAAAAATCTTCCAGATTTGATGGCAACAAAAAATAAGACCCTACAAGCCTAAAACTGGAGAGTATTAGGCAAGTTACAGGAAAGAAACAAACCGTGTTCAGCATGCCTGCTAGATTGTTGATCTACCAGCTAAACAGGAAAGCGAGAAGCAAACATCCCCCCTCACTTCTTTGGAAACTCAAAAGCTTTTCCTACAACCTCTTTTACTGAGCAGTTGAGTTTTATCATATGTTGTCCCATCTGAAGGTCAAATGCCACCTTGAGGGTAGTCAACCCCCTGCTCTTCCCTGATCGTTTGGGCTCAGGTTGTGAAAACCCTGGCTTCTGTGCTAGAAGACCAGGAGTTTTCTATACAATGGCACTTCTATAATTTCCTGACCGCTGTAAATCCTGTCCAGTCTTCACCCATTAGCAAGGCCTTCACCACCTCATCTGGCTAGCTTTAAAAATTTGTACCATCGGTGCCTGTAATATGTAAAAATCAGGGTCCCAGCTGCTTTTGTGTTTGGTTTGTTGTTGATGATTTGTTCTTTGGAGGGCTGATTACTATAATAGACTCTACTACCATTTCCATCGCAGTGTTTAAGGTAGCAGCTGCGCAACTGATAGCGACACATAACAGCCTCGACGGAGTTATCAGATTCAGAAAAAGGAAATGTTTACTTAGTATGCTCCTTTTCATAGCTGTGGTCTCCCCACCTCCTCCCCGAGCCCAGATCAGGGTGCTTAGATCTGGATCAGGGCACTAATCTTGCTAGAACCCTTCAGTTTGGGGAGCTTTTGCCTTTACTGAAAGTTGCATCAGGGTTGTTACCTTTGAGGGTTCTCCATCATTGTGTTAAATTCTGTATCAAAATACATACCCACACCCAAAAGACTCCAAGAGGGATCTCTTCCCTTTAACTGCAAGAGAGAGAATCCTAAAATCATCTTCAGCAGCATGACATGGACCCAATCATTTTTAATGTTTCTGCTAGTTGGATGTCATTTCAAGGAGAGGAAAATATCTGCCTTCTCCCTTGGCAAGCTGCATTGGTTAGTTAGACCGAAGCGACAGTCTCCTCTGCTCCACCAGAGATTGCCCCTGGATCCATCTGCCAAATCCACCTGGACTGCTCCACCTTGACCATTAACAGCCGGCTGGAGGCAGCCAATTGGTTTTATCACCAAAGAGCTCTTAGCAGCAAATTACAGCTCCTTCTGGGGCATCCTGGACATCTTCTAGCAGAAGCTGTGGTGGCCCTGAGCTCCCAGCATGTGCAGATGTCCCTTGAGGCTAAATTCTGCAGTGAAGTATGTCCCAGATTTCACTTTTTTTTTTTTTNTTATTCTGGATGGGGCTGGCAATTATTTTGAGCTTGGCTATAAGGCTGACTTTTAACTTTCAGGATTATTCATTTATGGTGCTTTGCACGGTTGATTCATGACAGTTGCATCAGCAGTGCTCTGGGGGCAGCAGCATGTGGGTGGCACGGGGATTCGGGGCAAGGATCACAAAGGTGGTTCCCTTTCAGGAAAGGAGCCCGATGGCAGGACATCCCCACGTTGCTGTGGCATTGCCACGACAGTGCCAGAGCGCCCTGGGGCACTCCTTGTGCATGAGACTCCAGCACATGTCACCGGGGTTGTTCGATACTGATAACACCTCTGTTATCGGAAAATATTGATGGTTCGAAGACAAAAGGGCAACCCTCACAATCTCGGTTGACTGTGGGACCCACAGAGCTGTACTTCATGCTGTGACTTTGGGTGTAGAGCAGGGAGGTGCTGTGAGCTGTGGAGAGGCAATGCTGAAGGTGAGCCAAAGGTAATCGTGGGCATGGTTGCATGACTGCGTTAGCTGAGGTGTCAAATGCAGCAGCATGTGAGCTGCTGCCCTCCTTAGCATGTCACTGCAGATTTTGGCATCCCTTCATGTGCTCCCCATGGCTGGGAAGACCTGGGACCTCTCTGGAGTAACAGTGTTATAAATATTTCGCTCCTTGAGAGCAGTTACCCTGAACTGCAAGGCTCCAGCTGAGCTTACAGCACAAAAAGCTTGTAAGCATTTAATCATAGATGCTATGTTATTGCGGGATGGATGCTTTTCATATGTTAGGTCTATGCTTCCTTCTTGCAAATGAATTACTTCAAGTAGCCATGTTTAATATTGAAGGCGCTGCTACCACCCACGGACTGTGCCAGCACTTACATGTACTCAGATAAATGAAAATGTCACTATCAGTGAATCCCTCCAAATCACAAATCAAATACACCGCTGAGCTGCCAAACTGGGACAATTTGAATGAGAGATTTAAAAAAGAGAGAGATTTTTTTAATGCTGCTGAAGCGCACAGCATAATCCTTCATCATCACTTTTAAAACTGTCTTAAAATTAATCCAAAATGAATATGTCTTGGCAGACGTGATGAAATGTTCAACTGTACGTAAAGTTTTTGCTGGCTGTCTTGGCAAACTGAAAGGCAGACTTTGGTCTTCCCTAGAGTCACTTTGTGCTGCTGAAGATACTAAATCCGATGGCACTGGGAGAAAACTGGAGGTCTTCGAGTAGCTGGAGAGCCGCTCCAGAGCTGGTGACGTCCCCACCGACTCCATCCCGGCCCCTCCTCCTATTTACGGAATGACGTGCATGCCAAGGCAAAAGCTTTTCAAAGAGCAAAACAGCTTATTAAAACCCAGCGATTTAAACTAGAAACAGCTGCCCTCATCCTGCCGCTGCTATTTTGGTCCCTGAAGTTGTGGCCAGGGCCTGTCCCCTCTCCTGGCGCAGCTCCTGCATCCCAGTGCGGTGGGGGGCGGGGGTGGCCCCCATGGGTCCTGCCCAGCCCCAGGGGGACCTGGAGCTTCAGATGAAATATTCTGCTTGGTGCTGAGTCGTGTACGTGTCGGTTGTGCTGAGCAGTGGGGCAGAGAGAGGGGAGCGGCAGAGCCATTTTCACCCTGAAACCGAGCTCCTTTTGATGGCTCCAGAAGAAAATCCCAAGCCAATCCAAATCCCCCTCAAACAAAGGGAAGCTCTGGCGCCTGCAATCTTGCCAGTTTCTCCCAGCTGAAATACGAAGTGAAAATTAAACTTAAATTCTTTTCTTTCTCCTAAATCAAATCTTGCAGGCGCCAATTGCCCTTTAAAAGGTCAACCTTTTAGCCCACAAAATACGTAATCAATACATTATTGACCTAAACAATAGCCATAAACTTCAGCCTGCCTTTATCTCCTCTCTGCTTCTTCCCCTTCTTGACAGAGCGTGTTTGGGCTGGGAAAGCAGCAGCTCTAGACAAACCTGGCAGGGAGAGACCTTGTCAAAGCCCACGTCTGCAGCAGTCCTGGAGGATCGCGATGCCGCCAGCGCCAGACGATGCAGGACAACCCCATGTCTTCTTCAGCTGCCTGTCTGCCCAGCTTTGGTCTCCTGGAGGACACGGTAGCCATTCCGGAGGCCACTTGTATGTCTTACCGAGCCATTATTCCAGGACCAAAGGAATCAAGTTTAACAAATGTTCCCACTCTTAATGCAGCTGCTCGAGTCTGGCCAGTCTTGGACTTGCTTGTTCAGGGGCCCAGCATGGCCTTGGGAGGCCCGAGATGATGCTGTCCTAGAAAAGGGGAAACAGGGTGAGGAGGGAAGAGTTTGGCCCATGGCTCCCCACAGCCGGGAGGGAGGTAGGAGGCTGGAGCATGGGGGTGTGTGGGCTGACAACAGGGTGGGGAGAGCCGAGGGAGGAGAACGTGGGATAAACAGGTGTTGTCCTCCCCAGTACTCCTGAGTACCGATGTTCTCCAACCACCTGGGAAGCCCTTCAGGAGAAACAAGATGACGACAGAAAATAGTCTGAATTCTCACCCTTTTGAAAAGAACAGCTCTTTTCAAGGCCACAGTAGGTGTCACAAAAATACAGATACCAGAAAAAACAGATACAGACATCCCATCCTGAACCAGCCTCAGACTCATGCCCAGGGCTGCTTTCACTGATTTGTACAGTTACTAAGAGCCTCTAACGAACCAAAGGAGATGTAACCAAACCCCTTGATACTGGATTCACCCACTGGTTAAAGCCAGAAGCTTGAGAGACCTGAGCTATCTCCAAGCCTTCTTAGAGAGCAATTGCAGCTGTGACTGCAGGATACTGACCTCCCTGCTGGTGTGCCCATGGTCGGTGTGTACTAGAGAGACGGGAAAGGCACTTCGTTGTCCGGGTAAGAAACAGTCATTTTCATGAAATACTTCACCCCTTGCTGCCACGGACTCTGTGCAGACAAAGGAAAGTCCAATTGGTACATGGGGGAGCAGTGCTGGAGAATAAAGCAGAAACTGTGGTCCTGACCCAAGAGCTTATAATCAGTGAGATAATACATTGATCTGGAAGGGACTGAGACTAGACAGGCAGCTTGGATGTGTATACGTACGTATATATGTATGTATATAGTATGTACATATACTTGTCAAAAATACTATACCATTATTATTTATTATTCTATTCTATACAATGCATCCCTTTTGTGGTACCACCCTGTCTGCTGGAGGGCTATGAGTGGAGGCACACCGCTGCTTGGGTTGGGTTGGGTTGGGTTGGGTTGGGTTGGGTGACCCTCTCTTACAGGGTCTTTATCTATAAAGAGGCAACAGGTGAGCACAGACTATCAGTAGCAGCTCGAGCAGGAGGTTTGGGCAGGACATCTGGGGGAGTCCAGGGTCAGAAAGGGGCTGGTTTTTGTCCCCGCAGCCGAGCTGGCTGCGGCACATGGCTTTGGGAGGGCGGCAGGAGGGTGCTGGGGAGCGGGAGCCACGGGCGGCACGGCAGCGCGCCCCGTGTAATGAGGCTGCCGATGACGGATTTACCTCATCCATTACCTTGTGCGGCGCGTATGTTTATGTTGTGGCTACGAGCATTAAACGAGGGCAGATTAGTTGTGTTTGTGCAGCTGCCAAGCTCACTGTTGTGACATTTCCATCTGCTTCGCTGTTGTATAACCCTCTGCTCCCGCTGAAATTAAGAGCAGGGAAGAAATCCCCTCCTTGCCGGCTCCTCGTGCTCCGGGGCTGGCAGCACAGCTCATCCCCAGCCCACAGCATCAGGCCCAACGCCCTCCCTCCAACCTAGACCCGAAATCCCGTGTCTTATCCCGTGGCCTTGGCTGCTCTGCAGCCAGCAGAGAGCAAATAGCTTGCACTGAGGCTGCGGTATTTCAGCCGAATGGTTTCAGCTAAATAACCATCTCTGATAAGCTTTGAGGGCTGACAGTTATCTTCAGGTCAAAACAATTCAGGAACTGGTCCTGGGAAGCCCTTTCTTTCACCTCTTGTGTGTGCTCATCATCAGCCATCACCAAAGGAAGAAGCTGTTTGTAGACCCCTACCCTACCTCATCCCCCCAGAAAGGTAGAGTACGATGGAGAGCATCTCTGAAATGTCCCAGATCATTGCCCACAGAGACCTGCTGGCAGTGACTGGTGGACCCACGGGTTTTGGTTTGGTCTGGGGCTTGGGTCTGGGGTCATGAAGCCAGGACTCATGGCCAAGCAGTCCTGTGCCTTCTTCCCTGTGAGTGCCCCTATCCCCCACTATGGACCATAAGGACTAAAAGTTGCCCGGTGAAGCCTCTTGATTTAAAAGGCTCAGAAGATGTTTGGGCACCCTGCACTCCCAGTAGATAGAGGGGGAGGTGTTAGGCTCTTCATTGGTGCCTTTGCAGCTCTGCCCTTGCAAGTTTTAAGAGTTTCTTCACCTATCAGCACTCTCCTACCTCAACAGTAACCTTTAGGACAGCAAGTTGGTGGGGCTGAGTGTGGGAGATGATGAAAGATGGGGAGGTGAAGAAACTTGTGCCAAACATATTGTTGGCTCTTGGCCTGAGACGCTGGGCCCGCTCAAGGTCTTGCCAGGATTGTTTTTGCTGGGAGGATACACTGACGATGACAGCCAGGTATTTCTTTGATGCAAGTCTGTGTATTAGTCGGGAAAGTACGTAAAGTCCTGTTTCCCTGAACACCGTAGGACCAAATAGGCTGCAACAGCCTTGAGCCCAAGCCCGAGCCTGCCTCGAACCACTCCTGCATGCCCAGCACCCTTGGGTGCCTTCCCACTCCCTCTCCTTACATTGCATTTCCCGAGCTCTGGTACATTTTGCTGCCCTGTCATTTTGTTGGCTTTCTATTTGCTTTCTCATCCCTCAGACATAAAGTAAAAAAAAAAAAAAAAAAAAAAAAAAGTTTCGTGCAAGCAACTGCAACCCAACCAGAGCCCCAGGAGAGTGAGCAGTCTCCCACCCTTTACAGAAAGTCCCAGGGAAATAGCTCATTCTCTAGCCCAGTTTTGCCATGGTGGTTTGTGTCTTATGTGAGAGTTGTTCTTGTTTTGGCTTTCATCACACAGGAGTGGGAAGCTCTCTTTTAGCCCTAAGGGGACATAGAAAATTGGCCAACATGATGCTTGGCTTCAGTGAAAAGTGCCCTCAGACCAAGGTGAGCATTGGTGGCTGCACAACCGCAGCCTCCTGGGGAAGGGAGGATGCTCTGCGGGTCTCCATCCTGCGCATGCGGATGGGGCAGGTCCCTCACTGCCACCACTGTCCCCCGGAGAGCTGCCCCACGGGGCATCCAGCCCACTGTGCATGGGGACCACAAGCCTGGGCATGGAGCAAAAGAAGTCACAGAAGGGTTACCTTTGAGTCAGCCGAGCTCACAGCACTTGTGATGATAGAAAAATCCCATCTCGGGGTGGAGAGGAAAACCCCAGGCGATGTTTGCAAACACCAGTCCTTCCAGAGGCTGCTCAGTACCGGGAGGAGTGAGAGCCCACATGAGCTGTGCCCAGGGAGTTTGGGTGGATGGAGGGAGGGATACGGGGACAACACCTGCAGCAATGCAGTATAGGAGGAAAGGAAATTTTTCTTGGGAGGGGGAGGAGGTGTTGAATTCGGGGGTCTGTACCTACAGAGATAAATCCCATGTGGGACATCCTGCTGGTGGAGGAAACCAGGGCCCCCAGGAGCCGACCAGGGAGGAAGGGTGAGTGCACCATTAACCACCACTGTTTCCCCATCTCAGACCCAGATTTGGCGTTTCTCTGATTTCACCTCTCATGAGCTGTCACTCGTTTGTGGCTCACGGACACCTTCTGCGCCCCTGCACCAAGCGCTGGTCCAAGCGCCCGCTCTGCGCGCTGAGTAACCCAGACTTCCACCACGTGTTTAGCATGAGATGTTTCTGCTGGGAAGAAAAGCCTCCTTTTGCAGCATTCATGAGAGTGGCCTACGCATGAAACAACGTAAGAAGGGAACGGTCTTTTTGGCCACTGTGCTCGGGACAGAGTGTCTCAGGACTTCTGACAAATAATGAATGAAAGACAAATGTTTTGGGACTGGTGCTGACGCCACGGCACATTACCCCATTGGGATCATGGTGTGAGCTGGGGGCTGTGACCAGCGACTCGTGTGCAGTGACAGCCTCCCACATGAAGCAGCACAATGGAGTTACGTGTGTGTGTTTTTTCTGCCCGATGGATGCTTGTAACGCTTTTACGGGGCAGCACATCCTCGAACAGTCAACACATCTGAATGCACCACGCACAAGAGCAAAACATCTGGACATGCTGAACAATAAACAAGACGTGGGCAAGTCACACCCCTCCAGATAATCCGTTGTTCAAAGTGAAAGCTTGCCACAGAAATTTGGAAAAGGAGGGAGTGGAGAAGGACTCTTACTATGCTTGGAAACTATTTAAATATGTCAATATTAAGGGAGCATAATTACCACTCAAGCAATTCCAGCCAACAAGTCGGTAACAGCGCCTACTTTACGGGAAGTGCATTTCCTCCTGGCAATGTTCTGGCTGGGAATTACTGAATACACACTCTCCTGCTCCCCTCCACCCTCTGGATTGCCAGCTACAGGGGAACCAGAGTTTTCCAGCCAAACGGGGCCATGGAGCGGCCCATGATGGGGTACACGTAACTGCACACACCGGTCACTGTACCCTGCTTGGAGGTGATGCCGCAACCCACAAGCAAGGTCTGCTGGGGAGCCGGGGGCGCCGGGCAGCCCTGCGGCTGTCCCATGCATCCTTACAGCAAGTGCCCTCCGTCATTTCTGCAGCCAGGACCACCAGGAGCATTTCAGCATCACTGCTTCCCGGAGCAGCCCTTGCCGCTGTGCTGCGGGAAGGGTCAGAGGAAGGAGAAGACCGCGGTTACGGGACTGGACTATGTACCCAGATCTCCTGAGTCAGCTCCCAGCATCACCACCGACATCCCGTGTCATGCCGGGTGAGTTGCTTCACCCTCGGTGATGCTGGCTGCTGCCTTTTAAAGCCCTTCTGTGGTCAGCTGTGTGGCAACTCAGAGTCGCGCGACGGCTTCGGGAAGTTACTAATGGCCTTTGACTGCTTTTGTTTTGGGAACACAACCCAAAAGCTAGGTTCCTTGACCCATTAGTCATTGAAGGAAACAGTGGCTTCCCAAAGCTGCTGGGAGCCTTCCCAGAGCTGCCGGGAGGGGACAACATCCCCTCCCTGCTGGGGATGCTTGGTGCGCTTCTGGGCTGGCACACGGACCAGGGAGATGCTGAAATGGGGCAATTCCCATGAACAGAAGGCATTTCACGGCCACCGTGCAGTCATCCCCTGTGGGGTGCTGCTCTCCCCTCAGCTACCTAATGCTATTTAGACAAGAACACAATAAGGACAGGAAAAAACAGCCTTCAGCCAAGGTGGTGACAATTAACTTCTTCACTCATTAGCTTGGGATCTGTCTATAACCCTTAGTACTAAATTTGAGTATTTTGCAACATCCGTGTGTGCTGTGTACATGCGTCCAGCCACACTTTGCAGATGATGAACCAAGGTATCAGGGATTTATCCATCTCCACTGGGACACTGGACCATTTTCCAGCGCTAGGCCTCAGAAGTGGTCACAGTCCATGCTTCACCCAAGGCATGTCCTATCGTCCATGGGGGCAACATGCTGCTCAGATGAGATGCAAGCCCTGAGCACTGGGGTTTGGTTTCTGGGCTTTTTGCATCTCTGATTTTGCCACCATTTTGACTAGTTTTGACTTGCAGTGTTGCCTGGGATATTCTTACAAGCCCCATGTGAAGCGCGTGAGTGCTCATTATTGTCCATAACAGCAATAGGAAACACATGGACCATGCTATAGGCCCTTCTAAATTTGTTAAAAGCGCTTGAATATTTTTAATTGATTCATTTTTTTTGCAATATCCACCCAATTTGAGCCCTAATCCCATCTAACGGCTGCAGAGGAGCTGTAACAAGAGATTAGCTCATGCTTAATATCTGGTTAGTGCCTGAAAGGCATCTTGAACATGTAAAACGCCACAGAAATGCTGAATAATCTTATTTTTGTTGTCAACACTGCCCTTGAGCAATGCCCTTAAGCCTGACAAATGCTCATTGCAAGCGAAGCGAGCGTCTTCTCATTATGTTTGAACAATCGCATCGTATGCCCTGGTGCACAGAAAGCCTACTGCGATGGTGCCTGGCGAGCTGGGGGCACTGCTTTTACACCCTGGGACACCACTGGGACAGCAAATATTTCTTAAAGCACATTTTTTCCATTATATTTGGCCCATTTAGGGGGGATAGCCCCAATCCCTGTGCCCGGCAGACACCCCACCCCATATTCACTGTTTTTCTGTTGCACCCCCAGACGACACCAGCGCATCCCATAGCTGTGCCCACGCTTTTCTCCCCAAGCAGCCCCAGCTCACGGCATTTGCAGGAGCCGGGGCTGCCCGCGGCCGCCCGCTCCACGCCGCATTGATCCGCACGGTAATTCCTCCAGCAGCGCAGGGCACGCTGTGCATTAATCTGCTCCTGTTAGCTGTAATTTGATAACATTAATGCTTGGAGCACAGCCTGCGGGAGCATATGGATGGCTTCCCACTCGCGCCGGGCTCCTGCTCTTTCTCACAGTGCGCTGTGACGCAGGGCCGGGCGCCGCAGTGCGTGCGGTTTGGGAGGGGAAGTCTCTTAATGTGGGTAATGCACTCAGGAAGTCGGTTGTGAAAACAAAAACCCAACGTGGAGGCAGCCACACGGGAAGGTTCTTGCCGCCTGCCGGGTGCGTGCCACGAAGGCCCCGCTCAGCCGCTTCCCGCCTCGGCGTCCCAGCGAATTTCGGCGAGTCGCGGGGCTGCTGGGGCAATAAAAATAGTAACGCTCGGTGGTGGCAAGCACTGAGTGCCTCCAGCAGGGCAGGGGGCTCGGGTGCACGGAGGAACTGCCCAGCAAAATGGGGACCAACACGCAGTGCCGCTGCTGATGCCGATGCCGATGCCAAGGCAGGCAGCTTGCACCCAGGCAGGATGGCACGGGGGATGCTGGCATTGTACAGCACAAGCCAAACCCCTCTGTTTCCAACTCGTTTGCGCATCACGATGTGTCAGTGGTGCTGGACTACCCAGTCACTGCAAGGTGGTGGAAGAAGCAGTGGAGCACGTCCGAACCTGCACCAGAGCTGCCCCTGGAGCATGCAGGGTGCTGCTGCAGGGCATCCAGAATGGGCACAGGGATGTGGAGAGGGATGTAATGGAACACGTGCCGAGAGGGGTGCGGGGAAGTGCGTGTTAAAGAGAGACGAGCCCCCCAGAGTGGTCACATCCCTCTCGGGTTATTCAGAAACTCAGGGAAAATCAGCCAGGGCTTGCCGTCATGTTTCCCAGCAGCTCACCCGTCTCAGACACTCACACCAGGGAAGAGCAGCTCCTGCGAGGCGCCAGCTCCACGCTACGCAGCGCGCTGCGGTCGCACCCCAGCTCGCCGTCCTGAGGAGAGAGGCTGGGGCGTGCTGGTGGCTCCACCTGCCCCGCTCCTGGTGGCCGCAGGGGACACGGGCACGGGAAGGTTGGGTTGCTCGCTGCTTTGGCTGGGTGGCAGCGCCCTGCATCTGCTTTCTCGCTCTTTCCTGATGGGCTCGGTGGGAAGGACTGACTTTCTCAAGGTGAGACGGTGGTATTTGGTGGCTGAAATCGAGTAAGTTCCTTTAAATTTAAGGTCTGTTAAGAACAGCCCAGCCAAAACCAAATGTAGCTGGAAATATAAGAGCTGGAAGCTTGAATCCTTTGAGATCAATGATAAAACTGCTGTTGTCTTCGGTAGGGCCAGAGCACAAAGGAAAACCCAGCTGTGTTCCAGGGAGTAATCATTCTCCTGAAGCAGTGGGTCATGCTAAGGAGGGATTTCTGGCTGTTATCCCAGCGGCATTGCACTCGGAGAGATGGCTGAGGCAGTAATACTGAGGAAGCTTGATACTTCAGGTCTGTTTTATTGGTTTGATGAAAAATTATCAAGGAACAAATGGGAAAACTAGTTCTTCTTTTCTCTAATACGTAAATGTTTTCCCAGTAAATAATTTTTCTCCCCTGTTATAAATCTTGGGGAGGAACTTCTCGGACAGGCATCTCACCCTGGCTGTCAGCTGAGGGACAGGCCAGAGAGATTGATGGGAAGAAGAAGAAACAAAATACGGAGATTTAAAAATCATCTAGATTCCATTTCTCCATCAGACATAATTTAAAGTGATCCTAACCATCCACATTTCACTGCCTGCAGACAAAACAAGGTGTAACATATATCCCTTCAGAAGCACTTGAGATGATTAAGAGAAAGGCTTTCATAGGCGCGTATTTCCTTGAATAAACACCAGCTCTCCTTCCCCGCCTCGGCGCAGAGCAGCCAGCGAGGGCGGTCGGGTGGAGAAAGGCGCCAAGCACCCTGCCCTGGTGCTCAGCATCTCGCAGAGCGAAACCTCCTGCCTTCCAGACGGAAAAACTAGGCCGGGGCTGCGAAACGCACCACGGAAAGGGGACCCCGGGCAGGGCAGGTATGCAGGGAGGGTTTGCAGGCACGGAAATATTTATAAAAGTAAATCTGCCGATGCCCTTCCACCTCCACCCTGCACTACTCGCACCCATGGCCAGCACGCTTTTCAAGCAAATATTCAATGTCCTTTCTGCAAGAGATGCGCTGAGCGGCCTCAGACACCCCTGGCCTGGAGAGCCCTGCCGACACAGAGCATCTTGCTCGTGTCATGCTTTCATATGGATGCAAGCTTGGATTTTAACCAAAGCGCTCTAATGGAGATTAAACAACTCCACAAGCAGCTGCTCGATGGTGATATTAAGTGGAGACTGGATAAAGTTATCAATTTAGATTGAACTGGGGAAGTTCTGCTAATGCACTTGAACAACAAAGGTGCACAGATGGTAACTGAAATGCTTAGGGAACTTCTTAAGAAAAATCCAGCTGAGCCTTATAAACAAATGTCCTTTGTAAAACCGGCATCTAAGGAGCGAATGAGGGAGACTCTGTCTGAACTACTTTAATTAAAAATTTCTTTTGCCATCAGGGACCTGCCTGAAGTGTGAGATGTTTAAATTGGCCACATGGCTGCAGGGAGGAAAAAGCAAAGGCAGGATTTGCATGTGGCCCATCAGTGCTTGTTAAGGAAACAGCAGTTCGTTGTTGTTTTTTTTTTTTTTTTTTCTAAAAGAGGAAAAAAATAGCTTTGTACAATTCCTTCCTGCTCATTTCTATGGGGCAGGGGTGCTTCTGAGCAGAGCACCTTGCATCCATTCACAGAGGTCTTTGAAGCTGCCCAAACACAAAACATCAGGCTGGAAACCTGAGGGAGGTTGCCTTGCTTGACACGCATACGACTCTCAGCAGAACCAGGCTGCGCAGCTTGGCTGATGGCTTTGAACGCATGCATATGCCTTCCCATTATTTAAATGGCCTGGTTAGATAAACATCAGCACCCAGGGATCGCCATTAATATGCACAAGAACAAATGTTCCAGATTTTAGCCTGTAACTTATTCAAAGCAGTTGGTTGGAGCGGGGCTGTTGCTCTGATGTTGCCTTCAACCCCGAAGCCTCTAGGGGAAGGGATGTGTCTGGCCCCATTCACCTGTCGGAGTGCTCGTACACAAACAGCGATAATCGCTGTGTTTGAGAGGGCTGCAAGTCTGCCTCAACATCCGAGATGCTGTTCTTCTGCAAGGGGTTGTTAGCAGATGGCAGGGCATTGATGTCTCACTGGGCAATCGAGCGGGCTGCATCGTTAGCATCCTTTCATTGCTGCTCCCCTCCTGGGTCCTTCTGGCCTCCAGTCAGGCAAAGGGGTACCCGAGATGTTGATGAGTAAGCGCTAATTCAGTGGAGCTCAGCTTCTGGTCCATGGCTCACCGGGACTTCCAGAGGTGGTCTAGAGCATGATTGCCACTCCCGGTGTGTGCTAGCAGGTGCAATTAGCAATACGTCTCATTAGAAGCTCATGCCAGGAGATAGTGCCCCAGGGAACGGGAGGAGCACGCACATCCCAGTGCCACGTCCAGGAGCCCGGGCTCAGCCTGCCTTCGGCGGCCATCCCGTGCTGAGCCCTGTGCCCGCCAGCAGCAGGCTGGAAGCGAAGAAGTGGTGGTAAGAGGCACGGTAAACCACAGCCAACGTTGGCTCGATGGCCACGCCAGCTTTGCACAGCTCCTCCTCGCAAGCTTGACCCCAGCCTCAGCACCTTTGGGCCAGTAGCGAGGCATCTCCCCGGCACCCAGCATCGCTGCCACGTCCCTCACCCTGGCCACCCTTCCGCACACCACTGGAAACGCCGGCGAAGGGAGGCTTGCAGGAAGATACTCCTCCCAGAGCAGACACGGCTGCGGCTGGCTGCTGGCACCCCAGCTCTTGGCAAACAACCACCACCGCCAGCAAGGCTGGGCACGGGGTGCCCGCTGGCACCCTGCAGCTTCAGCTGTCCCAGCCTCCGGCCAGGAATGTCCTCCACAGTCTGCTCCATGCAAAGGACAGCACCGGCTTGGCTGCCAACTGAACCACGGCAGAGCGGATGGGGAAAGAGAGTGCCTGCTATCACGGGCAAGTGCTTGAAGTGATACGACAGGACAATACATGAAAACAATGAACAGACAGCTCTTTCAGATCACTGGTTTTCCAAATCTTTCCTCATCCTGCTTAGCTAATTTTGCCCTCAGTCTGCATGGGAAGGTGAGTTCATCCTTCATGCCTGCACCTCGATGGACCAGATTTGCAAATACGTTTGATGTGTTTTGCACTTCTGTAAGTTCTGTGAGGTCTCCGCTCTGGTTCATCCTGGGCTTCCTGGGGCATGAGACCCTCATTTAGTGGAGGCTGATGGAGGGAGGGGAAGGCGAAAGGGGGGTTCTGCAGACAGACGAGGGAGAGTGTGCTGTTCCATTTTCTGCGTCCAGAGTTAAATTGTTCTTTATGTCCTGTTATTACTTACCTTTACAAATCCAACTGGTTGAGGAAAAAACAAGAACACCTTGACAGGCTCTTTAAAATCTTATTTTGCTATAAATTGAAATGATACAAGCCAACGACAGGAATGTGTCTTGACATGTCTGGAAACCAAGTGATGTATGTACTTGGACTGGGGCTACACTGTTTGACTTTTCATGGGCTAAGGGGTCTGAGTCTTCATTGCTTAACCACAACCAGCCACATGGACCACTGGGATATTCCTTTCTCCTTTGGACACACAAAAAAATGCTGGAAGCGGGTGCCTAGATGGAGGAGTTATGCCGTACGAGTAAAAATTGCTACACGGGCTGTGCTAGTCAACCTCCCTTTAAAAACAAGCCCTACCATGTGCCTTATTCCCTGGCATTCAATCTAAAAAGTATTTCTCACTTCTCTTTTGGGAGAGCAAACGCTGTGATGTTAGGGGAGGATAAGGGATTTTTCACAGTGCAGAGCAGTTTTTTTCACTTGACAAACAGCCACAGGTATGGGCTTGGAGGCCTCACACCAGCCACAACTCTGTTATCTTGAAACTTCTCGATAAAAGGACTCCAACAGCCCCCCAGCTTCCCGGCAGCAGTGGAAGTAATGCACCGGGCGTTCCTGTAAGCTGTTGTTTAGATTAGATGCATTTTAAAGGATACGTGGAGACTCCTTTTCCAAAAAATGAATTAGATATTGATGTTCAGCTCGTCTGTTTTTCATACTTACAAGCACATGCTAATGTATCAAATGCAACATAATGGCCGCGTGCTGCGAGCCTTGGCCCAGGCGAGGACTTCCTAAGGCGCGCAGAGCTGCTCGCTCCAGTAAAGACCACTTGCATCAACGAGGGCTGGGGCTCCGCAAGCATCAGTGATTAACTCAAAACACAAATGGCTGAGATCAAAACTTTTCAGAAACCCATTAAAGAAAAGGCTGGTGCCAAAACAATAAAAACGCTGTTTGCAAGACCAATTAGCCAATCCATGAAACAGAAAAGAGCAAATCATATATTCACCTTTCCTGGACTCATTTCTAGTGCAGCCTAGTAGTATTCATAACTATCTGTACAGGTACCTGATTCACATACACATACATTTTCATATAATAATACACTGGCAGGGGGGATTGCACTTGTTTTTTAAAATGCTCTTTATATTGGGAGTGGGAGGACTTTCTTGTTGCATCTTGATGCATCTTGGTTGCAACACCCTTCTATGTTTCACGTCAAATATTTTCAGAGCATGTCAGCATGATGATGCTGGCGTTCCTCATGTGCATTGTGACTTGTTCAGAGGTAGACCCGACACCATTGATGCATCATTGTGCATGCTGGAAATCCAAGTTAAAGTAAACTCTGCATGAGGTCTAATGGTAAAAGCTCTAGGATAAGGTCAACAGAGTTTTTGACTAAACACTGCTGCCTCCCTTCCCAGGAAGGGAAGACAGGGATGGCTTAGGACATGCAGTAGCCCGTCCAGGAGATCCCGATGGCCGCTCCATTTTGTGGCTGTCTCCAGACCCAGCTGCAAGCAGAGAGCAGAGGCACTGGGGCTGCACAGGTCCCTGTTGGCAAAGAGCATGGGCATCTGGAGTTCATGGCTGCTTGAACTTTGGGGACACCAAAATTGCCTCTATCTGCAAAACCATTTGTTAGCCTGTCCTTGAAGAGCGAGAGATGGGGATCCTCAGCATCACACGGGGCTGGCATCCTACCCATCCCAAGGCTGGGGTCCAATGCCAAAGACCAACTGAGGGAGATCAGGTTGATATCTGTGGGTACACAAAATGCTGCGCCAAGGAACTGGAGTCAATGTTTTTAACACAGGATTGTTTTGCCAACTGCATATAGTCACATATAAATTCTTTCTGCTTCTTTGCACACTGATCTGACCTAGAAGCTACTTTGCAGAGTATTTAGTGAAAATCAATGCTGACAACAGTAACCGGTTTTTTGGGTTATCCAGTATGAACCAAATAGCAAGATCTCTACTCTTGCTCTTGGGTCACAACAGTATAACTTGGAGAAGTCTGCGCAGGTTCTAGTAATACACATTGCTTGACCTGACCTTATTTGTAAGCCATTCTTAGAAAAGAAGTTGTAACTAATATTATGGCATTTAATTATGAGGTCCATTTTAGTACTCCATCTGCTGTTCTTATGTACTAATGCTCATTTTGTAATCTACTTTGAAAAATGCCAACTCTTTACACTTTATTATATGCTATGTGCTGGTCAAGTTGCTCAGGACAGCAAAGATGTCCTTACCTTCGGGGCACAAGTTTCCATTTTCTCCTTATTTGTGGTCCAGCTCTACAGAGCAGTGACCCTGTTCACAATGGGGTTTCCTGAAATGCTGAGAAGCCATCCAGTTTTCCTCTCAGGAAGGGGGCTGTGAGACATGGGTATGCCTTGTGACTTCCAGTTTTGCAAACATCTATATGTCACAAATGCTGGTGGCTGTTGCTTTGGGTTTTTCTCAGAGAGGTGCAACTGGAGCAACTCTCAGCTGCACTTTGCAGAGAGCCTGCCATCATCAAAGGGCATTCAAGAAGCTTGCACACCTAGGATAGGTTTCAAGGAAGATGTTTGAACCTTTGAGATGCAGAGCTAGAAATAATATTGCAGTTCTGGATTTGGCAAGCGGACAAATGCTTGTGTCCGGAAACAGGGTGGAGGCACAGCGGGCTGATGCCGCCCAGCAGAGAGCTGGGACTGCCATTTCTCTGAGAGAATGGGGTTTGTTTGCTCTGGTTCCTTTCCAAAGTCATTCTGGTGCCACAGAGGTGAAAGGATTTCAGGGAAACTTTCAAGATGCTCATTTGGTCAAATCCAAACCTTTTTTAAAGCATGCCTCAGCAAAATGACTTGCAGTTTCACACGGGAAGGCTGCACGGTGCATCAGCACAGCAATGCCGTGGATGGTGCTGAGCCCATGGGGGGTCTGGAGCCATCAAAGGCCAGTTAGATTTTCCAATATCCTCTAACTGGTCCTAGAAGGAAAAATATGGGAAGTCTTTTGGGTGCAATATGAGCTGATTTTAAAAAAATAAAATAAAACGAAGCACTAATTAACTGTGTTATTAAAGGTCCATCCACTTTGCTGTAGGAAGGAGCAACATCTTCTAGGATGGATGCTTGCTAGTAAATCAGGAGGGCTTTGTTCGTCTGCCAGCTCCCCCACAGGCTGGCTGGGTGGTCTTGCTGCTAGTCAAATCTCTTTAACCTCAGTTTCTCTATCAGCAAGATGGGGAGGAAAACTATGTATTCCCCTCTCCCCTTTAA
The DNA here is from genome assembly GCA_013399115.1 of Anseranas semipalmata. NCBI lineage: Eukaryota > Metazoa > Chordata > Aves > Anseriformes > Anseranatidae > Anseranas > Anseranas semipalmata. The sequence goes on from VXAA01004738.1 coordinate 132,665, forward strand.
TGAATGTTGAACTCAGAGAAAGAAAGAGGGAAAGAGAAAGAGCGAAATGAGAAAGAAAGAAAGAAAGAAAGAAAGAAAGAAAGAAAGAAAGAAAGAAAGAAAGAAAGAAAGAAAGAAAGAAAGAAAGAAAGAAAGAAAAAGAAACGTACTACAGAAAGCTGAAGTGTGCTCTTATTTGTTATACAGCAAAAGTTCCTGGGTGAGGAATACCTTTTCCCATTGTTTATTGCAGAGATTTTTAAGATAGAGGGGATCCAAGAGAAGATTTGTCAGCTGCTCGCTGAGGAAGGAGACAGGCAAAAGCTGCAAAATCCTGAATGGGATGCCTTCCAAACCGGAGGAATTGGGCAGAAGTCTTCTGTCAGCAGACTGATAATCTGCTTTGCTGCCTAGAAAGGTGGCTGGCAGGAACTGCCCCAAAACATCTGGTACCACCTTGGATCTGACAGGGCTTCCCGCAGGAATGCTGGGACCCAATTCCTGCGATGAAGAGGCCAAAGCCGTACCCCACCTTGCGAGAGAGCAGAGAGGAGGAGCTGGTGGAGGAGGCGTAGCAGAGAAGAGCCGGACATGCAGACACGTGGGGTTAACCCAGCCCAGTGGGTCACACTCGACTCCTTGCAGGAGCAAGTGAGGGCCATGCATCAGGATGTTCATTCAACCAGATCAGGTTTCCCTGTGCCCTAAGCCAGGGCTCACTCGATCTCTTTATTAGTTTATAGTCTTTCTTGATCCAGTCTGTTTTTTAGTTAATTGCTTTTTACCTTGGCTTATCTAGAACAAGCTTTTTATGTAACAGCCTTTGCTGAGATAAAGAGCATGATAGATGGAGCCTGGGTACTGCAATTTGGTATTTAGGCGGTTCTGCCAAGAATGTGGTCACGAATGTTGTAAAAAATGGTAAATCTGAACATCCACAGTGTCTGCTAAGTCAAAAAGCTGAAGCTCAAAGACGAAGGCAGCCATCCAGAGGGAAAAGGATTGGTATTCAAGGTAGCCAGTCTAGACATAATTTTACCACCCGACACCTTTAGTCTAGTAGTCTCTTCTTGTAGTCCTTTGGAGGAAATTCTGAGATTGCATTACATGGCTTTCTACCATCCATTCCACAATTTGCTAGAGCAAACTGCAAGGTGTTAGCAAACAGTGGGAACAGTAAAAATGCTTACTTCGCTGCTGTTGTGAAAGCGGAGGTATAATGTATCTATTTACTGAATTACAGAAAATTGCTTTCCTCCTGCAGATGAGTGTTGGCAAAATTGGTCACTTAATTCTGAGAGACGGAGAGAAAGGTAACAGCAATTACTTCAATGTCATGGCAACACATGCCAGAGCTGTGAGGAGCGCAACATCTCCTCACTCGGAAAAATCCTGTCCTCAGGAACAGCTCAGCACTGTGGTTTAACGGGAGCTCTGTGAGAGCACAGGACCGACATCGAGTGCCACCTCGTCTGTCTTTGCAGCCATCTCGTGTGACAGGGTGCTCCAAGGGGCTTTGCAGGGTGGTGTGGCATTGGACACCATGAGTGTGGGGCTCGGGTTCTTCCACGTGGGCTGTTGTGAGAGTAAGCGTAAGCTATCCAAGCTAATCATATGGGAATAAAATCCTTACAGGCTGCAAATTGCACTGAGTTGCCAGGAGCTACACCTCTCCCTCCCCAAAATCAGCTCTCTTGCCTTCAGCCAGGGCCCAATGGGCCGTATGGGTGGAGTAAGGGTGGGTTCCCAGTGATATCATGGAAGGATATGGGCTTGCCTGTGAATTCCTGTGTCTTCTCCTGAGCTAATTTCACTCTTTGTTTACTCTTATCAGGACTTCTGCAGCCAAGAATTAATTAGCTGCATTAGTACTGCGTTAGTACATCGGGATCCTACCAGTTCAAGGCATTGTATGCACACAAAGCCAAGAAGATCTGCACTACTTAAAACAATTTTTAAAGGAAACCATTACTAAGCACTATTACTACTGAAATATCAGCTAATCATAGAGCAAAAATAAACACTTTGGTGGGCAACGTCTCTTCAGCTCCACAGCACAAAGCAAGCGGTGGCAGGGGTCAGGAAGAAGCTGTTTTAGTGAAGACTTTTGCCTTCTTTGCTTGCTGAAGAACGTTTCTGGTGCCTTGCACCATGCCTGGCAGTGCCGGTACAGGCCAGAGCCTCAGCTACTGCATCACCCAGGGCGGTGGATGTTTGCTTTTGTGTATTTTTTTTAAGGAAGGATAAAAAGCATCCTAAACAGAGTGATACTGTATCACACGGAATTAATGCAGTTACTTGAAGTGAGACACGCAGAGGTTATTTGCTTCCTCTATTTGCTAAAATAAATAAATCGTGTGTAGATTAAGTGCTGTGCAATGAACACAGCATTGTACACAATATTCCCCGGCACAGGCTTACATTTCCAAGATAAGATACATGGCAGTGAAGGCTGATGAACTACAGACTTTCACATGAAACTATTACTAACTACTATTACTACTAAAAATATCACCTCGCTATACTTGCTAAAATAAACATTTATATGCACAGATAATCCCCAAGCTTCAATGTATAAACCAACTGGTGGTGGATAACTGTTAGAAAAAGCTGTGCCAATAAGCACACTGCTGCAGTTTGCCTGTTAGAGGCTCTTCTTGCTCCGCGTCCAAACGATTGACAGTAGTTGGGACACTTCGGCAAGTGGAAGCGAATCCAGACTGCGGCGTGTCTCAAAACGAAAAAAAAAAAATGGGGAGCTCGGAGATTCTTTTCTTTTTTTTTTTTTTTTCTTGGTTTCAATTAGAAGAAAATCATTACCAAATATTTTCACATCGTAATTTTCATGCTGATGAGAGCATCGGACCCGAATAATAGGAGTCTCATTTCCTCTTAGGAAACTAAACGAGAAATGAGGCTTGGAAAGAAGCTCCCAAAGTCAGCTAATCCATTGCACAGCTCCAGGAGAGGATTGCCCACAGCACACGGGGCATCAGGAGCCCGTCTGCTTCACAGAAAGTGTGCTGGGATGCTCCGCATGAGCCAGCCCTGGGAGAAAAGCCCCCATCGCAGCGTGCTCCCACCTCCTTGCATCTTGAGAGGAAGTCCATAAGCCATGTCTAGCGAGTAGACATCCTTGTCCATGAAAAGTTTCTGACCTGCAGGAGGCTTGTATTTGTTTTTCTGTTGCGCGGGAAGACTAGGCATTAAGAAGTCATTTGCTAGACAAAATCAGCTCCAGGATCCAAAACTTTCTACAACGGGAGACCAAAACCAGATGGGAAACTTAATGGGAAACTTATCCAATTGCTCTTGTGCAATGCTTCTGTTAAGTGAGACCATGGCTATGTTTAAGCTGAGTATTTTGCAAGTGCACAGGAAAAAATAATGTTACTAAAGTTACCCTTCATAACACTGAACTTTTTTTTTTTTTCCAGGATGGATTGAATTTAGCCATTAACTTAATACCAAATTCTAGGATCATGAAAGATGATCCAGAACACCTTGGAAGCACCACCTAGGTGCCACAGTAAACACTTTGCTGTTGATACTCGAAGACACAACCAATTCAGGCAAGGTGGGGCCAGTTACATTGCTATGTTTGTGCTTTTTGAAACAACCCTATCAACCATGACCTGCTATTTTAGGCAAATCAGATCGAATGCAGCTATCAGTTCTCTTAAACTACATTTGTCCCTGTGCTTCTGCCTATTTTTGCATGCCTGTGAAGGTGAATACTTCATGTTAGGCAGCACCATGGCCTTAAAATAAAACAGCGCAGCTCATCAAGCACAAGAGAAATAGCTGTCAGTGATTACACAGCGAGAGTTTGTCAGGTAAATCTGCATGCAAAAACTGCAAGACACATGCCAAAATCATGTACTGTGGCTCAGCAGATCCAAATCCAGGAATAAAGATAAGCCAGCCTAACCATCTGGACACATATGTCATACAACAATCTATGCAATTTGGTTTTTGCTCTTAAATCCTCCTGTCCTAAAAAAAAAAAAAAA
>VXAA01004738.1:136682-148085 GCA_013399115.1 Anseranas semipalmata
AAAAAAAAAGACAAGTTAACTTTAAACAGTTTTTTCCTACCACAAACATCTAAATTGGGAAATCCTTTAGCAAGCTGTTCCTTTTCTATTCCAAATCCTAGGAAAAAACAAAACAAAACAAAACAAAACAAAACACCTGTACAATTAAATTCTGCCACAGAAATCAATGTAGACAGGCCCCCTTTCAATGCTAGGTGCTTGTTTTCATGTATTAAATGTTGCTAGTAGATGTGTGAAAAAAAAAAAAATCTCAATTTTTGCCTTTCACAATGTGACTTCTAAGAAGTATTTTTTCAGTGCCAAGAAAGATCAGTCACATTGCTGGCAGTAAGAAGCACTCCCACAAGCTGTTAAATTCTTTACCTGCAGACGAGTGGCTCTTGAATAGGTAAAAAACTATTTCCTGCCTTTTGAAGATACGAAAGAGAACCTAAAGGATTACGAAATCCCTATAACTGATAACCTTTGGACAGCAGCAAAGGCGAGGATAAATGACCAAATTCATCCACCATCTAACTGTTTAAAGTCATGGAGTTCAAGCAGGAGATGAACTGCCTTCAGCAAAGCTGTGGTCTACAAGGTGTTGTGTGCTCATGGCCCTTAATGAGTATTGTGAAAGAACAGTGGATATTATGATTGACAGCAGTAGTATATATATAAATATATATATGTATGTATGTGTATGTATATTTAACAATCTGGAAATAGCACACAACACTTTAGAGGAATGAAACCACAGAACTGGGGTAAAATTAACAAAGGTGCCAGCATGATGCAGAAGCCTATTTCCCAATTTTAAAAGATCCTACAGACTAGACAGGGAGTCTGGAGCCGAGAAACTCCTGCCATCACTTGGTCCAGAAGCGGAGGTGAGCTCACCCACAGCGTGCCAGCTTAAGGGAGCTCAGCAAGGGTTTGTTTGTTGTGTGTGTCCTACAATCACGTATGATCAGGATGTCGCCTGAAAAGATTTTTGGCATATAACTACTCATTAAAGCCTACAAGACCAAGTTGTACGCATGTGGTGAGCACTGGGGCTGGAGCTGGGCTGCAGACGTGTCTCTCCCCTTCTTCTTCTAAGGTCCTGCCAGCATCCTTACCCACTTCATTTATGGCTGGCCCATGGTTACCCATCTGTCATCAGGTCAGCATCAGGCACGTGGAGGCCATGAAACCCCCAGCACGTGCTCCTCAGGTGGTGTAACACAGACCAAACCCAAATTTCCAGGCAAGGACAGCGTTACCTTACAGCCATTGTCCCCCCGAGAAAAGCTGTAAATACTTTCAAGATCTCCCTGATACCAGTAGTAATTGAGGATGATCTACCTCTCATGGAAACAAGTTTTGTTTCCAGGCAGATTTAAGTAACTCAGTCCTCTGCTTTGGTGTTATTTTCCTCTCTCCTACGATATTTTGAAAATTCACAAGAAATCCAGAATTGTTGTTATTTATTATCCATCTGTGTCAGCACCCTCACAATCCTGGAGGATTTCCTCATGTTCAAGAGGGAGTGGTTCCTGCTCCATAAAATGCATAGCATCTGAGTGGATGGATAAGCCAAAAGAGGGCCATGAACCAACATCATGGAAATGTAGAGAAAGAAAGTGGTCTGTTCATAAGACTTGAGGTTTTGCTGGAAGGATTGATGCATATTGGCAAAAATATCCCCCCAGCAGTGTAAACATTGATCATTAACACAGGCAGGTCCTCCTGCTCTTCTATCTCATGCCATTTGGGAGATGAATTTAAGCTACACAAGAAGAGTTTTAAAGCCAGTACGAGGTGTGTTTTGTTGAGCAAGAAGTATCTGGTTGCAATGGTACAATGCTGCTGCTAATTCCTCTGAGCATATGCAAAACCAGTTCCTGCCCTATATGTCCTTGCTAAATCTGCTGAAAAAGTATGAATTCAGAAATACTCACCTGGAGCCACATCTGACTGGTGTGTGCACCAATGACCAAGCCAGAAGAAGCACAAACTGGGCAGGGTGAGAAACCAGGTAAAGAGGCACTCTGTGAGTACTCCACAAGCAGAGCTATGGAGGACAGTGACAGACAGAGCCTACGTGATGACAACCTGCACATTTTCCTGCATCCTCCGACCGCAGTCCGGCCGTGCTTCCCTCTGCACCACCCACGTCAGCCCATGGACAGCCTCCCCCTGAACTAAGGATGGCCCACACTTGGGTTTGCAGGGGATGAACCATGTAGCAGCACTGGCTGGTAAGAGCGTGTCGGCAATTAGAGATCAACAGTCTGGTATCTGGTATTTTGTCCATCATAGTAGGAATTTGTTAATAAATACCAGTTCTAAATAGTAGAAGCTATGTGACTATAAAAACTGCAAAAGCTGATGGGGACTTCGAGATGGATGTAATCACCTGCAGTGACAAATGAACTCACTTTTTGAAGCTAACAAACAGCTTCTCTTGAATTCCTCTGATTCCTCTATAACATAGACTGCTGTGACTTTATGGATGTTTTCTCTTGAGCCAAGCTGACCAGAATGACTGGATTTAATATTATATCACAAAATGACAGGAGGAGTTAGTGATACGTATCGCCTTTACATGCCATTTCCCACAAGGTCTAAAAAAGATCATCATACTTTATTTTATGATCAGCAGGTCATTCATCTATATCTGCTTTGAAGCCACAGTAGACTTTTTGCCAATCACTAATAGAAACTAAATAAACACAGCCAAACAGTGTCATCTATCTGTGTGGTGAGTAATTATAAGGGATTCCTCTTTAAATAGATGCTTAAGTAAATATAGAAATATCATTTTACAAATGCTGGCTCAAGAAGAGATGCTGGGGAATTACAAAGGAGGGACACCTCACTCGCATATGTACATATCTTAGTGCCACTATGACCCTACACAGTTATCGAGTACACAGCAAAGGAATTTGTTATTTCAGCTTTTATAGTTGCATGTGAGCTTTCTTCAATGCACCATCAACTGATGCTCAGGACTGAAAAGTACTTTTTTATTTCCAAAGCTTCATTCATAAAAACAACCTTTTCACTGAATGTTTTTGTTCCCGTATACAACAGTATTTATTTCCCACGGAGGCTACTGGGGGGCTATTTCATATAATGTATCAGGAGCAGGGTTGTACCGCAGTGAAGTGATCCTTCTTTACCCCATTGAGTTGTGTTACTCATGACCCCGCCGCACCGAGCACAAACAACTGGGTGTTCTGGCTGGCACGAGTTATTTCACTCTGCCCGTTTCAGCTCTCCCTCCGTGTCCGCAGCCTCATTCCTTTCTGCTCTGGGGCTGGCATGCAGGTCGAGGGGCGGCCGGTTCTCAGTGTCACGCGGAGCCGTTTGTGACCTGTAATGCAGTAACAGCATTAAGGCTGGGTTTGTTTTGGAAGCTCAGCACCGACTGGGACCTCAGTGGGCAAAACTCAATTAACCAGGGGAGGAGGGCAGCAGAAATCGGGAAGGGGAAGTGGCTGAAGTGATGGGGAAGCGCGAAGTGCCATAACCAGAGTTTCAAATACCTCTGCAATTGTCTGCAGATCAGCCAAGTGGCTGGTGACTCCCATTGATGCCTGCCAGCACAACAGCACTACTGCTCACCCGCCCAGTCGAGCTGGATAGCTCGGCTGGAAGATTTATCTCCTGGACAAATAATGAAGGTGCTGGTAGTGAGGGACCAGGCAGACACGCATACAGATGGGCAAGCGAGAGTGGGGCAGAGAGAACCACAGCCAGGCAGGAAACCAGGACACTCAAATCTGTAGAAAGAAGGGAACAGGTCCCCGCCACGGGCAAGGGGACGGGCGCACTTAACGCATCTGCGGTCTGAGCAGTGACTCTTGTATTTCCACCGTTTGTTCTTCCCCTCCCCTCTGCAGCCCAAGCCCTTCAACCTCCACACATTCGTGCCCCCCCCCCCTTTCCTCCTGATAAAACTGTTGAACCAGAAAGGAAGAAAAATGCAGACCTTTTGCAATATTGCTGCCATGGCATGAAAAGAAGTTGGCAGGGAGGCCCAGGAGCCGGGATTCCTGGGACTCGCAGCCACACGCGGGGAGACAGCAATAGGACCCAGGCTTGTGCAAGAGGACGTCCCTCCTTCTGCAGCGCTCGGCACGGTTCTGAGCTCAGTGGGCTGACATGGAGAAACGCCATATCATTGTTTGCTTTATATCAAACGGGGCCGTGCCATCACTTTTTTAGGGAAACGGCTGCTCCCTGGCTGCCTGCAGCCGCGCGGCGGGAGCTGCGGCCAGGCGCGCAGGCGAGGTAGAGCCAAACAGCTGCTCCCAGCTGGGCAGCAGCACCGGCTCCCACCGAGCTGCTGCAGACCTCCGGGGCTGCCAGAGCTCACCGGGGTGCAAAGCAGTGGCCCCCACACCGCACCGCTGCTCTCCTGGGAGGAATGCTACCTGGCAGAGCCGCAGCTCATCACCTGCCCGCACACTGCCCTGCTGTCTTATCCCGGTGGTCTTGTCCTGCCGGTGGCAGGCGGGTCCCTCCAGGGGTGACTCGCCCATGCCACGTTGGTGCCTCAGAGAAGGGAGAGGGATTGCCCTCTGGAGGCATTTGTCTCCTCTCGGAGTCCCTAGAAAGAGCCTACCTGACATCAGACCAGAAATCGAACTTTCTTCTGGCCACAGCTAGGCAAGGTGAACACCACCAAGGTGCTTCACCTTATCAATGGCCTGGCCAGGAGAGTACCAATGGTGACATAAACTGTTTCAATCAACGTCAAATGGTCTATGAGATAATTGATTTTTTCCTATCTAATCTAGAGAACAGAGACCAAGTGCCTTGGAAGATGCTGGAACAGAAATACACACTGCCCTCAGGGGTGAATATAATGGCATGGGATTTCTGTACGTTACAACATTCCTTTAAAACCATGTCATCTAATGACAGACTTTCTTCTCTTTGTTTGGGGGGAGGGAGAGAGAAGTTAGCTTTTTTATACTATTTCCTCTCTATTTCTCATTTTAGTTTTCAGATAGATACATGCTGTGGAATACATTTTAACTGTAAATAAAAATATGTTCTGCTTCATATACCTTCCTTTTGAGAGTAAGCATGCACTGGACGGCTAGGACCTCAGCCTTGCAGTCACAGCTCAGCGAGGAACCTGTTACTATGCCAGGCTACAGACTGGTAAACTGAGGCAGGGGGTTGGCCCCATTAAAAAGGGTCTCATGTAAAAGGCATTAAACCAACTCTGCAGAAACTTCAGAATACATGAAAATCTCTATAAAACCTATGGAATTTAATAAAGAACTCTCAAGGAGAAATGTTTTTTTTTTTCTACTTCATTGCTCTCCCAACAGAGCGTGGTGAGTATTTCCTATTAAATTCCACGATGCTCCCCCACCACGGCGGGAACACCGCTGCCCTGGCGGCGCAGACCCTCCAGCACACCCAGGGTCACCCGAGCAGCCCCGGGTCAGCGCCAGCAGGGCCGCAGCAGCGATGCCGCCGCCGTGCCAGCCTCCGCACCCGGCGGCGGGGAAGGGCAGCAGGGAGGGAGGGAGGGAAGGAGAAGCCGCCNGGCGGCGGCTCGCCCAGGCCCAGGCCGCGGCCCAGGCCCCGACCTAGGCCCCGACCTAGGCCCCAGTCCCGACCCAGGCCCAGGCCCCGGCCTCCAGCGCCGCGATTGTTTCTTCAAGTGTGTAATTAACGGCCCTAAAAACGCGGGCTGCAGGTACCCGGCGGAGGAATGGGCGAAAGTTTGTCTTCATGCACAGATTGCTGCTTGCTCGGCCACACGCGCCCGCTTCGGGCTGCACCGAGGCTGGCGGGGGGCCTGTGTGGCACAGAGCACGGCAAACTCCATGGGCTGCAATTTTAGTATCTATTAAATATGAAATAATGGAATTATTTCAAAATGTTTATTTATTTTATTTTATTACTTCATTCTTTGTATTACTGAATATTTCACCTTCGTGCAATTGAAAGATGCCCCAAACTCATGGCTCGGCTGACACCTTTATCCCACCATTGCTGCCATAACCAGGGCTACGTCCAAAACAGTGCTAGGTGAGTTTCTTGGGAGAGTGTGGCCAGCAAAATTTTCTATTCATGGAGCTAGCGTTTAAAATAGTATAGAAAATACATCCTTCCTTATTTCTGAGGCCCCTGAGTAGCCTTGCATTCACAGTAAGTCAAAGCAATTAATAGTCCTTTTGGCTTCACTTAATCCAATTTACCACATTTTTTCTTTAATTAATATATTGCAAAATAGTTTAACTAGTCCAAACTAAACAAGCCTTCAAATCAGTGCCAATTACCTTACCTGCTGCCCTGCATCTTCAGAAGCAGCAGAAGTGTCACTGCCACAGGAACAAGAGAGGCAGGAGGGTTGCAGCTGTGCCCAGGTGAGCTATCCTGTCTTCTGCATCAACACTACGCGCTGCTGAAATCAAGTCACTGTAATACCTTGTAAATGTCTCATTTTCAAATTCCCGAGCTCAACGATATGCTATGCAATAAAATGAACGTGAATGCTTGTGTGTTATGCACAGCTCTGCCACCCCTGTTTTTGCAAACTCACTGAGAGCACCTCATAGGCAGTTACCCAAGTTAAATTTGAGATGGAGGAAGACGATGCAGAGAGCCATTAGACTCACCAGAGGTATCAGAATGACATGCCATGTTTCTAGACAGCTCAAATGGAGAAGCTGAGATCTTGCTGTCCCTTCTTTGTCTCTCTGGTCAAGTTTTGTATTGAATGTATTGATTCAGTTGTTGGAATAGAACATGAAAAGATGGCATTTGTAAGCATAAATGGCCAGCTGTCCATTTGCCTACCGTACAAGTGTCAAATCTCTAATCAGGCAGTGTAACTGGTCCTATCAAGCATGCGTTGGACTTTGCATCTTTTCGTGTAGCCATATATTCCTGCAAGTCTAAAACATGGAACAGAAAGGTTCAGACAGATTGCTTTCCTCAAAGTGAGCTAAAAGCTTAACACTTATCTTTAGGATTTCAAGGTAAGAAAAAAGCTCTTTGGCTCTTTGCTTCAGAATATGATTGATGTTGCACTCTAGCAACCTACCTCCCTAAGCAGGACCTTGTGAGGAAGCCCTGAGAGCTCTAACCTCACTTGGACTCTGTTGGGAGGTGAGGTGCTCGGCTCCTTTAGGAGACTGCACGCACTTTGCAGAGCAGAGCCAGATGGGCTTGAGAAAGCCGACATGCAGACTTCCTAGCGCATCACCATAAACAAAGAGAGTAATAATAATAATCCTTAGCACGTAATGACAATAGCGGTTGGGGCCGTGAATGGAGTGGTTCTTTCAAACCTCTGTTTATGGTGCCTGTGATATCACTCAGTCTGGCAGGAGGTCTGCAGCTCGGATTTCTTAAGGCCTTTAGGAGGTGGTAATTGTCTCACTTTTGCTTTAAACATAGTGTTAATTACGTTTCTAAACAATGGCTATAAACTCTTTAATTCTTTGTGAAGTGTTCCCTGTCTCTATGATTTTGTGTGTGTGTGTGTGTGTGTGTGTGTGTGTGTGTGTGTGTGTGTGTGTGGTGGCAGGGTGGGGGGGGGGGTCACAGTTAAATACCATCACGGGAGCTATCAAATGAAAACATTCACTTTTAATTTTGCTCATTGTAGCTGATAGACTTTAATTTCAAAGTGGTGTCTTTCTTTGAACTTGGAGGCATAGTTATCATACGATCCTTTACAGTGCACGTTCCCTTTGCTTCAAATAGCTTTTCTTCTCTATTCCATAGGTGGTGTTGGGTGGCTCAACTTTGTGTCATTAATCTATGCCAGCAACCTCCCCAAAAAAGGATAAAATGAAAAAAAAAAAAAAAGTATGCCTGTAATATCCTTTGGGGTCCAAAGTTCCTTTGGATCTGATATGATGTCTTTGAAAAAATCAAATACTAACACATTTGGGAAATGGTGGGCCATGCTCTAGAAGACCCATCCAGCAGCCCACAGCTATCTCAGCCAGTATAGCTGCTCTTACATTCTCACCTAATATGTAATTTTTCTCTTAAATGAGGAGAACAAGTCTGGGCCTCCTTTGGATTAATCATTGCTATCAGATGGCATGCCTTCTTCCCTCAAGATGAAACGAATGTGGAGGTTTGGGTAATATGCTTTTGAAAATCCAATCTTCAAATTACACTTTACTATTAATACCTTTTTTTTTTGTTGTTGTTAAGTTTATGCAATTTGAGTTGTGAAATCAGGCTAGTCAGTTCCTCTCCAATCCTATACTTCTTGTTTGCCTGAAACTCCCTTATTTCAGGTTCAAAGGAAATTTTTCATCCTGGAGGTAGTCCCTATCAGGCAGGGTCCTGACTTTCATTGCAGTGCCACTCTTTAGTTCTCAAGCAACTTCTACCACTAGGATATTTCAGAGAAAATTCAATTCCAAGCAGGTTGTTTTCCCTGGAACTGAGCCACGTCGAAGACTGTCATGAAAGCATTTCTGTTGGGTTTAATATTTGTTAAAAGTTATTAAAAATCCCAACCCTACATTTAGACGAATGAGGACTTTTCAATTATCTGTCTTAATGCACTGGCACTACTAATTCATAAATTATCAGGTCTGAAGGGCTATTCCTACTGTCTAGACTACCCACCTGAGTAATGCAGGCCAGAAAAGCTCCCTGCATTCGTACAGGTTTGAACCAGCTGGAGCTCATCTTTTGAATACCACCGAAACCTCACTTCAGAATTGTTATTGACAGAGAATCCACCACAGCCAGTGGTTAATTACTGTAACTGGATCATTACCTGTGAAAAATGATGCTTTGTTTCTCTCTTGATTTTTCCTAACAGAACTTCCAGCTTTTGGCTCATGCAGCATCTTTGATACACTCAAGAAACCATTAGCAAAGCTTTTTTCCCCTATGTGTGATTAAGTCATTAGACTTCTAAGATGTTGCTTGTCTGCAGTTGTGGGGCATCTTTATTTGCATGCATCTTCTCAGCTGTCTCTTAAGCACATCATACAGGTGTAAACAGAGACAAAAATGTCTCATAGAGATATAATGTTCCCATAGATAGAACAGAAAGAAGTGCCCAAGAATTTGCTGTTTAAAATGAGGACTTATCTTGGATTTGAGGACAAGAAATCTAAAACATGTTCTCTAAAAGTAGACTGTTGCACAATGTAATGGCAATTCTCTACTCTTAAAATATCATTGCTTTATAAAGTGCTCACATCTCAGATGTCTGATCATTGAATTTTCTTTTCATGTAAAACTGTAGGTCAGTATGAGGAACGCTGATTCCGAAACATCATAAATGTGAATTTTCTTTTTAGAACAGGGTTATCCCAGTCTCTGATGGGACAAATTTCCCATTAACATCAGTGGGAATTTCCCCTGGAAAAGACTGGGAAAAGCACAGGCCAGCACCTCACCACCAGTGAAGACAGCCAGTGTTTGAGGAAGAGAAACCAGCTCCACAGTGCACCTGGCTAGGCCACCGCAATAAATACAGAAAGACACATCGATGATGTTAAGGTTATGACCTATCACGTTAAAAAGGAAGGAACTGCAAAATTATACCCATACCTGCCAGCAGTAGGAAATACAGAAGCTGGTGATTTTCCTCCTGCTTTGCCTGACACTCTCCCACCCCCTTTACAACCATTTCTCTCTGCAAAAGAGGTTTTGGTAGTTTTGTTTCTAACGAAGGAATTGTAGGTTCCTCCCACTTCTAAATGGATGTGCACAGCCGTGGCACCTGGCAGCCCCTCTCCTGCGTTATCAGCTGGTCCTGAAGAACGGCACATCCCTGCCTTGTGGCTGCCATCTGAGCAGGATCTGATAAATCCCCCTGAAGCCTGATAGTCGTGCCAGAAGTCAGGGATTAGCTTGATAACGTTAGGACTGAAATGCCACTTCTAAGTGGCGGACACCCCGCCCTTCCCCAGTCCCCTGGGCTATCCATAGGTGTCGCAACGTAGCGGTCAGGACCACATGTTCGTGGGATGTCCCGGGTTTACTTGCTTTGGTGCTCTGGGAGGAATCCGAGTGAAGGCACCCTGAGGACTGCAGGCAGATCAGGAACACTGGCTGAAAAGAGAAAGCAGCTGTCTCCAGCGCTGCTCTGGACTCCAGAGGTTTCAGGTGAAGGAATCTTTCCTCTGACCCATGTCAGCCACAGCTCTTTTTGTACACGCCACTATCTGGTCCAGCGCCTGGCAAATACTATAGGTAATTACAAGTAAAACATGGCAGTTCGTGCACTTGGCAAATGTACTTACTTGAAATAAAGAGGATTTTGATTTACACCACTGAAACAAAGTCCTGAAAGTGGGATACAGCTATATTGTCTGCATGTGCTTATCTTTCCAATGTTCCAGTAAACCTGCTTTGCTTTCTGTTTCCATGCAGAAAAATCCCTTCTTGAGTGCTTACACACCAAAACAAGTCTGAAAACACATATTCACTAATTTGGAAATTTGAAACACATAAGTACAGGTACAATACCAAGAAAGTCAGAGTTACACCTAAGATGGTGCATTAAGAATGTGTATTTTACATTAATATTGAGCCTCCCACTCGGCAAGATCCTGGAAGCACTCCACAGAGTACACACCGATCCCCAAGGCATTCACCTCTTCCTCGCTGGAGGAAGAAATTGCTCTCTTCCACAGCATCGGGTGTTGCACAAGGGATCTGCAGGCTTCCCTTTATCTGTGCAGCCAAGTATTCCACCTGCCTCTGCCCCAGTCTCCCCTCTGCACCTCCCCACCGACAGCCCCGGTCTCTTCCCTCTCACCCATGGCTCCCAGGTGGTGTCATGTGCCGTGTGTGCTGTCACCGTGGCTCTGCTCTGTGAAATCCCCGGCTCCTGTGACATCCCCTTCCAGGCCAGCTGGCCTCAGTCCCCTTCCCCTGACCTCCCTCAGTGCCCATGTCAGGAATTCGGCAGGAGCTGGGCTGGACGATGGTCCCACCAGCAACACGTATAAGCGTGTAGGTCTGATGTGGATTAGCTGACACAGGTTGTGCCTGTACGGCTGTGAGTGTCCGCCAGAGATGCCGTGAAGGTGCTGCTCCTCCTGCCCACCTCGGCTTGGTCCCCACGCCAGCATCACAGCTCTGGGATGCAGAAGCCTGTTTGGCAGCAGCACTTACCCTCCGACACCGGCCACATTCATTCATTGTTCCCCGCTGCTTCCCTGGGCAGACATCACACTGGATCTGCTCTGATCTCTGCCCCGTTTATGTTCCTCTTTGGTGGAGATTGCTACATCAGCCTGAAGGTTCATATGTTCAAAATAGCAAATTCTTCTACTGCGAGGCTAGAATTAGGGAGAGATCATACTGATATTATTTCCTTGACATTGGCATAACAGAGTCCAGGCAAGGAGACTGCCTTGTGTTTGTCTCCCCTCTAGATACAAAACCGAAGCAGTACTGTCCTGGTTTCAGCTGGGC
>VXAA01004743.1:2068-82715 GCA_013399115.1 Anseranas semipalmata
GTGGTGCAGAAGTTGGTGCGCGGCCACGCGTCGCCCCGTGATTGAAGCGCGCTCCTTTCCAGCCCTCAGTGAGCACCCCCGCGATCTTTCCTTTATTTTATTTCATTCTTTTTATGCAAACGCTCCGGGCGGCTCTCAGGGAACCACCGTGGGTGTTGGCGAGGGTCTCGGCAGCCTCCCATGACCTGGAACGCCCTGGCAGCAGCGCGGTGCCGTGCCGGCTGTCCACGCAGGCCACGCACAGATGCTCGCCGCCCAGCGTGACCGGCGAGCGTGCAAAACGCCTCTGGCGACGCACCACCGACAAGCGGTTTCATCTGCGTCTAGATACTACGTGCAGGCACACGGCGTTGCCTTCAAGAATTCCAACAACTAAGTGTAGAAAAATCCCCACCTGCCTTCCACGGAGTTCTTGCGAGCACAGAAAAGGGACCACGTTCGCTGAATAAATTATGCATCGCAAGTTATTCAGCCGGCTCCTCTCGGTACCTCCATGCAGAGCCCAAGAAGCATTGCTGCAGCCGGCTGCCGCGAGCGCAGGCACCAAGCAGTTAATAAACGAATGTCTCTGTCAGAGGAATCGTTTTAGCCCTCTGTAAATTACAGAAAAGGAAGGGAAAGTCGTACCGTTTGATTGGCTTTATATATGTAAGTGAATGAAAGCTTTATTTACAGATGACAATTTTATTTCTTTCCACTCCAGCCTGAATTCGAGCTTGGCAGCCTTGGCGCCAGGGATTTACATCTGGGCGAGTGGCACGTGCCCGGGAACTTCCTCCCAGGAGCAGCGAGACGGGAATTTCAGCCCAGGGCTTTTGCGAGGGCCAGCGGTCCCATGGTTAATTACTCTGGCAATTAAGAGAAATTCCTACAGAACGCGGCCAGTCATGGTCAGTCAGGTAGCTCATAGGTCCCCGAGAAGCCGCAGCGTTCGTATCTACGTTATGGATCGGTATGCGTTATTTGGAACCACTGCAGTTTATCAAACCAATCATCTGCCTCTAAACACACAATATGCATTTTAAAATATCCCCGAACAGGTATTACCACAATAAAGCTTAACCTTCCAGGGAGCCAGCACAATCCCATAGGACAGTTCTTTCAGGAAAAAAAACTTTTGGGAAAAAATACAGACGAGGGGAAACGATGTTTCAGTAATGTCACAAAGCGAGGAAAGCCAAGGGCTTTTCTTGTTGAGGTTCATTCCCTAGCACTTTTCTCCCCAATTAGCTGTCAAATGCCATATGCAATACCCCAAACATTCAAGACATTTTTCAAACACAGAATCCTCCTGAACTGCAAATTTCCTTTCATCACAGCCTTAGCCTCGCTTAAGCAATCCTTTCTGAGTTAATTTATTACTCCGAAGGAGTTACATTTTTAATAACCTCAAAGAGGAAAAGGGAAAAACTCTGATAATCTTTTCTCATGCATAAGGAAGGATGTTTCATGTATTTTTTAATTGTCATGTGAGTTAGATTGCAATGCTATATATAATCTTTCCGCTCCAGCTTGGAAAACTCGCAGACTTCTCTAGTGTCTGGGAAGAAGTTTGGAATTCCGTTCGGATGGGCTTTCTCCAAAACCTTCTGGTCAGAAAAGTCTTCTTGTTTTGTTTTCAGATACAAATCTGCTTTCTCCTGCAGTCTGCCTGAGCCCGAGAGCTTTGGAGGACTGGAAGAGTGGAAAATGTACAGGTGTTTATCGGTGAAGCAGCCAACATTCCAGCTACAACTTTCTCATGATGAGGCTTAAGAAAGCAATTCCAGATTGTCCTTTTCACCATAATCCCTGCTTTGATGGGAAGGACGGAAAGTTAAAAATCGCAGGCTCTGTTTTTCATCCAGAAACCATTGCTATTTCATTTTCAGCAGGAATGCAGAGCGAGCAATATGTTGCAACACGGTGAACGCGGGAACTGCCCTGCCTTTGTAAATATTAAGGTTGTTCAAAAAGAAACTTGCAAAAAAAGAAAACCTGAAATTCATTTTTCTGTTCTTGTTCAGTCCGTGTCCAGCTCTTGTGCCTATCCGTAAAGTGGCCGTCGTAAACCTAGCCCGAGCCATTGAAACTCCAAGCATCGCACCAGCATTACAAGAAGGGGGGAGGTGGGGGCGAAGCAATCCCTTGGCGAAGATAGCAGCTCACGAGAGACTGCTGGAGACTGCTGTTTTTAGGAATATTATTATTCTTTTTGTGTGCCGTTTCCCTAGGGCCCCTGAAGCCCGTGGACCCAATGGCAGGGCTGGCCTCTGGCCCGGCTGCTGTGCGGGGCTGGGGCTCCCTTCTGCTGCTCGGTCGTTCTCCGCCCTCGAGGAGGGCACGTTTCTGGCACAGCCCCTCTTCTAGCACCACTCGGCTGGGCACGCCACATTTCTCCCCTTCTGGGACGGGTGGTAAATGGGAGAAGAGACGCGCAAGCTTTCTCAGTGCTCCCTAACCAATTTCCTTTAAATGTCATTGGTGCAAGAAACACGTATGGAAATGTATCGCACGCTGTCCGCAACAACAACAGCAGCCTATCCGAGATGGTGGTTCATCTCTGTGACTTCTGGCAGCGCTGGGCACGCTCTTCCCCTCCTCTGTTGATGCCCACCTCTCCGCCGGGGTGTGGGCACCATTCCTCCATCTCACGGCCACGGCCAGGGACCCTCTCCAGTGCGTGGCTCGCTCGTGCCTGCCCCTGCTGCTTTCCAAAAATCCAGCCCATCCCAGCACCTCGCAGATTGCCAGCTACCGCACAGTTCTTGCAGTAGGGAAGGAAAAGACCAGGCGTGAGCTAGTCTTTGTGTGCTGCAGGAAAAAACACCTGAGAACTGCAGTAATGCATAATCCGCTAGCAAAAATAAGGTTAAAACCATCCATTAAAACGCCTTGCTTATCATCCGGTATTAGTGAAAACTGCTCTCCTCATTTTTGTTTGAAAGGAAATGCAGTGATTACCCCCTATTACAGACACCTACAAATATTTACTAAAATAACGTAGCAGAACGATTTTTTAAAGAAGTTGTCACAGCCTAAACACTCTGAATCCGGTTTGATTCTGCTCCGAGCACAGCCACTTCACTGCTGCTTCCCAGGCAGGAGTCCAGGTTGCTGATCCCCAATTATTCCGACTCCCAGAGGGCTCAATCCTTTGCTGATGTAAGTCAATGTAGCACCGCAGCGTTCGACGGAGCGCTGCCAGCTCGTGCGGGCTGAGTAACAGCGGTACCCAGGCAAAAGAAACCCCACAGCAGCCCTCGTGCTCTTAGTGCTGGGATTCTCACGGGCCGAGAGCCCTGAAACCCGCGTCCAAGGAGCCAGCTGCAGAAAACACCTGGGAGAGACAGGGCTGTGTTCAGGCCACCTCCGTATTTCCAGGCATCTCTCCTCCGTGAGCGATGGCCCACCCGCCGGTGCCACAGTTTCATTTCTTAATTGCTTCTGCCCGCTGATTCTTAAGAAAGCTGCCCTTTGCTGGGGGGTGGAGTGGCTTTTGCCTCGTGAACGCTCTGTGAATCCAAACGACGTGCCAGAAGCGGCGTGCCAGCAGCTAGCAAGGGGGTTTAGGACAAGCGCTGCGGGGCCGGTACGCAGCAAGTGTGGACTTGCTCCCCTAATCGGCTTTAGGGCTCCTCGCTGCTAAGTGCCTGGTGCTCTCTGCTTGTCGAACGGCATCGCACAAACCTTGCTGCGGGGCAGCTGCTCAGAAAGCGTATTTGTTCTCTTGAGGCTTGCATGTCCCCAAGAAACTACGAGAAAAGTGTGTTTCTATCCTGCTAGTTAAGGATGCCTGACAGTTTGGGCTACCTTTTTTCTTCCAGGCCCTAATCTCGGGTACTTCTCATTTTGTCAAGTTTCACCTCTTTGGACTCAGTTCCCTGTTCGAGTGCTACGCGTTCTCTAAAACTGTTCAGCTGGTTTCCAGGCTTGGCTCTTAGCAAATGCCAGTTTGCTGTGCTAAAATAATAACTTCTTAAGAACCACTTTTCTAAGGAGCTCTAATACCTTTGCACTTGGAAGCAAATGCTCGAAATTTGGTCATTGTAAACGTACCTCATTCAGCCAAATTGCACACATCTCTCAGCTATAAGAAAAACCCCTTAGTTCGCACATCAGAGAACTGTTAGAAGTACCGCTGGTAACATTCTCTGAGGTGTCTTTTTTGGGTGAACTTTGAAAAAAATTCCCTCTGTAAATGCATTTCGTGCGCGCTGGAAATGCTAAGTGATCTGACAATAGCAAAAGGTAAGCATCTGTCCCAGAGCATTCAAATGTAGTGATCTCTTCTAGCAAGTTATCGAAACAGGGACGATCCCACTTCCAGCATGTGGAGACAGACCCACCGATGCTGGAGAAGTACACAGCTACTGTAGAGAGAGCCCACAGGAATTTTGGAAGGGGGGTGTGTGGAGCTGGGTTCTGAAGGAAGAGAACACTAATGCTGAAAGTGGACAACATGAGGAAATGATCCCGCGGGAAGACCAAATGAAGGGCCTGATCAGGCACATGTATCAAGCTGGTGAAGTAAGGATTGCATGAATAACTCAGGCATTTCCTAGCTTTTGAGCACTTCGGTTTG
Organism: Anseranas semipalmata; assembly: GCA_013399115.1. NCBI lineage: Eukaryota > Metazoa > Chordata > Aves > Anseriformes > Anseranatidae > Anseranas > Anseranas semipalmata. The sequence goes on from VXAA01004743.1 coordinate 6,633, forward strand.
TGACCTTTGCAAAGAGTCTGGAGGCTTTTATCCCCTTTGCTAGGCTGCTGTCTGAGTTTTCTTACTTGTCTTGGTAGTGACAGATTTTGCTTTACCTACATACTCAGTTTTTGATGGAGGAATTCCATATTTAAAGAATCGGAGGGAGCAAGGATTTCATTAGAAAGCAGAGTTTTGCCAATTTAACACCAGCCTTGTATGAATGACAGTCATCTTGAGCAAGACTTTTAGTGCATGTCGTGTGCGTATCACTGCGATCCAGTACCTCTGGTAGCTTAGACCAAAGGAAAAACAAGCTCATACCTCCACTGACTGAGCCCTGCCTTTGGCCCTGGGATTCCTAGGACAGTTGCACCAAGCTATTCCAGATGCTATGAGATCATCTGAAACCAAAACAGTAAACAAGCCCAACTTTTTCAGTGCTTCATAAAACAATGAAAGGAAAAACAGTGTCATCTTCAGGATAATTCTATAGGAAGGGAATTTGAATGAGATCCTACTCTAAAGAAATACTTTCTCTGTAGTTGTGATGTTGCTTAGTTTTGGCCACTTTCTCACTGAAATAGCCACAGATTCTGTTATCACCTCAATTCTCCCACTGTGACAAAAGGCATGTGTATATTTTACTATCCAGCTCTGTAAAAGCCTTCATCTGTTGTCACATTTTCACTGTTAAAGATGCAGACTCGTCTGGAATAAGCTTATGTTTTTCAAATACTTGATTTCACACAACACTATTAGTTATGGTTAAGGCTTCATTGGGAAGAATGACAATCAATCATGACTCAAAGATGGTGTCAGTGCCAGAAGCACTCATATCCTTCTAAAGGCCACCATTCTGACTTGCAGTAAGCACCAGCACGCAGTGGATGGTCATTTCCCTTACCGTCCCCTGAGGTCATGTTAACCAGCCTTCAGCTTTTCCATCAGAAGGCATAATAACAGGACTCCGCATGCTGCACGGTGTAGGGTTGACGGATGATCCCACGGAAGTACTGTAGACCATCTACCGATGTCCCCAGCATTCATTTCTTTCTCCGATTTCAGAGGTATTCCCGGGGCCCACAGACGAATAACGGTGTGGAGGTCAGCTGGCCGCTGTACACATCAGGTCGTTTAGACGATGCTGCAGGGTAGCTGGATGCTGACAACATGGTGTCTGTCACCTAGATGACTGCAATTAATCATCTCCTTTCCAAGGCAGGACATTCAGCAGTAGGTATTGTCTTACAGAAAAGGTAACTGCTGTGCTTCCGATAATACTAGCTTCCATAAGCTCCTGATCATCACCCCAGTTCCCTGAATACCTTTCAACATTCACCTACTCACCGCTTTGACCCCAGAGGTGCAAGAAGGAGGATGCCAGGAAAGGGAAATGAAACCCCAGATGCCAATGGGTGGTCAGAAGAACACATCGCTTCCTTAGAACGGCAACAAAATGTGAGCTACTGGACCTGGGAGGGAGGACAAGAAGGCATGCACTGTAAAGCGAACGAGAAGCTGGTGGAAGCAGCAGTGGAAGAAGGATGATGGATAAACTGTATCATGAGGATTTAACATGAAAATCAGGGCAGAACAAAAAACAGAAGACGCCACAAGTGACGTAAGCAAACTTTCTGGTTTCAACAAGACCGCTCTCCTTCCTCACATGTGCACAGTCCCGTCCAAATGTGCCGTCCCACAAACGTTTTAAGCTGCTCTCTCCTGCCAGCAGGAGTTGCTATCATGGCAGCCGGTGCCGCGCCGCCAGAGAAAGCCCTCTCACCTCTCCCTCGCTCGCTGGCGTGCCAGCCAGTTCCCCGCGCACCTTCCTACGTGCTCTGAATGACGATTACCTTCCAGCTCGTGCTTGAACCCTCTCTGGGTGTAACTTTAGCCCCACTGAGCAGATGCACACCTGCTCTACACTGCGGCCGCAGAACGTGCGGAACAAGGCCCCGAGTGCAGAGATCTTGTTAAAACATGCTATAGGCAGACCGGGAGATACTATCAGGCAGTTGAGCAGGGACCGATATACCTTTGGTCTCAAAATTCTTGCCTGTTATCCCTGCTATGCTGGATCTACTTGATTCAAAGTCACAACATGCTATTCTAAGCAGGCTGATAGAAATGCCCATTGATAATTCCTTTATTGCTCTCAGTAGTTAATGGCCCATGACTTTTTAGCTGGTAATTGAGATTAACAGGGTTCTTTCTTTCATACCTGGATTGTACGGAAGTAATAAAAAAAGCTACACAAACACTTTAGGGTAGGGATCACACAGCATACAGAGCCTTCCTTAACACCCCTCAAGCCCATTTAATATGCAAGTTTGCTGTTACGCAGAGTAATAAACTGACCAATAAACAACTGCCCTTATAGATAAAGCGGACATTTAAACAACAATGCTGTCAAAGTATTTAGAAGAAGTTAGTTTATCACGCATAGCAAAGATGGGTTTCTTGAGACTTCTAATGAAAGCTGATATAGCCATTATCTGATTACTGTAATGTACACTCAATCATTAATACGAAAGTCCTCTTTAATGATCTTTGTTTTATGGCCACAGCTCTCCTAGGAGGAAGCCGGGAGGTGGGAAGGGGAAAGCATTGCTTCTTGCTTGTGTTTATGCCAATTGTAATGGGGTTGTGACACTCAAGAATGCCAATTAGACACCGATGTTTATTTCTTGGCCCTGACCACAAGACGTGGGTCAAACTTACACAAGGTCAGCAGTATTTGATGTCCTGAGGGCAAAATGGGACAAAATGGTGCTATTTGAGATTAATTCAGGGGCTGTGCCAGTTTTCTGCAGTCCAGGGGATTGCTGGCTGGCAGATTAAGATTGTTTGAATCCACAGTCCCCGTTTCAGCTGTGCTGAACCAAGTCCTGTTATGAGTAAGGAGCTGCGCCCTGGCATCTGCATGCAAATGATGATCATGTTCTTCAGCAGCAAAACCATGGAGAAAGTAAAGATGCATAAGGGATCTGGTAATTATTTCTCAAGTTTGTTATAGCAAACTGCACTCTGTTGTTATTTTGCTGCTGGCTTCTGCTAATAATTTGCTCTCCCTTTTTAAAGAATAGACCCGAAAAGAAATTTGTTGGCATCTGGCTCAATCAAAATGAAAAAAGTCATAATAAGGAAACTGTCTTTCAGAAAGAGTGAGGACTGTGTTCTCTGAATGTAGATTTTTTTAATGACTTTGGATTTTGCAGATTGTAGTCATTATACAGCTATTTATGAGGAAGTATTATTGTTGTCTTTGTCAACAAAAAAACCTCGAGAACACTGTCTGTCACCTAGAATTAGTATTGCCACAAAATAAATCATCTCTCGGTATTTCTGTAGATGTTTTCACAGGATCATTAGAGAACCTGAACCCCACTATTAGTGCAAATTAAAAATTATTTAATAGTGCTGCCTGTGAAAGGGTGTTGTTTTTACAGCTGTCAAAGACCTCAGACACTGATCATTTTGTGTAACAATACATTATTTTCTTTTAGTACTTCTAGACAAATTGCAGGTGTTATCTTATGATTCTTGAAATGTCTGCGTTATTGTAAAAGCACTAGTATGAGTGAATAAATAGTTGCCTAATAGGTATTGATTTTGCATCTTTAAAAGCAAGGTACCGAGAACACCAGTAATATGTTTACCTCAAAAATATAAATGTCTTCGTGTACCATTCAATTCACGCTGCAAGTTTTGGAGCTTTGTATCTCTTTGGAGAGAGTTCCTACTGTGTATCATTTACGTCTCATGTAAACTTGTAGGTTAAATGGTACATTAGTCTTGTTCTGAATCAGAAATTAAATGTATCCTTTGGGAATGCTTCTAAATATTTTGACTCTAATGATGGGAGCTTTTTAGCCTTTCTCTTCGTTAAAGTCAGAGTTAGCTTCTTGTTGCTTCCCCTGTTGCTCCTTCTCCTGTGCGGAGAATCTCAGCTGCTAAAACCCACCACTGTCAAATGCGCAGCAGACTGTAGACAAAAGAGAAAGTTCAATGAAACAGGAACAATCAAATTTTCCATTCGTGCTGTGCTGTGACCATAAAACAATGGAGTCACAGTAGACCTGTAGAGTACGTAAAAGAAATGGATCTTTAAGGAATGTATGTTTTCACATACTGAAAGGAGTATTATGGTCGCACATTTTCCTACCCTATGAAATTCCTAGCTGTGTGTAATTCTATCTACATAAGTGTGTCTCACATCCTGCAGCAGCTATGATAAACATCCTTTTTTTATATTTAGGGATTTTAGGGTTACTCATCTTTCATTCCTATTGTTATCAAGTCTCCATTTCAGATATCTGCCCACATCCCGCTCTTTCCAGTGCGATGTGAGTCTACAGATAATATATGCATCCCATGCTTATAGACACCCATGCTAAGCCTCCAGAATTTAGTTCAGTGTTCGCTTTGCCTTATGTTCTTCCTTGGCCACAGCAATCCTTTCAGCACTGTCAGCTCACCTGCCCTTCATCTGCAATTGACCCAACTCGACAAACCCACTCATTTTTTCTAACAAAACACTGGAAGTTTCCAAGCAATTGTTGCTTCCTAGGGTAGCCTTCAAAATGAATACGTGCATATGCAGACATACAGTGGTCATTGTTTTGTGCAGCGGCCCTAGGAGAGACCAAACTTTAGCTGTCAATAATGTAATCCACATTAGAGTGCGGGTCACAAGTAGGTCAGAAGGCCATCTTAAAGATTCTCATCTACCTCCCTCGACTCAGATTTATAGGTTAAAAGGTGAAGTTAGGTGAGATGAGCCCAACCCATACTGTCCAAATGATCCAATCCCAACAAAGAGGCCGATGTGTCCAGATGCTGTAAGAGAGTGCGTGCAGGGAGATGACAGGCTCCAGAAGCATGATCCAAGACTGATCTAGAGAAGACTAGTAGACCTAATTTAAGAAGCAATATGCTTAGCAAGGATGAGAAGCAATGCAAAGGGGAAGACTGGAGAAGATATCGTAACAGTAATACAGCAACCATGCATAATGGAGTAGTTCTGAAATCAAAATAGTTTTAGTTATTATTAGGTCTGGCTTACATATGATCTCTGTAACTATAAAATCATCTCTCTTTTATTACCAATCAACCTAGATACCTTCGGCCAGATGTTTTCGTTAAGCATTGCAGTAACAAGTAGATTTCGAAGAAGGACTTAAAAGGCAGAAGCAGTTGGGATGGATTAGAGATCCTTATGGAAGAAGAGAAAACTAGTATTGCCGCGGGTGGGAAAGGTGGACAGGATTTGACTCACTGGTCTTCTTTCTGTCCAACAGACATGTAAGACAGCTCTGTCTGCCACTACGGAAGCGTTCTCCTCCAGTGCTGAGACCTACCATACCACCTGTCCTCGGGAATCTCTAGTACGCAAGTCTTACTCTCTTCCTCCGCCAAACACCTGCTAACATTTCCCTCAAGGTAGATCTTACCACTGAGATCAATAAATATGTTAACAGTAACATATTGGTATAACTATTGCAATTACTCTCGCCCAAATTCTACAGCAGCTCTCCAGTAAGTTTCACAATCCTTTCATGTACAATCATAATGCGTTCTCCATTGGCCCTGTTATGTTCTCCACTTACAACATTTTAAAGGGAGAAAGGGAGCAAAAGAGAGAACAGGCAAATATATGCTGATTGGAGAAAGCAGCCAGGCCCCAGAAAAATATCCAGGAGAAAAAAAAAAATCCTATTTTAATAAATTCCTTTTTTTAATCCTATTTCTTCTGGTTCAACAGAATTTTCTCTGTTTACTATTTATTTCCTCTGTAGTTTTTAGCTTTTCACAATCCATTAACATACCATACAAGTCAAGAGTTTTCAGGACTGCATTTCCAACATTAGTTTCTCCTTGCTATATTTCCATTTTTTGAATTAAAAAATAATATTACACTTTAAATTTCACATTTATTGTTACATTTATGAAATCTCACTTTCTTTTAAGTAACTTAAATTCCTCCTTATTTTATGTGATTCCAATGGATTATCCATCATGCCAATAATGCAATTACGAAAATCAAACAGAATTACTCCAGGGTGAGAAGTTGTCCTAGAGCTTTAGGTCACCCTTATTTGGGGTGCTGGAGAAGTCAATGTAACTAAGAAATGCCTACAGTCTTAATAAACATCCCAAGGTTATCCTCCCCTTGTGCCCGTATCCCTTTCCTTGCCACTCCAGGCCCTGTCCCTGCCGATAACTGCCACAGGGAAAATGGCACCCTGGCAGTTGTCCTCTGCCACACTTCCAGGAATCTCTCTCAGCTGGATACAGGATACTGAGGGTGGCTTTAATTTATTCCTTCCCTTTTATCTGGTGCAAGGGAGCAGAAGGGCTGAAACTCTCACCTTCCCTCTCTTCATTAAGGATAATGTAGTCAGATCTCTCTGAACAGAAGTGCCTAGTACTGTATGCGCATTGTCTTAGGGAAGGAACGTCTCCTCTTGCATTGCTGGAAAGTTTAAACATATTGAAGTCACAGGCAACCGAGTTTCTAGCATCTCTTACAGTCCCTGTCTTGGAAAAGGAATTGCCACAAGAGGTAATATCAAAGACTGCCCAACATGGGATTTCAGGAGATCATTTTTGTACACAGGCTGTATCTTTTAGAAACGTTTTTTAAATTGTAAGGAAGAGCCTTAGAATACAGGGGGATCTTCATATACACATATGTCTTTAACACCACTTAATTCCTCCAGTGCATTTTACCCAAAAGGATTTATCTTGTAGGATCTGAAATAGACCTAGCGAGCAGGGACGTCTGCTGGCTCAGTAACAGCGATAAGAGTCAGACCTTGTAACACCTCCATTTCATTAGGAAGCTATCTGTCTCCTTCTGGTTGCGGCTGGTTATGACCCAGGAAAAAGTGGATGCGTGGCTTGATACGGCACAGAAAATATAAGCTATATATTAATGATCACGAGCTGTTTCTATCTTAAAAGGACGGTTCTTCTGGTTCTAGCTGGACATTGATTGGGAGGTCGGAGGAAACGGAATACATGATTCAGTTCCTATAATTTGTAAAAAGCATCAACAATTTTAACCTGCGTTTTCCCTTCAGTTGTACTCTCATCTCAGTTAAAGCTTCTTGTTTGATGTTTTCCTCCACTGACTAGGACCATCCTTTAAAACACTTGAGATGAAGTCAGGTAGATCAAATAGAATATGGTATCATCTGTGTACGCTCTAACAGCATTAACAGACATCAGTGAAAGGAATGGATTACTTCCCCACTCAACCTAAACTCATTTTTGTCCTTAAGTGCCATACACGGATGGAAGACTAAGGACAAAGAGGATCGAGTAACATTAATTGCATGGTTTGGGGCACCATTTAGACTAGCCGCTACAGATAATCAGGCAAATAAAGCTTTTGGTTTAGATGTCTGTGTGTTGATAGGAAAGTGCAGTGTATCAGCTGGTCTAACTTGGTCTCCTTGGTTTCATTTTGGTGAGGAGGGTTACGACTGCAGTGCTTTACCTGAAGCTCTCGGCGACAACCATATTTTGCTAAGACATTAAAGCTCTTCCTGCAAAGCCCTGCTACTTTTCCCATATATTAGAAACCACATTAGTGTTCAGTCAGGTTGCACAAGCAGAAAACAATACATCTAGCTAATACCACATATTCACTTTGCATTATAGCTTGCTTCCCATCTATTATAAACTTTTCTCCCTCTGCAATAAATTGACCACCTTTTCTTTTTTGCCTCCTTTTCAGATTTCCTGATTCCAAACCTCTCACTAAGCTTGATTTGCTGCTTCTGCTGGGCCACCTAAACTATACCATGTGTATTATACCTCCGGGTAGATCATTAATTCCTACCTCTTTGATTTAGCTGCAGTCTCACTCAGATTCCTGCTTCATTTTATCTCCCTCGATTTTTTTCTGCCAGTTTGAAACTCAGCTTTGGTTCTGCCTCCTTAAACATCAGAAGAAAATACATTTCTTTTACTTTGACCTCATTTTCTCACCTGACAACACTTGGCTTTTTTACTGATGTCTCCCCAAATCGTGTTTTTGCCATTTAGCACTAAGGATAGAGTTTCTGTGTTTCAGCAAGGGCAGCTATTTGCGTTCCTATCATGCTCAGATTCATCCTATGCATCTGCCTGTGCAATTCTGAGTTCAGCGCCAAAACAATTTGGGAATTTGTATTAGAGCTAGAAAGCCTTTCTACTACCTTGATGGCTTAGCTGTATTTGCAGTCCCAGTATTAATATAGGCCAGTCGATTCTGCATTCTCCAGTACATTTCTGTGCTCTCTCCTGTGCTCTGGATCACTGTTGGCCATTAGTTTCTTATCAAAGATGTTCATATGTAATGATACATCCATGAAATAGCTGCCAAAATTTCTATTACTATGCAAAAATGCAGATCTCCAACTTTCAGGCTAAACCTACAGTTCAACCATTTTCATATTTAATTCAGTATTAACTTCCTTCATATTTCAGTCATTGAATCCAAGTTCACATTCATACTCTCTGCAGAGTCATGTCCAACACTCTACAACGTTAGCAGTCCTTTCAGAAAAGTTAGGGCAATGTTGTCTTTCTTTTATCAGCTACTGCCACCACAGCTTAACTGTTAATGCTCTTCAGCTTAGACAGTCCACGATTTGCTTGTCTCAGTAGTTCTACCCCCCTGTAATGCTCATCAACACGGCACATCCACTGCGGATTCATCAGAAAAAAAGCATCCGATTTAAACACAAGAGGAAGCTGGCCTGGCAACCCTGGAGATCAAAGTACACTAATGTATTTACAGGAGCTCAACGTGCACCTGTACAATCTTCTGTCATGTCTAACTGTGCAAAGTGCATCACTTTTCATTCTGGGAGGCCACCTTTACAAGTCAGCCCTTCAGTTCTGGTACCCAGCTCGTCGTCCCCAAACCAGAAAGCAGGTGGTATGCTAGCTATGGTTATGATTTTGTTTCATTTTGCACATGTCTATCTACCTTCAACTCTTATCAAGGCACCCAAACCGCACCGAATTGTACCAACCTTCAGCTGCTAGTAAACAGAGCCACCAATATCGATACTCCCCAAACGCAGTTTATTTTTAAATGAATATATAGATCACAATCCTTCTCACTAACAAAAAGCCACAGCTGCTCCTACTACGTAACAGGAACAGCTCAGGACCTTATTTTCACAGGATCACTTTGCAGCCCTCATCACTATCAGCTGTAGAAACTACACCTAGGAAGATTTTGTATCTGATGGGCTTCAGCACACAGGCAAAACAGACTGCTGTAGGGGACCAGAGGTAATAAAACCAATAGGGTTTAATAGAAAAGCGAAGGTCTCAACTTGCCACTTGGCCTAACCAGAGCAAAAGAGGAACGGTTCAAAAGCTTCATGAGGGAGGATTTTTAGGGAGAAAGGGACAGGAAAATGAAATGCCACTTAGGTGCTTTGACTGGGTGAGACGGGTATGACAGGGTACTTGTCAGAGCAGGGAACAGGCAGGATATCATGGCTGCCATTTCCAGCACAGGGAAGGCAGCAGTTATCTGCTCGAGTAGCACATGGCTCTGACAGATGGGGTGGAGCTAAGCAGTAAAAAAAATTACAAGGAAAGACAAGGAACTTGCAATGATATCGTGGGGAGCTGCAGCCAGAGGGGGAGGTAAGGAAAGGATTGAGGAGGCCAGACGTCCTGGTGCTGAGGAGGAAGTTCAGTGCGATATTTTTGTTGAGTTTTGTGGCATTATTTCACAGGTCGATGGTCACGGTTTCTTCATGCTACTTAAACATTTCCCATGTGCAAAGTATCCCGGGCACCCTGACCCAGCGCTGCCCAGTGAATAACACCCACTAAGCTAAAGGGCAGGTGCGTGCCCCGACACCTCCAGGAACAAGAGTCCAAATGAAAGCAGCTTTCAAAAGCACCGACCTCTCGCCCGTAGGAAACTTCTCCTATCCTGCCTCCCTTTCAGTCCCTGATGCTTCTTCCTCCACGTGGTCAGCCATGCCCTGAACACCAGCACTCACAACCTGAGCGGAGCAGACAGAACATCCCCTGTATTACCTTGGGCTTTGCATTAGTGTAATGCACTAAGAGCTTTTATTTTATTTATTTTGGGTGGGTAGTGGGTGTGGATTAACAATGCGTAATACTGCTTCTCTCCATGGCTGTTGTCTGATCCCGTGCTTTACAAACCAGCTACTGGTTGGAATTTCCCAAAGGCCTGGCACCCACACGCAGCTGGGATGAGATTTTCACAAGACTTCTGCTCCCATTTAAGCACCTAAATAAATGTCAAGATTTTCCAGGAGCCCTGAATGTTGAGTGCTGCATGGAGTGTCGCTACGAGATTAGCTCTTGAAAATTCTGCCCTGTGAAGTGGGGATTGTGCTATTTACTATTTGTGATGCTTTTTTCAGATGAGACTTAAAATCATTCCCAATATTTTCAGTCATAAGAGATCATATAGAGCTATGTACCACACAAGTAATTACATTCTGCCTGCTCCATCTCTCTGCATTTCTCTGTAGGGAAGATACTTCTTGCCTAACAGAGACTGGCCCAACCATTTGGGATGCTGAATCCCTACAGCTCATAAATGACTCACCAGAGGCAGTGGGGAAGAGTGGATCCATAATACAGCTGGCACAGGTGCCTGAAGTGGTGGCTTCATTTCCAAAACCGATGTTTTATTTTGGGATCCATGCTAGCGAAAGACACCGTGTTTGTCTAGGTTATTACTAATGCCATTATGCCAGTCATCATGTTCAAATGGATTCAGATAAATTAGCCTTTCTAAGAGCTGAAACAATTCCTGAATTACTACATAAATTATTGAGTACTCTGTATTCAAACTTTTTACAGTATTGCCTGGTTTATAGTTTGGGTGGAAGGATTTCATGATAGGAATGCCACATTAATTTTACATTTAATAGTGATATTTCATTGCTTCTAAAACTTTTCACACTATCTCATTTCTTGTAGCCATTCCTATGTCATGTTTTTATCTGCCAAGATGACATGTTCGAAGAGCTTTGGCAAAGCTTGTATGAAAAACTTGTATGAAAAATACGATGTTGAGTAGCACTTCCCAAATGTGAGAAAGATACAGCAGAGTGCTTTAAAGGCCAATTAATTATGGAATAATTCCTGCAAACTGTAGCAGTAATTAATGAGTGAGTAACATGCAGTAGTTGGAAGCAAACAGCAGTTAGCAAACACTACACATAGTTTTGTGATTGTAATACAAGAAATAGTCTTTTACCCATTTAATGATACTGGGTATTATCATATTCCCTTAGTTAATGATGTGTCTTGGGGCTTATTTCAACTAGTCCTAATCTGAAATATGACTATGCAAAAAAAACAGCACCTTCTTTCTTGCATGCATTCACAGGAGAGAGAATCAAGTTCCCGTAAGAGTTTGCTTGGATTGAGAAACCAGCTGCAATTAATTCAGGGGAGACATTTGCAGGACCACACTAGCCCAGAGAAATTAAGACTTCCCTGCACGTCAGGAAGGATGGATGATGTGACTGGAGGGCTCAGGTGGCTTCCCTCTGTGTCGGGAGGTAAGCAGGACTGCTCCCCTTCTCCAGCCTTGGGATACACCCACTAAGCTTCATGAAGCAGCTCCTACACAACCCTGAGAACAGGATGAGTGTGACCTGTTCCCTTAGAGAATGCTGAGGAAGGTCTTCCCAGCTTCTGTACACACCTCTGATCTGGCTCCAAATAAAATTTTTCAACCTTTGCATTATCAATGGAATTTTTCACTATAATTCAATCAGCCCCACCAGCCAAAATCCACTGACAACCTGCAAAATCTGTTTTATTACATCTCTACCAGCTCCTTCTCTTTTTAGATCATCAGGGAAGATCTTCAAGGAAAGGACTGTTTCTTGCACTGTGTATGTACAGCACTGAGGACAGGAGGCAACCAATGTTAATTGGCAAGCCTGTGAAATAATAATCTTGGTCTTAAAAAAAATGATGATGAAACATAAGAAGAACAGACGTGACTGTTATGGGGCCAGACAAATTTGGAGAACTGGACAAGGATAAGTAGCATTTTAACTTAGAAGTGGAAGAGAGCTGACCTTTTCACATCACTAGCAACAAATACAAGAAACTCGGAGAATATTTTTACATAGAATGTCACTATGCTTTAAAACTCAAGGTTGTTTTAGCATTGCCCTTCAATGATCCCAGAGAGAATCAACTTATTGAAATGCATTAAGACTGGTGGTTTTCCATGAACTACTTCCACCAGGGTAAAGAAAGTAACTGAGGAAAGGAAGCCTTTTGTAAGTGAACTTACACCTGCTACCCAGGGGTCTTGCCCCTCCACTGCTGAATGTTTAGGCATGTTCAAACTGGAAAAAGCTGAAAAATACTTTTAGAACAGTGGACCTATTCACCTGAGAAAGGCATGCAGAGATCTTGAAACACACTAAATATTCTCAATGCTTACTTTTCAGCCTTAAAGTGGCTAGAAAGATCATGAGCAAAAATTTGGGGTCCTGTCATTTGTCTTACATACCCTGTTTTCCACACTGAGAGCATCCAGAATTTGGTTAGCAGTACTGAGGACTTTGGATCATCTGACTGCTCTGCGGTAGCTAGTATCTTCTTTCTGTCTTCTGTAACGTCTCCTGGGCTTGTTGCCCCATCAAGAATGCAGCCTTACCACAAAATAATTTAAGACCTGAATGATTGACTCTTGCAGCAGGTGCTCAAGTCAGCACAGTCTCCCAGTCTGTCAGGCAACAAGCTCTCTTTCCACGGGCAAGTGTGTTTTGGTCTTGCAATGGCCTTAGAATTTGGACAGCTAGCACTTGGCACCCAACTCTACATGGGAAATGGTCTGATTTTCAGATATAAAGGAACCCCAGCAGTTCCACTGGCGTCAAAGAAGATGTGGGTGCTTGCCACTCTGGATGTTAGCATGGTATTTTTGTGTGTATGAATTTACAGTTATTTGGACTTTTTTAGAAACTTGAATCGAGTGTGTGTGTGCCATTCAAAGAAAATGCACACGATCCATGCAGTATCGCCAAAATACCTGCATAAAGACCACTAATGAATTTAAGCACCCAGGTGTGAGCTTATTTTTTTTCTTACACACATTAACAGTCTTGGTGGGAGGTGTCAACTTCAACCCAAAAGAAGGCTTATCTTTCCTCATGATTCCTTCTTAACTTAGGTAGTGGAAGTATCTAATATGAAATATTGACAAGTTGAGATTGATCTGTCACAAGGGCATTAAGAATTTATTGCTGATTTCTGAAAAAAAAAAAAAAGGCAACTTTTATAAATGCCCAAACTGCTTTTATATTGTTAAATAAGAAGAAAGAAAAAGACAAATGCTGAATGCATGGGATTGCATACCTTTTTCCTCACTTTCTTAAGGAAAGGAGAGTGTTAAACTGCCATCCGCTAAAAGCAGCGATTTTATGCTGAGGTCTCCAAGTCAGTGAATTTACATTTCGTAAGAACACCCTGAGGGGCTTTCAGCTACTTTGCTTAAAAGGTAGACAGATACATTTACAGCAGTGCATGCAGAGCTCCATGTGCTAACATGGCCACATTGCTAAAGATTCACTCTCTGGCACATGTGTGTTAGGGGTGACTTAGCTCTAAGCAGGTAATGCACAAGGACACTTTTATGTGTTGGCTGGGAATACAGTTCAGTAAAGAATGTGACTGTAATTACCAGTAACGAGGGTATAAATTTCTGATCCCTGCTTTGTTGGCTGATTTTTTCTAGTGTTTCTAACCATTTACATTTTACAATTGCCTTATTTATAGCCTGAAATTTGGTACACTAGTTTTTCATGCATGTGAGATGCTTTTTATTCCATTTGGTAGGAAACTACTGCCTTTGCAAACTAGTGTTTCATAAAAGGTATTATAACCAATTTAGTTTAAAAGATTTTAATGAGATAATAATAGATTATTAGAGATTTTTAGCTTGAACATATTAATCATATAGATCTTCTTTGTCTTATTTTGAATACATAAAAACCTTGGATCATTGTGTTCAAATTCATACAGTTCCTACAGAGAAATCCTTTGTAAATTAAAAAAAAAAAAAAATTCTCCAATATTATCCCCCCAAACTGGGTCATATCTGCTATACGGAGTTACAATAGGAAATCCAGCATGTTAGTTCACGTGTAGCTTCAACCACTCATCATGCAAGACAGCAATTTTTTCATTTCCATTCCAAAGACATTCAAACAACTTGCCTGTGCAAATAATTCCACCCACCTCCACGCAAGGGTCAAGCAAACAGGTTTTGGGGCCAGGCTGTCATTCAGACTGGGACATCTGGAAACGTGTCTTTCTTTGATGGTTGAGCTCTCCAAGACTAGACACCTGGAAAGTCTACATGTTTCTAGGCTTAGACATCTGGACACAGAATAAAGACCTCCTACAAGTTCTGTAATTGTGAACTACAATGTGCCTGAATGTTATATGGCTCCCCTGCACATTTTTTTTTTTCAGCATCCATCATACTTGCATCACAGTGTGGGACTAGGCTGCCCAGTCACCGCAGTAATAATACATTCCAAAGCTGCTCACTTCTGCAGGTAGAACAATGACTGTCTTAGATAAGATTTCATATCATTTTGAGAACAGCTCAAGCTGACTGAAGTCAATGACCCAATCAAGGGGTCACCTTGCCTCATCACAGTCAAATTCTACGTCAAATTAGCAAACTAATATCTACCTTTGGTGTTATCTTGGCTATCCTCAATGACAAATCAGGTCCATTGTTGCCTCATGTTTTCTGAGCCAGTAAATAAAATTTCCAGGCCTTACTTTGGTTTTAGCTCTTGACTTCAATAGAGTTGCACCAGATTTACACAGATATCAGGGAGAGCAGAGTTTGTCTCCTCATATATTTCTTTGAAAACAACTTCAATGAAAATGTCTAAAGGTGAGTCTTTGAGTCTGTGTTTAAGTAGTTTATTGTGAAGATGTCAGGGATACCTGACTCTCTGGGAAATACTTCCTTGAGGATAGGCTGCAATTGGCCATGAAGAGGCCAAGGGGAGAAGGGGAAAGAAAAAGCAGAGATCACATTTCCTGTACGTGCTGTCCGTGGAGCAGCCTCTTACAAGAGCAGGACCCAAGAAGGGCCTGCTTGTCTCTTCCCACCTGCTTTCAACAGCATGGGATGAGGCGAGGAGGAAGCAGACCACAGTCTTGCTCCCCTCCACTTTGACACGTAATGAAGTGAGAGCACAAAGGATGTTTCTGATCTGAAAATGTGGGTGAAAGCACAACTACACGTTGCTAATTATAGCTTTATTTTCATTAGCATACCACACAACTCAAACACAGCAGCAACCAGAAGCTGGCCCTGACTTTAACCCTCTCCTTCCTGTCCTCATAATGAAACTAACTTTTGGCTTTTACAAACAACACAATAGCAGCTATTCTTCACAGAAGAGCCTGCACCATCTTCAAACTGTGGAGAAGAGCAATGTGAGCACAAATGAAGATACTCCTTGGTAGGCATGATTTCCCCCTCTGCTCATCCAAGCACATAAAACCTTCATCCTGACCTTTAAGGTCTGTATATAAACTGTGCGTGACTAGATCTAGCATCTACTGGGCTACAGCCTTTTCCTTTTGTTTTTACCTGATGGACAAAGTACTTGAGAAGTAACAGCAAGAAAATAATCATATCTATTTTGGAGACAAGAGGGAAAGCCCAGTTTCAGAGATGACTTCTGTTTCAGTGTCGAATGGAAATGTTTTTAAAAGTGAAAAAGATAAGAGGGACATTTGAACTTACAAGTGGAAAAGTTGAGTTTAAATTCATTGTCTTGCCTTTATCCCTAACTGGGACTTTGGCCTCTGTCCCCTGCTGTGGATACCAGCAAGCTGACCGCTGGCCTGTGCAGTAACTCTTTGTACCAGAGAGCAGTGAACCATTCACACAACAGAACACCTGTAACAAGGCTGACAGAAACTGGGAGAGGCAAGCAGATAGGCAGATGGGCCCTATAAATCATCTCTGCACCCAGGTTGGACAGTATATGGGGTCTCCGGCACCCCAGGTGGTTTTACTATTTCCCAGGGAGTTATTGTCTTCTTCTTCTTCTCATACTTCCCTAAAAATTCCAGCCTAGCCCTCAGAAATTTTCCCTGAGAAATCTTCATTGAAACCAACATACTTCCATGAAACATTCTGTATTTTTGTAAAATGCTGTATTTTGACAGAAGAATGTTTTCTTTAAGGTTTTTTTTTCCCCCAAACAATTGTCATGACAAGCTCTAATGGATGCTAGAGTGTTTTTGACAATCCAGATAATGGAGAGATATATCAGCTCGAAAGTAACATCAAGTCTTAGGGCCCAATTTTGAAAGAGCCCATTGCTCATATCGACATCGTGACTGCCATCCTCAGTACAACACCTCAGCCCCTTGCTCTGTCATTCTTACCATGTAACAACAGAGAGTTTGCTTCAAAACATACCACCCTTCCATACCATCACATTACCTTTAAAAGCCAAAACCTCATTCTGAAAATATTTCACCCAAAATACCACGTAAAATGGGACGCAGTTGTGTTACCCCAAAACCTAAGCCACAAGTCTGAGAAAGTTTAGAAGGGACAACCTTTTACACAATAAAGAGCTTTTCAATGTAATAATAAAAACAGAACTTCTTTGTTTTCCTCAAATCTCAAGACAGTGGCTTTTCATCCTATGTTCAATCAGGGCATAGCAGAGAGATTTAAAAGGAGAAAAGAAAGGCTTTGTTTTCACATGGCCATAAAGCTGCTTCGCCTTCCTCCTCCTCCCCTATACTTCTGACAGACTTTCAGACTCCATAGCATCAAGTAACCTTTATTAGGCTTGGATACACCATGATTTTATAGGCAGGCATCTAAATTTAGAAAAACCTTTTGTGTGCAACTTTGTACATTTTAAGTCTCATGGATGTGACCTTCTTGAAAAGAGTCAGATTACTGTCCTGTGCTTGACTTCCATGTAGTTTACACCAGCAGAAGTGTGATCAAAGTGTAATTTGCAATATATTGAGCAGCTTTTTAAAGGGGCAGAAACAGCTGTATAGAGGCTTCCCTGGATTCCAGGTTGACTTTTGATTAGCTTTTTGTGCAGGTATTCCAGGTGTTGCCATTAGTTAGACATTCTGATTCCCGCTTTCTAATTATACAGTCCAGAATTACTATCACCTTCCATTTCATTTTTGACATGACATGATCTATTCATAGATATATTTTGGGTACTCCAGAAAGTAGAGCTCCGGCTAGGTATGATGCGACACAAATTGCGTGTTGCAAATTATATGTTCAGGACTCAGGAGCACAGCTTCGTTTGTCAGCCTCCCGGGGAGCTGGCAAGTGTAATGGCTGGGGTCACTTACCTGCTCAGGGAGCAGAAGGTACTGGGGCAGCCGGCTCTCTTCTGTAACGTGGGCAGGGGTGGAAGGACCCAGCCCATGATTCGATTTTCTGCTGGGAGGGAAGAAGGACACGGGGGACTCCCTGAGAAGGCCCTTTACCTGGAAAAACCTGCTTTTTCCAACCTCAGTGGGGAGCTGAGTAGTAGGAGATAACCAGGGTGTCAAAGATTCAAAGTACTTCCTTCCCCGGGAACCCTGACCAAACACAAGATGCTCAAATCTCAGGGAATTTTGCTTGTTAGTTTGGCCTCTAAACAGTATCAGTTCTTGAGGCGAAATGCTGCTATTGCTTACACGGGCCCCTAGCCAGCTTCATAAAACCAAACTACCAATGAAGCAGCATGTCTTCCCATGTGGGAAAGAAACTGCAAGTGCTGTGTGAGAGTACAACCATGTAATGCTTGCACTTTAACATAAATACCAATATTTAGTACCCTGTAGACACTAAAAAACACCTACACTGGGTGACAGAGAGACTTATTCACAGAAAGCAAAATTAAAAACAACAGAAATAAAAATTTCTATATTTCTTGTTCAGAATAAGTTGGAAGCAAACCTTGTCCTCAGATATACCAACATATTTAAATCTCTAACATTGTTAAGTGTTATTTCCACTACAGAATGTGACAAAGAGGATCAAGATTTTTTTTTTCTCAAGTGACATCAGATTTTACATTATTTAAGCTTTTGCTGACTGAAAAAGCTTAGCTGGGAAAACAACTGGGTACAGTAGTAAAACATCTTATTCCTACTTTGAAATAAAATTGGAACAATTCTGAATTTAAATTGAGAAAGCCTTGGCTAGAGCTAAGTGTGTTTTGTGCTTAGCGTATCAGCGATATATTTCTGTTTTTCTCTCCCTTCACTCCTATCGCACTCTCACAGAGAGAGCCCATCCTAACAAATTGTACTAAACGTCCTTAGGACATACTGTGAGACTACCATTCACCAGGACTGATGAAAGGACAGCTTTACAGAGGTGAACGCCCAGAACCTGACTCCATGGTTTTCCAAAAAAATTTTATAGCTACCATTTAAAAATGACAGCCATTTTTTAAGGGCGTAGACCGCTCTTAGCCCATCAAACCCATTCTCCGTGGCTGCTGACACCGCTCAGGTTGTAGCGTTGGGAGTCCCACGCAGAGCTGCAGAAGAGGGCTGCTCGAGCCTCTCTGCATCTCACTACTGTGGGTAGGTAGCCAGTGCCAAATGAGGGAGTAGTGTTTTACTTTGGACTTATTCTACCTGACAAGCAAGTACTCACTTTAAAAAAAGAGCTGGCTTTGAGCGAGGCTAAGGTTGAGATTGTACTCAGGCCTCCCATTGTAAAGGCAAACATCCTAACTGCAGGCTCTCTGGGGACCAGAACTGAAGGTGGGAAGTGGAAAAGGAGGAGAGCACAAGAGGACAAGCTCCATGGACCTTTCTCTGCGTATTGTCTTGATCTTCACTGAATCAGACCCAGGCTCTCCACTAGGTTTTACAAAGTCTCTCCATAAGCCCTGTATCTAAATGGTTGCTTGAAGAAGCAGGCAGGAACACAGCAACACGGTCTGAGTCATGTTTCCAAAAAAGTCTGGCCAACCTTGAAAACTGAAGCCTGGAATAAACTAGGTTGTAGCAGCCTGATACAGATCATACCTACACTGGAGCTGTAGGAAAAGGAATGTGTTATGCACAGCATGAACAGGAAGGAGGTATGAAGTATAGCATATATGAAGCAAAACATGTAAAAGACCACAGCAGAGATATGGGAGAGTTTAATTATCTCGACCTCAGAGTGGATTACATTAAGCGGAGGAAGCAAAGCTTGATCTGGTACAGGACTGCTTTCTAATTTAATGTGTACATAAACCGACAAGGAAGGGAAGAATGCCAGATGTGGTATTAAGCAACACAGAGAATATGATTTAGGACATTAAGGTATAAAAAAAAGGTAGAAGGAATAGTGACTGCTAAGCTGAAACAGCTTCTGCAGTGACTACACCTCACCTAGAAGGTGTATGCACCCAGCGACACAGAGCACCGAGCCCTCTCTCAGCAAGCTGCCGTGCCCACACGTACCCCTGAAGTTATAGCTGGCTCCATGAGATGTCACACCTGCATCTGCACAGCTCAGCTCCAGTGCCAGGCGTTGACACAGGCTGCACGCCTGCTGGACTCACGAACCCTTGTACAGACTGGCTTTCAACCAGGCTACAGGGGCCTCATAGATAACCTGCGGTAGTTTCGCATCACCTCTGCCCTCTCTTGATCTGCTTAATGATCTGCAAAAGCCCACAAGTGACTCCTGCAGGCCTGGGGGCCGGCGTCTGTTTTGGCTGCCTCTCAAGGCCGCTTTCCGGGTCACAGAGCCGCCTGGAGCCGTCCCTCCGTGCCCCGTGCAGAGCGCCCTGTGCAGGTCCGTCAGCATACCACCTCCCTACGCCGGAGGAAGAAGTTCAGCAAGTGGCTGAACCTTTTTCCTCCAAAAAGTGTTCTGGCAAGTTTTCGATTTCCCACTGAATGCCCTACAAAACATTGTTTAGAGCTCTGAACATTAGACAGCATCGCAGCTACACTGTGCTGAGAAGCCTCAGGTAATTTATGAGTTATTTCACAGACAAGGCCAGATTCTGGTCTCACTGCACACACTGCAAAACTACAGCCGCTTCCACTCCAAAATATCCAGTTCCAGACAAGTTCGCCATTCAGGCCCATGCCATGGTTTCAGTTTCCTCTATTGTATTATTATTATATTACTTAGCAGGTCTGCTGATGACATTGCATTCAGAATTGGGCAATTATAAACACTGGCAGGAAATTCTGCAGTAGCAAATGCTTTTAAAAAATGGCAAGGATGTGAAGAAATTCAATGGAGATCTTTCATTCGATATATTAAAAGCACACGACCAGGGAAGGAATCAATGGGGCCGTGAGAGGGTATGAGTGAGAAGCCAGTGACAGATGAGACTGATGCCGAAATGAGCCTGAATTAATATTCTTTGCCTGAGTATTTACAGAAGAAGCTGAAGGTCACATCCCGGAAACAAGGATACATTTTCTTTAGGGGAAAAAAATGAAATGTTAAAAGGCTTTACGATCCAATCTGGACAGGTAGTTAGTTAATTAGAACTATTAAAAGTTGACAGGACCCAAGACGTAGATTAACTGCATCTCAGAAGTTGGAAGGAAATAGCAAGGGAAATTGGAAAACCTTTAGTAATACTGCTTGATAGCTTCCTGAGGAAGGTATATCTGGAGATGCCTAGAAGGTAGCTACTCCAGCTTTTTTTTCTTTTTTTTTAAATCAACGGAGGATTTAGGAACCTACTCACCAGTAATCCTGACTGCAGCCACAGAACGGATATTGAAAACATTAATATGGGACAGGATTATGCAACACGTAGAAATATACAGTCTGGGGAAGGAGAGGCAGCCTGGATTCACATCATGCCTGTCAAATGTGCTTAAAGTTCTTTTCGTACTGTCCTAAATGGAGAGGCAGAAGCGAAGTGACGGCCATAATTTATCCAGATGGAAGGTATTCACATGGTGTCGCACCCCACAAAGAGATTGATCTGTAGAATCAGTAAGCATAGTATAGAAAAAGAGCAAAAAATAGCAAATGGCTTCAAAATCACCTGCGGGACATGAAGCAGGATGTCAGTAAAATGGAACGGTTTGGGGTGACTAGAGAGACGGTAACAAGGCAGTGCTCCCAAATTTCAGCACGATACCCGCTTTTGTTCAACTTTATATAAATGACCTGCAGGGGATATAATTTTTAAAGTGGAATTTTTTGCTGATAGCACATAAGTGTAAAATGGTGCACAGAGCAAGAAAATTTAAAATGATTTGAATAAATTAGGCTTATGGACAGATAAAGGGCACATCCAGTTCAGTGCAGCAAAGTAAGATGTAATGACTGCAAGGCACCAAATACAACCATAGGCAGGAAAAAGTGAATGGAACAGTGAATATTGACCAGGGGAAAAGATACAAGGTAATTACTGATAAAATACTACATTAATGTTCAGAATAAATGGGAGAAACAAAGACAGGCAAATTCTTCATGCTCAAAAAGACAAACAAATTCTCCATACTACACGCTGAGTTGTGGTATTCAGTTCTCTTCTGAAGAAAAGCTGAATCCAGACACCTTTCCCAGCAGCGTAAAAATATTGAGATAAAAACCAAGAGCTTGAAAGTAAAGAGCTGCATTGTCTCAATAAAGACACAACATGATAGACTTCTTAAATGTGTTTTTCCCTTCCCACCCCAGCAGGAAAAAAAAAAAAAAACAAACAAGCAAAATTACTTTCTCACACTTGGAATGTTAATTCTGGGGTTATATCTGTAAAAAAACAGCAACAACAAACAAACAAACAAACAAAAAACAAGCATAAATAAACTGAAAGGTAGTTATTACCGGTGAAAACAGCCTTTTTACTGCAAAGGTTATGACATTAACCCAGGGAAAAATTCATGAATATTCACAATCACCATTTGTCATTAAGAATCATAAAATGTAAAATGTTGAGTAGGGCTTTAGAAAACTCCTCCAGCCTACTAAATTCCCTCTTCGCTACTTACTATTACGCTAGCATATATCCCATCACTTTTTCTTTTTTTGGCACTGCATTTTACAAAGCAACTTCCTGCAAGTTTTCCTTACACATCTCTATGAGGAAAAGAGAACGAAGATAGGAGTCACAAAGACCTGTAGAAACCTGCTAGAAAATGTGCAACCAAAAATTCGGCCAAGGACCTCTTCAGGTGTTTGTAACGAAGGCCAGGAGCTCCCTAGATGACATACAAATATTAAAAGAGGACAAAGTTATTGTTTATGCCCCTAAATATATCAAAAACCATCTAGTTTCCACATTTGCACCTGTCAGATTTGTTCCAGCCACCAGGTGCTAGGCAATGTGTGTGCAAACGCAGCAGAGAGCCTTTTACCAGGGAATAAAAGGGCTGGAAGCCTGACTGGGGAAAAAAATAAGGAGGCAGATGCTTGTCAACCACCAGCAGCCACCGGCAGGTAGAAAGACTGATAAAAAGATGAAACTGGGCGAGATGTTTTAACAACCGTCTTGCTAGGCAAATGGCTTCTGCCAGTAGTCTGCAAAGCAAAGAAATGGCATGAAGCAGAAAAATGGGGGTCCACTTACTAATTGAGAGCGGATTCCGAAGGCAAGAGCTTTAGCACTGGAGGGGAGGGACGAGAAGTCACAGCAGTGAATGAAGAGCCGTGGTTAAAGCAGGAGCCCTTCCCATTCAGCGAGCAAAGCGGTCTCCCACGTGGAGCGCAGCCCAAGTCTGTGCGTAGGTACGCGCACAGGGATTCACAATAGCTTCTGAAATGTTTAAGAAAGCTCAGCTGCTTATCTACATATCCATTCACCCTCATGGTAGAAAACCAGTGTGCTGGTGGAGGCCCAGCTGTCAATCAGCAAGGAGAATAGCTGTCCCCAGAGCCAAAACATCACAGGGCATTTGCATGTTTACTGCGCTCAGTGATTGTCACGCAGCGAGGGTGGCGGGGCCGGGATAACGCACGGAAAGAGCACAGCCACGCTGTGGGAGAAACTGGGAACGGTATTGGGGTGGAGGACTGGAAGGAGGGAGCTCAGGCCCTCCTGTCCCTGCATTTTCGGCACAAGGCAAGGCACAAAGCAGGGAGTGCAGACCCTGCACCAGCCGGGGGTGCCCGGCCCCTCCAGCAGCTCCGCAGCCCCAGGCTCCAACCCGAGTCCCCAGGCGCCGCACGGGCTCAGGACCGCTGGAGCACCCCTGCTCCCCTCGCAGGGCAGCCGGGCCGTGATGGAGGCTTGCTCACAGGACGCCTGAGCAGCCCCTTTTTTCCTGGAGGTGCAATCGGATCTCAGATTCGCACCCCGCATCCACGCATCGCTGACGATGCGTCTCACCTCCGGTAGCTTGCGTTCCCGCTGCATTCACATCTTCCCTCTGGCCTATTAATATATACAGGCACTTGTGCTCATTGGCATGGTGACTGTGCTTATGTCAGTCATGCTTCTTTGTATTCTCCCTGCTTAGCCACTCGCTGTTGTGCAAAGGATGTGTGCATCAGGCTCAACACCTGCTAGAAATCTCTGAGCTCTCTGCGCCTTTCCTCTCTTCCCTAGCGCTCTGCCCTCACACCAAGGATTTTGTATTCTTTTTCCAATCTGATTCTCATTTTTTGTTACTTTTCCTACTCTTATTTTCCAGCTATCCAGCTTTCCTGGTATTTCTTCCTTTGTTATGTTTGCTATATCGCTCAGATTTTCTTGCATTTGAATTGCAGCCATTTAGAGCCACATTAATGGACAAAAATAATCCCAGCTCCCCTTTGCTTTCCACTACCTCTCCCTACCCCCGCTCCCCAGAAAAAAAAAAAAAAGGCAAAAAAAAAGCTAATATCCTGCAAAAGCATAGAGCGAAAGGTAAGCAAACTGCAATTGTCACCCGGCCTGACTCACGAGCACGACAAATGCTGGAAGCACGTACGCACGTCTGTAACCGAACTCGTGCCTGCGCAGCCCCCTTGCTCTGGGGGGGCCCTTGCTGTCGCTACCCAGGCGATGGCACCCTGCCCCCTCCCGGGTCTTTGTTCCCACTTCTTCCCTCCCGCCAGCTGCGGCAGTCGCGCAGCGGCACAATGAGCCGCGTCGGAGCGATCCCGATCCAAAAACTGACCCAGCTGGAAACGAACCCGACCAAGAAGGACACCTATTGTCGGCCATACCCATCTCTAACCATGGTCTGGGGCTAATTACAGCGGCATCCTCAATCCCAGATAACCAGAATTCACTAAACTGTGTTCAGTAAAAGGATTTTGGCAAAGCCCTGACAGAGCTTAAACGCTCTGCAGAGACATTGTGGATTTGGGCAGTGTTTAAGCTGGGAAGGCTGCTGGGGTTCACGGCAGACCCTCTGGTTACCCAGAGGAAGCCTCTAATTGAAAACCTCGCCCTCGCCGTGCTGATGTTTTGTTATGAAATAACCTCATGAAAATGTTTGAAAAACGTGTTAGGTACAGTGGGAAATTAAAATACATTTCCAGCCCTTACCACTTATTTTGTCCCCTGAATTCTCTGTTCCCTTTTTTCTGTATTCATCCAGATCCCAAACGGCACAGTGCGACTGGTATGTTCTTATACAGCACATAGCATTATAATAGTTATTACTGTTAATGTTTAGCCTTCTTATTAATTCTGAAAGTAAAGTTGGCCCTGCTCTGCCGGCTTCCCTCCTCACCGCACACACACGGAGTGCCTTGCAGCTACATCCACGCAAAGCCTCCCCCTGCCCTGCCCTTCGGAAGAGCCCGGGGAACGACACGGAGCCACGAATCGCAGCCCAAGGCTCAAACCCGAACTTTCAGGAATTCACTTTGCAACGCTCCTCTCGGCTGGAGGAGAGCTGCACGCGGCCACCCCCACCCCCACCATTCATCATTTCCCCTTTTCTTTAAGATTTTTTTCCTCCGCTTGCTCGCTGCGTTATTTCCCGGAGGACTGCTGCTGGATTGACTGGGCTTTAATTGCTCGGCCCAGCTGGGCTCAGAGTGGAATTTCACCTTTGCTTCTTCCTCTCGTTCTCTGGAGCTTCCACAGCTCTTGATGATTTCTGAGAAATAGTGATTACTGATTCACTGCGTTTGTCACTTTATTCCCTTCCTGTGGATATGCATGATGCAGGCCAGCTGATTTGCATCCGCTCATGCTATCCCTTCTCTGCTTTCTAAGAGCTATCTTCCCAAGGTCCGTGTTACTTTCCGTTTGTCCCTTATTTTACAAGGAGTTCGGTGTTGTGATGACTTTACTCACCCTTTCCTCCCCCTCCTCACTTAATGGGCATACGCTCCTTGCACTGCCGGTCTTCCTGCTGCTGCACTGGCACACTCAGGTCTCACTCCCCAAGAGCTTTAGCCAACTTGGCCGCTTCCCCCACCCGTGCCCACCACGCCGCTTTTCCCAGGCCGTGCTCTCGCCCTCTTCTCCTACTGCTCTGTTGACAAAAAGGGTACCTCATGCCCTCATACATGCAAGGCATCTTTCACGTGTCTACAACAGGTAGAAATTCGCTGCCACATGAATCTCTGGCACAGAGCTGTCAGGAAAACAGCTAAGGTGAGCGAGGAGTTCCTTCGTTATCACAAGCCTTGATGCAAGCCTCAGCAGCAGCAGCCAGAAGCTGCCTGTATCCTTTGCTATTAATCATTCTCAGGCTCCTCGCGACGTTGAGCTGGGGGCAAAGGCTCTGCAACGGGCAGGAAGGTGCTCATGCTGGATCGTGGCCCCAGCCACCCTGTTTCTGCCTCCCTCCTATCGTCCTAGAGCTGCCAAGGGGCCAAAAATCTGGGCCAGGTTTCCTTGTGTTTCCCTGCAAGTACACCAGCACTATCCTAACTTTTCATGTGGTCTCAACCGTATTGTTCTCACGAGACATACCGTGCCTGCTAAGAACACGGGACAAGCAAAGGATGCGCGACAAGAACGAGGGCGCACTGAGCCAGTCCAACACATGAGAAGACCAGAGCGTGGGCTAACGCACCCTCGCTTCCCATCGGGAATGCAGAGTCCTAGGGCTGCGTGTGAGAACTTCGGGATCGCAGCTGGATAGCCGAGCCCTGGTGTCGTCACGTAAGGCTGCATCTGTTGCTTACGTTCAGCAGAGCAGGGAAAATAGCCAGTGAAGATAAGGAGAAAACAGGAAAGAAAGGCATTTGCATGAAAGCAAAATTCAGCTGAATATCCTCCAGAAGGCAAAAAATACGGGCCTTGGCCTGCACAGCCTCGGCTGATGGGCTCACACAAAGGGCCTCAGTGTGCAGCAGGTATTCCAGCTCTGTCGTTGTGCAGATAATTAAAAACAATAATGAAAGAGAGGTTTTTATGCCTGTGCTCTAGCCACAGCCGCAGCTCCTGAGCTACAGAAGCTGAGTGGTCCCTCTGCAGCAACATATGCATTATTGCTAATCTGTAATTGGGATCCCCACTTAGCTCTATGACTCTCTCTGACCATTTTCAGACCTTTACCATTCGAGTCAAGAGGCTCCTTCCTCTAGAAATTATATTAAGATTTGAAAGCACGTTTCCTAATTTGTTTTAACAGGCTGCAATGATTTCTGTTCATATCTACATGACTGCATTGTTTTCCCAGTGTACAACTCAAAAATAAAACAAGAATCATATCCGTTTCATAGTTCCTTCTAAAATCAGGTATATAAGAATTTAAAAATGTTGGTATTTTAAATCTCTCTGTCATAGCAACATGAAATAATGATGAGGTCTTGCTTTCTCTCTCAGACAGTAAGGGCCAAATTCACATACAAATCTAAGTGAATCTGAAGAATTCCACCTAAAGCAAGCTGTCTGCTAAAAGTACACTACCCCTTACTTTAATTTATATCTTCCTACATCCTTCTGACTGCTGTCTTTCTTGCTACACATCTCTTTCAGCCCTTCATCATGTAAATTATTCCATGTTAGACTCCATCAGGTTTGGTTAGACCAAGACGATTAATTTCAGAGATGACGTGTAAGGAGGTGTAAATTCTGCACTGCTGGTTGAGAAGGGACGAGATTTTCCATGCAGGCTTTGGCTGTCCTCCTCCTCCTGGATTTAAATGGAAAGGAATCCCAATCCCTTTATCGTTGTCAGGAAGAGGCTGAGGAATCCAGAAGCGCACACTGTAGCAGCCTAGATTTAGTCAGACTCATCTCTTAGTTTGGGCCTGGAAACAGTGGGAGAGGTTCTTTCTTAGGGAGATAATTCTGGAGTTAAACAAAACATAAAAAACAAAAGACAGTATAGCTGAGGATGTACTCAGATCTCTAAACATAAGCCACATGAACGTCCAAGTGTCACGTAACTTCGTTTTTATTCGCTTCAATGGGGAGCTCAAAAATCAGAGCTGCTGTGTGGCTACAGGTTTCACTGAGCACTGGCTGTTCACAGCACTCTTGGGAGGAGAAAAATCAAGCCATTTATTTAGGTGACTTCCTATACATGGAGGTTTGTAATTTCACTCTTGCAAGCCTGAATGTTTGCAGATGATATAAAAAAAATGTGGAACAGATATCGACTAAAATCACCTCAACATGTAGATAGTTCCTGAATGTAATAAAATGCCTCTGCCAGAATGATCGGTTTTCTGTTGGTGCAAATTCAGTTTGGAGATAAACAGGCACAACTTCAGAGACGCCAGTGGAGTTAGCCCCAAGGTACATTTGGACCTGTAAATACAGTCAGAGCAGAGATCCCACAATATTTCAGACCTTCTCCAGCCTTGCCGAAAAGACCATTCCCTCTTATGCTTCGTGCAGAAGGGAAAGACGGATTACAAACCCTCAGCCAATGTCTCATTTGAAAATTCTTACCGCAATATTTTTGAAATTCAGAAACTTTTCATCCATTTAATATGCTGGAACCTTTCCTCACTGGGCAATTCAAAGTTACAGCCGCCTAATGATTTTTCAGTGACATCTGCAAAATAAGTTTGATGTTTTCAGGCCAGTTTCTGTTGGACATGTCAATAACATTAGCAATGCCATGCTTAGCACTAATTGGTATCATCCTTGCAGTACAGCAAAAAAAAAAAAAAAAAGGCAAAAAAAGCACTTTTTTCTTATTAAATTGTTGTTGTTGTTTTTTGTTTGTTTGTTTTCCCCATGTCATGGACACTCTCTCTTACCCCAGTCATTCCTGTTCCTTAGAAAAACACAGGACTTGCCAAGGTAAAAGCTCAGGATCTTCAAGCAGCATTAACCCAAAACTCTGTGTGTGGATCCCCCCAGAGAAGAAACAGCCGTAATATCTCATTCTAAATCATGTTTACTCTCAGTAAATATTTCTTCTTGCAAAAAGCATTGCCATGGCATTGTGCAAAGCTGTATAAACAGTTGTAATTTTTGTCCCACTTTTTGATCCTTGCAGCTTGTGTCCAGGTTGCTGAATTGTTTGGTTGTCAAGGGCAGGTTTAAAAATTTTATGCATCAGCGTGGCATATGATGTAAGCTCTCGTGCACCTGACATCTCACGCATGAGCAGCTCCGGCCTGGCATGGTGATTCACTGGTGAATTTAAAGAGAAATAAGAGTAGCTTTGTATGAGGATACAACACAGTAAGCTCAATTTGCAATTAGGAACTCCAAAATACTTTAAATCTCAAATTAGATTGTTTTAAAACTGCTCCCTGGCTGACCGTTGTCTGTAAATCACTGAAGCTGTGTAACTTTCTTTGTGCAAGAGTATGCACCCTGGCTCTTTTGCCTGTCCTAGGCGTGCTGTAATTCACTCCTGACTGATGTCGTTTTCACTTGTCCCTGTGCTAGTTACAGTGCTCTTTGCTCTGTCTGCGCTGGCCTCATATAATCCTTTTTCGTCTCATGTCACGCACTAAAGCACCATCACTGCGTTGAATTATGATTTTGCTTAGGACTAAGGACCTTCTAAGTCTCCAGTGGATATGATACCGCAGGGTACGCTCGAAGTCCAAAAGAACTGGCATTTTCTATCAGTCACAGTAAAACAGTGCACGTTAGCTCTTAATGCATTCAGTAGCAGCAAGCAGTTGGAGAGCAGCAATAGCTGCGCAAAGTTAGCAGTTTAATTTTGCCATGTAAACAGAAGACTGAAGCATGCAGAATATCTATCTACTGTCCAGAATTTCCTGGTTCACATTAATCTGTGTCCTAAAGCTGCAAAAAGAAGCATGAGCTCACTTTAGATGTGTAAGCAGCATCCCGCCTATTGCCTTCACTGGGTGCATTCACACTCAACTGTGAAGGTCTGTAAAATCGGAGCCTTATTTTGGGAATCCTTGATAATTTTTCCACAGATAGGGCTCAAATTTGCCCTTCATATCCTATTGGCTTCAGTGTGAATTATAGACGGATTTCCAGAAGCAAGATAAGGGCCACGGTCATTTCTCTCTCCTCGCAGTCTCCAGCTATTTCTTTTCATTTATTCCACACTAACAGTTGCAAAAAGTAGTCTGGGGACTGCAGTGCCATTTTGGCAGCGAGTAACAGGGAGTCCGAGTTTGTTAATATGAGAGTCTGCAAAATAAACAGGTAAACTGAAAGATACTGGAGGAAAGTGATCATGAGGGAGAAAGAGGGATTTATGTCTAGCTCTGACAAACTGCTAACACCGGCTCTCTCAACCAGCAACTAGTCCACACCACTTTGTCCCAAGTTAGTTTTCCAGGGAGACTTTTCAAGGCAAGTCTCCCAGAGAGACAATTACTCTTCCTGAATAAGAGACATGAAGAATATTAGAAAAACTGAAGGCTGATTGAGAAGGAAGATTTTAAAGGGCAGCCAAATTCCTTCCTGTGGCAAACTGGGACATAGCTGTCATCTCTGCTTCCTTTGAAAATCTCCTGGGCTTCCAGTTTAATACAAATTTTCTTTTTCTTGGCCTAATCAGTGACTAAGAGGTAAAGACACATTCATGTCCTTCCAAAAAGGTAGTAATGCAAAGAGTTTCCAATTACCCTTTAATTAAAATATTAATTAATTAACAAAGTGTATTTATAGAATAATTATGTAATTTCACACACCATCGATCATATTTTAAACAAATTCATTTAATTAAGTTGACATGTACACCGCATTCTCTCTGTAGAGTTATTCTTAGAAACCAGAGCATGTCTAACTTCAAGGAGATTCAAGCTGCAGAGGGGAAGTTCACAAAGGCCCACTGTGCTATTCGGAGCAGAAATGAAGCCACTTCATACTTTTAAGTCAGTTTAATACTAGTGACTGTGTCCCTGAAGGCTGCAGTCCCCTATCTGCATAAAAGGTACTGGGAAAGCAAGAGCGGCGCGAGCTTTCTCACTACTGATATCCCTCATCCTGACCTGGAGGGGCTGACTTGAATAAACAGTTAATCATTATCCTCTTCACCAAGCCTGTTAAGCGGCTTAAGAAGCTTGGCATTTCTGTGGTGGGACTGAGCTAAGGCTACCAAACCGTTTCACGCAGCCTGCTGAACGCCATCACGTGCAGATAGCACGGTGTGCCGGGGCAGCATTTAAAGAGAGCTCCGGGTACGTTTGGCAGATTTCTCCTTGGGGTCACCAGTTTTACTCAGCCTCCTGTGCTCCCGTGGGCTTGGGCTGGGTTGCAGCCCCAACCCTTGGGATCATCGCCTTGGTTTTCCTACCAGCACCTGCAGCCTGGTCTGGCTCTGTTCTGTGGCCTCACGCATTCCTACCGCTTCTCAAGGTTAAGTCTGGTTAACTCAGGACCTTCCAACATCCCCATTCACAGCTTGGGTCTCTGATGCCCACTACCATCTATTTCTAAACAAAGGATTCCAAATTATCTGTTCAACTCCTAAGTCTAAAACCTGATGTACATTTTCAAGTTTCCACCTTTTCTTTTGGCCTCTCATATGAAACTAATATTGTAGGTCCAGCATTTCACGCTTTCTGGCTGCAATGTTCCTCACATTTCTGCAACATTTTGGTCGCAGTTTCATACTTCCTTACTCAGGTTGTTAAACAGTGTTAGCTTGCTGACCAAGCAATGTTAAGAAAGTCACTCGCTCGTTGCTTATATTCCCTTTTGGACGCTCCATTCAACTTCATAAAAAGGTGTTTGATGAACTGCTTGTGGGCATTCAATGCTTTTCGAGCGTACCAATGTCCTGGGAATCCGTAGCTGCAGTTTCACGATGTTCTCCACTCACAACCTTCTTTTCCACTCCTCCCCACACAGGTACCTCTCAGTCCTTCACCAAGCAGCAAAGGCCTCTCCCTTGTCTGCACTTTGCAGCCTTCTCCCTGCGCAGCTAGCAGTATGTTGATAGCACTCGCCACCAGCTTCCACGGCACGTCCATCTGATGACAGTGGCTGCATCTTGCTGCATGCGTAACGTGAACCTCGCAAAATTCATCAAGCAAGTTCTAATCTGCATAGAGATGTTGACTTGAACTGATGTTACTGAAGTAACGGGAATTATACCCATAGGGATCTTGTCCCAGTAATGTCACTGAAATGGGCTAGTCATGAAAGTGAATACCAGAAGCTGAATCTGAAAAAAGAGAATATAATGTGCCTCTGGATGCTTACAGTCACACATTTCAAACCTTTATGCTTCCTAACGTCTTTAAAGTAATTCTTCAGGTCATCTGAGTCTGAAAATGCAGCTGTCATTCTTTTTTACTCTTTGTTTTTATTGAGAGTTTATCCATAATTTAATGGAAGTTGTGCTGAATTGAAGAAGGGAAGAAAAGCAACCCTCAAGCTCCCCCAGCCAGCCCCACTCACTTATCCCACTTCTGATTTTTCATGACATCAGTAGTCAGAATCAGGGGACTGGCTGAAATTTTCAAGAGCCTCTTAATACTGCATGGATTCTTTAGTTTCTGTTCAGTCACAGCCAAATACAATAAAATCTTGCATTAAAATTGCTATTTAACACCACAGATGGTATAGAACTCACGTTCAATTTTAACCTATACATATCTGAGGAAAGCTAGCCAGACGCAGAAATAAATTATGAGAGTAACGAGATACCACGGATCAGAGTAGTAGCGGTATGCAAGCATTTCTCACAAATGGGAAAAGGTTTTCAAATCATTCGTTAGGAAACAAGATGAAGCTGATCCATAACTAAAAACATTCAGGCAGATACTGAGCAAGCGAGGCTTGCAGGAGCTCCATTGGCTTCTCTTTCCACTACTTCAGATTCTCCTTTTGTTTTTAGGAAGGAAAAACTGATTTGGTAACAATCTATTGTAATAGCAGTAATCTCTGCCTTCCACCATCCGGGTATGATTTCCAGATATCTACACCAGCAAAGAAGGGAGAACAAGCTCCCGCTCCCCACATCTTTTTCTTTCACGTGTATAAATCGTGCCCTTAAATCCATCTTCAGATGCTCAGATAAGCGGACTGAAATTCAACTGTGGTAAGCATCCAGCGGTTCTTAATGAATTCACTGCCCTTTTTACTTTGTTAAAAATATGTTCACTATAAGAAGCTCGTCATACTGCCTCCCTGCAGAAGACCCTTCCCTTCTCTCCCTGTAGATTTCTGAGCATTTTGCCCACAACCAAACAGGCCTGCCTAGCTGAACGATTCTCAATCCCTCATAAAGCACAGCACATTTTCTTGTTCTCGTGGCCAACCCCTTTCTTCCATCTCTCCCTTTTTCTCACAGCCTCTGCCTGCCGATTCCCAGCCAGCTCTTGGACTTTCCACACGTTTGTTGTGACTGGACCAGCTTTTCATCTTAATATATCATCCCAGGATTGCAATTATCTTTTTTCCTTTACTTTCTATTTCAACCCCTTTGTCTTCAGTCTGGCCCTTGAATGTTGTTGTTTCCCACCTCCCCAGTCTTTCCGCTATTTTCCCTCTCTGTTTTCCCTCTCTGCTTTCCGTGGAAGCCCTTAATCACACCTCTGTGTCCTCCCTGCTTCACCTCTTTCTCTCTCTCTCTCTCTCTCTCTCTTCAGTTACAGCTCTGCAGGCAGGGTTTACGAGCAGGGATCTCTAGTGATGTCCTACAGGAATACGCCTTGGCACACTGTCTGGACTGTTCAAGCCCTACTGCACCCCTGAGTGCCACAAAAAGCTCTACGCAGAGAGGCAGAACAGAAAAGAAATGCTTTACAGCCACTTTCTTGTATGCTATTTTTTCCTCTCAGCATCAAAGGAAGATTTAGAATGGGGAGGGGGAAAAGAGCCTAGATTTACAAACAACAATCAGGCAGGTAAATATTCTGCAGTTTAGTTGCAGTCAAGGGAATATAGAAAGAGTGTATTTAAGGAGGAATAAGCCAGAGCCCCCTAAGCTCATAACTCAGCTAGCAATTGCAAATTCTTCTGGTGTGTCACCCTGTTACCTCAGTACTAACAATATCGTAACCTGAACACACTTAGCCCTCTTTACAATTAATTAGCATCCCACAGCCGGGTCTGGGATGGTGAGCTGAACGCCTGCTGAGAGATGCTTGGAGGTAGGGTGCCGACGGCATCAGGTCCCACCACTGAGACCACAAATACAAGAGAACATAAAAATAAATAGCCACGCTCTGCTCTCAGATACTTTTTTTTTTTTTTTTGCTGGTTGATTTTAGGAGAATGCTGCCGTTATTCAGAGCAAAACTGGGAAGAATTTTTTTATACTGATCATACCTATGTAAGAGATGGGCACGGCTACTCAGCAGCTCCTGCAGTGCATATCCCGTGGTGTACCATGCAGGAGAACTTAGACCGGTGCCAGCAGAGATGGAGCTGCACAGTCAAGTCCAGTCCACAAGGCACAGAATTGGGACCAGGATCCTCCCTCCCTCCCTCCCAAGGTTAGTTCCTCATGAGACAGAAACCAACAAGGAATGAATACGTTTTTCCTGATACCTCAAGATATCTGCATTATTCCCCCAAAAGGCCTCCATTACCTATCATGGCGGTGTACTTGCCCCTCTCACAACTCCTTTTAACTTTACCAGTAGTGGGATCAGTTTTGACTCTGAAAGGAAGCAAGCATCTATTTCTAAGGCTTAAGACATCACTTATCTTACGTAGCTTAGTAAAGTGGCCGATAGCAGAGTGCAATGCCAAAGAGAAGCAGAGAACATCACAGTGACCTAGAAGCCAAATTTGTAAAGAAATCAGGAGAATTTGGGCTCTCAGCTAAAGCCAGTTAGAAGACAAACTATTTATTGCCTTCCAGACTGAAGTTTCAAAGTGTGCTTACACTGCAGTCCTTCGCTGCCTTGTGCAGTACTTCGTGTTGCATTGCAGGGACATGCAGTGCGGGACTGCAACCAGCAACTGAGCTGCAAACGGCCCTTAACAATTTACCGAAGCATCCAAGCCGCCCTCCCCTTCATCATCACGCTCCTTGAAATCGCTGAAGATTTGCCTGGAGCACAGGGAGGAAAGTTGTTTTGTGCTGAAAGTACCAGCTCTGTTGTTGCAACAGCCTAGAAACCACACCTCATAGTCGCTTACGCCCATGCAGCAAAAATAACTCGTGTGTTTCCATACCAAACTGGAGAGCCAGCGAGCCCTGGCTGGCACTGGGGTGGCAGTGCTCTTCACAGAGCAGCTCTCTTTCCTGCCCTCATCTGCAGTAGCTGAACAGCTATCAGAGCAATTGATTATGGAGATGAAGATACAAAATCTAGTACTTATCTCTCACATCATGAATTCAACATTTCTCAGGATGAGCCTTTAAATTATTGATCACATAAACAGTCCAAACCAGACCATAACTTACAACATATGAAAAGAACAAAAAAAACACAACAATATCTATGATTTTTTTTTTTTCCTGGTGACAACACAAGCCTCTGGAACAAAGCTCAGAAGCAAAAAAAATCCTATCTGCACATTTAACAGATTTTATGCTGGGCTTCTATCCTTGAAAAGTCATGGTTAATGAGAACAAGAACATGCCAAAACCTGCTATTTTAATTAAACGGTGTACATTTCTAACTGGTTTTGTTTGCTCTTCTGCGTACGTATTCCTCTAAGGTCCCCAAAGCTAGCAAACCTGAATACTTTTAAAATGTTCATCTGCAATATGTAATTGAAAGTCCTTAAAATATTTAGAGAGTTCTAGGAGGGAATGTTCTGCAACAATGAATTACTGTAGTGTCACGGTAGCAACATCAGTGGCATGGCTGAGAGGGCATAGTAGTTTTTAAATTCCTATTCCTAGATACTTATGATCTTGTGTATATGCTGCAATTTTTTAGCATTAACTCCAAATCGTACCTTTGGAATGCTTTTTCTCCCCCTCCAGTTCCTAATTTAGTTCAGTATTATAACTCAAAAGCCGTTTTCTTCTAAAACTCCCGATTTGTCATGCCTGGAACTGAATGAAAAGAGCTTCTTTTGCCTTTAAAGGAGCTTGAAGTATCTCAGTTGGGTGTGAATATTTGTGTACAGCCTGCATGCTTTTGCCCCAACCCATGAACTTTTCCAGGCTGAACTAGTATGTGCCTTGATCTAGTCGAAGATGCACACGTGCCACCTAACCAAGGATGTGGATGTTCCCTCAGGGCTCTGTTCGTGCTCAGAGCCAAACACTTCACAGGATGCAACCTCCATTTGCAAGATATTTAATTCAGAAGGTAGGATCTCTAGCATTCCTTCTCATTCTGTGTTTCTAACAATAGGCCAGTGTGTAGATGTACAGAATTTAAATCTTCACTATTATTTCTTAGGCTTAAGGTCGATGAGACAAATCTTAAATACATAGAGTGGAAAGTAACTGCTCATCCCATATTTTCATATTCCGAAACAGAAGATCACTTCGTTTTTCAGACAGCTTAAAATCTCAGTTATTTGGGGCCAGATTTTAAGGTATTTAGGTGCTCAATTCCCATGCAGCCGCTTAACGAGGTATTCAAATACGAGAGGCCTTCACTGCACTTGAAAGTCCATGCTGTGCTTTCACCATTTTAATTGTCTTTTTAAGCTTTACCTTTCCGTTAGCTCATTCCAGACTTTTCTTGCTTTTGTCTGTAGGTCTTTCCAGGGCTTCCTGGGATGTCCCAGGGCCATTTCCTCTCTTCTCTGCCATCTGTTTCTATTGAATTTTACAGAATTATTGGGCAGACCTCTGCCCGTTATGTGGGCAATGCCAGCAGCACTGACACATTGCAATACAGTGTGGAAGCAAAGCCATGCCGTGTATCTTAGGTGAACCACTATCTATTTTGCAAAGTGATTCTTCGAAGGTATATTCACAGCAGAGAGTGCTGTTGAATCATTAGTTTTCAATGAGGAGGAGTAAAATGAGAGATAAAAGTAACAAAATAGAAGATAGGGTAACAAATTAACAAAATGTATGGGTTGGATTAAAGGATATAAAAAACAACTGGAAAATTCAATGGCTGAGCAGATAGCAAAAATGTGATTTTCTACCAAAGTTTTTAAAGACATCTTTAAAAATAAAGATGCTATAAAGTAATTTCATATATATGTGTGTGTGTGTGTATGTATATATGTATGGCTAAGAGTGCTTGTAGAGCAAGGATCCTTACAGTAGTACAGGCAATACTGGTTGAAGCTATACTTAGATAAAGGGGATATGGTAAGGACAAACCTGTCCTGCCTCTTTAAAAAGAAAAAAAAGAAAGAGGGGAAAAAAGAAAAGAAAAGAAAAACAGACAGAAAAACATCCTCTCTAATCTGTTAGAATCCTCCGCGACTGTCAGCGAGAGCAAGGAGAGAAAAACCAAATGACATAGATTATTTGGACTTTCAAAGGGTGTTTGACAAATTCCCCTCCAGAATGTCATTATGGGAAACGAAGAGGCAGAGCGCGGAAGGCACGGCGAGCCCTGGATCCAAACGCGATAAAGCGACCGAAAGCAGAAAGGCTCCCCGCAAACAACGCGACCCCGCGCAGGGCTCCGGGAGGGCCGCGACAGCCCTGGGACGCGCGGAGGCCGGGCTCTCCGGAGCAGGGGACCCGCGGGCTCGCGCCGCTGCGCTTGGCTCTGGCTCGGCTGCCAAATGGCCGCGTGCCACCGGGCGAGTCGCCCAGCTGGGCCGGCACGCCTGCGGCCCCCAGGCCCTCGCGGGGTGCCCAGGAGGGAGGGAGACCTCCGAACGAGAGCGCCTGCGGAGGAACCTGTTAGGAAGGGAAGGCGGTGACATTCAAAGCCTGAATTTCCATTCACCGCGGTGGGCGTCGCGCTGTTTGAAAATACTTTCTAAAAAGAGTAACGCCGAAGAAGCGCTCTGTATTCCAACCATGATGTGTTATCTGGATAAAAATGCATATCTGTATTCCACTTTTCCCCTGCACAGGTCAAAGTAAGGTCAAAAGACTATACATTAGTATTTCTTCTTTCTCGGTAACCCATGGCACTTTTCAGTGCACTTAACAGTATCCATAACAACCACTATTTCTTGAGGATATTTTAATTACAGCATTCTTTAGGACTGTTGATTGTTTATTGTGACAAGACAAAGAACACTGGAAAAAAAAAGAGATTCATTGAGAAACATGTTTCTATCTAGGTTGAGGAAAAGGCTGCTTTACTCTCATATTTCTGATGCCACAAAATCCCCATTAGGCACAGGATGGAAAAAGGTATCTTAAAAAGTAAGGTGGCTGTACCTACTATTACTCTCAGAAAAGTCATCATGTTGAACAAATGACAAGAGAGTTGAGGAAACTGGAAGATGTGCTCGTTCCAGATAAAGAGAGTAGAAGGGGAAAAAAACAGTGCTGGCATTTTCTTATTAATATTGAATGAGATTCTTGCACCCTTAACTGCTATCAGCATTATTTCAGAGGTACAAATACTGGAAAAAGGTATTCTTAATGTGAATAAGAGAAAGAACTACATCCCAACTAAAGACGAGTGAATAGCAATGCAGACTGGAACGTATATTTAAGGGAAAAAATCAGAGAAAGAGAGAATGAGAAACTGGTAATAAAAACATCAAAGAGTGAATTAAATCAATTAGAAAAATACCAAAAGAAACGGTCTGCTCGGTTTAAAAGGCTAGGCAGATGATTCTTCCTCCCCCCTTCACTCCCATTACTGGCATCTGGTCTAGAGAATAAACCCAGCAATTGCTTTGGCAATGCAGCGTCTTGGGTTCCTTTCCCTGAATAAGGGATGTGGGTAGAAAACCCCATCAACTTCAATGTGCTAATTCCGTACGTACAAACTAGACTGTACTCTTAACACTGTAAGGAGTAAACCCATCAAACTGACAACAGCACAGAGACTAAAGAAGATACTCAAAGTCATACATGGAAATGATGAACACTGCCGAATTCACCTTTTGGGGATCGTCTACGTTTTGAAGAACTTAAATCCAGATTTTAGATGACAAGCCAAATTCACACTACTCATGGGGACACTGACAGCCAGGAGATCCAGCCATATTTCTGCAACTTCAGTATTGTGTCCTCTAGCCACTGAGCCATTAAGTGCAATCTGAAGTTTTCAGGCTGTGATTGTGCTAGCAAAATTTGACACCCGTCATGGCAGAGGACTTGCAGACAGGACCAAGGCATTTAAAACACAAACCAACCAACCAAACCAAAAAACAGTCCAATATTCCCTCATGCCTCCTTCATCAGTGTTAAAATCTCTTTAGGAGTATAATATACGATAGGGTGCTTCACAATCAAGAAAGATATGAGTTGGGACTTTGATGTCAAGAATATCCCCATGCAAGAATCCAGAGTAAGAAATTTCAGAGGAGGAAGAGGTACAATGCAGAAATCTCAGGAAAAGGCCTTTCAAAGCGATCTGAGATCAGAGCTTTCCATTCTCCTCCAAGTTAATTACTTAACCTCCTAGAAAAAGCAGCAGAAAAAATTGCTTACACATGACCTACAAAGAACAGGCAACATAAGAGTGAAAAAGCAAATCAGGGCCAAGAGAGCACTTTTGCTTAGAAGCTGGGCAATGGTGGTGGGAGAGACAGAGTTAGTGTTTTTCCTGTGGGACCCTGATACCCA
Source organism: Anseranas semipalmata (assembly GCA_013399115.1). Taxonomy (NCBI): domain Eukaryota; kingdom Metazoa; phylum Chordata; class Aves; order Anseriformes; family Anseranatidae; genus Anseranas; species Anseranas semipalmata. The sequence continues at coordinate 45,513 of VXAA01004743.1, forward strand.
AACTGGACCTCTGGACATCAATACAAGAAAGATAAAGAACAGACAGATGCTGAGTTTTCATTTCAAAAACAGTTCAGCCAGCTTAATTTACCTGGACCATGTTAAAAAGCGTGCGTAGTTTAACTCCCCTCTGCATGCTCCTTCACATTTAGTTTGTTTCCCTCTTCACATTCCAAGTTTTCTGGTGCTTATTCAACTATTGAATCTTACTCTCCTGCCTAGGAGCAGACGCAGCATTATATTTAAATTCCTGTTCTCGTTTGGTTTAGTATTTCACCAAGGTACACGTCTTGTTTCCAGGCTGACAAGTGTGCTGAGGAGTGGCCATTGCCAAGGAACACGTCCCACATACCGGGTGATTTAAGGGAATTTGAAGAGGGAAAGCTATTTACAGGGAGAGAGAGGAGGAGGAGGGAAAAGAAACAAGGGGGAGGGGAACAAATTAAAAAGGAGACACCTTTCTTATGTTTCCCCTCTGTCCAAACTGCAAAACAAGCTCCGAAAGCCTCGTCTTGTGTTTCATGTCAGCACTAATGACATCCCTGCCATGGGCCACTCCGGGCAGAGCCCCCTCCCCACCGGGAACGCCGCCGGGGGAGCGGCTGCTGTTCTGACAAACCCTTTCTTTGCTGTCTGGCAGAGCTCCACCTCATTTCTGCAAAGGCAGGGTGTCTGTACTTCGTCCTGTATCCTGCCCTGCCTTCGTAGCACCCCACGTCCCGATATCCCTTCTCATCTTCGGTAATCTCTCGTTTTCGGTTTGTCCCACTGAAACAATGGAAATGGGAAAACATTACCGAGCACGGACGTGGTATTTTTGCTTCGCCGAGACTCACTGAAAATGAACAGAAAAGAAGCAGAGCGAGGTTCTCCTCCACGTAAGCAAGAGCAGCAGATTCCGGCCCTTTGATAGTTGTCAATTTTGAGTAATCCTGGTGGGTCCATTTAAATCCTTGTTAAGGGCTCCCACATTCATTAAAAATAAATCCAGCAGTTATTTGACTGCGTAATTATTAGGGATAATTTGCAATTAAGCAATTGGCCTCTGATGAGGGGACAGATAATTGATCAGCCTGGTTTGGCATTTTAGAATGGGGTGGGGGTTAATTAAGTAAATCCAGTCAGCTAAATGTCTCCCTTCCCACTATATTTTCTCCCACCTTTAAATGCAAACCAGACCTCATGCAGCTGTGCAGGCTGTGGAAGTCTAAGCCTATTAAAGAAATCTTTTAATGACTGTAAAACTACCACTAATTGAAATAAAAATATTTTCACACTATTTTTGCATTGTGCGAATGGATCCAAAATAATTCTTAATGCAATACATGGTGCACAAACTGCTCTGCCTGACAAGTGCAGCATTTAATTTGCACTAATTAGTCCAAAGCGGGGGCAGTGTGAAATTAACAGGATTCATTAATTCTGTGGCTTCTGTTTTACGTATTATGTGTTTACATTTCAAAACTATTGTGTTCTCTGCAACTCAACACCCCACACTTCTGGGGAGAACTTTTGAATCTGACAAAAATTCCACATCTCTTTGGGTGCGCTCAGATTTGATTTTTGAATTTGCAATTTGTTTTTTTTTGTTCATCTCAAAGCCAGTGGTTGATTTTATATTGGATGGCTTCTTGCTTTGTCCTAATCTTGGTCTCAGCTCCTCTCTGACAAAATATTCTTCTGGGTGGCTCAGGGTGGGACAAGCATGAACAGAGCAGCAGGTGAAGTCATTCAAGAAGCAATTTTCAAACTACTTTCAAACTATGTTCTAAAAAAATATAATAAATCCTCCCTATCGACTAAATCTGAAGTTTTCATGATGCTGTTCCAATATTTGCTCCCATAATGATATCAGGAGATGTTCATTAAAGATCTAATCCAGAGCCCCATGAAAGTCAACAGACAGACTTCCACTGTCTTCAGAAGGCACAAATACGCTAGCTTCTATTTATGCTACAGAACACAGGACTCCAAGAATCCCAGTATTGGCAAATTTGTCTTACAAAATAAATCATATTAAATGAACTGTGCTGAAAAGCATTATAAAATACATCAGATGTAGCTAAACATTAAATTCCTGCAAATTAAGGTGCAACAATTATATTTACGTTGCTGGACATGTTCCCAATGCTGAACTTGGTCCATTGTTTCCTGAGATATAGGATATTTATAGGCCCAGAGCAATATTACACTGAGAATTAGGTGAAGCATAGCCATGAACTATGACCTTCGTTTACTCGTTATCAACTGTGATGGGTACGGAGGTAATGACTATGTGCTTTGTATTCCACAGCCACGTTGTCTGCCTCTTGCACACAGGTGCCTACCCACACAAACACCTCCTCGTTAGTCCCAGATATACAGCAAAAAGATGCACAGAGAATTTCCTGTCTCTTCTCTCAAACAAAACCAAAAAAAAAAGAGGGAGAAATCGAGGTTAACTGTTTTCCATACCTGAGCAGCAATGGAGAAGGTATCCTGAAGCTTGAAAGAGCAGCTCCTGCAACTGGTGGGAGGAACGAAGTGGCAGAAAGGACGCCTGGATTGGGCCGTACAGCCCACTCTGAGACTGGCAGCCTGAGTCCGGAAGCGGACATTTAGCGCTCGATGTCCAGTGTGAGCCAAGAAGGCAGCACGGACAGACATCCAGCCGCTCAAGGAGTCAGAAGTACAGCAAAGGCAAGTGGTGAACATCACACGCTGGAAGCTTGCTCAGCTGGGGTTCCGGGAGGAATGAATGGGAGGGAAGTGGTTACCTGAGACCCCTCCCAAAAAGTGGAAGTCAGGAGGAAGAATTTCCTTTGAGTGACATTCAAGGGACAACAATAGAGAAAGGAGGCATTTTTAATGACAAAAGCATGATGAAAACTAATGTCCTTCACAGTATCTAAAGTAGCTTGCTAATGTTTGCAAGAAACAGCTGGGGCAGAAAGCAGTTAGACTTTGGAAGATTCATAGGTTTGGGAGGAAAAAAAAAACCAAAGAACTGGCTGAAACAACCACTTTGAGGGCAGCTTTCATCAGCTGTTTAAGTCTCCTGGTTTTTTTTTCAGTATAAAACCGGTGAGTATTTCGGTCAGCACCCAAAGTAAGGAGTGGGAGTAACAGGCCTATTTTCTCCCCCTGGGAGACAAACTAACCCCAGGCTGGTCTGGTATCGCAGTCCAGAATATGGCCACATTGATGACCCAGCTGCGAGTAACAGGGACAAGCCAAATGCGTGTACGTAGCTTCATTGTTAGCAAGTGTTTTGTTAAAACAAAGCCGTCATTTAAAAAGACAGAAAACGGCTCATACACGAGTCCTGCATTTAGCAAGATCTCCTGATTGGCTCCGCATCTTTGGATGACTTATTTGTGTCAGTGTGCTTCAGGACACATCTGGGGCATGCAATGTCATCAAGAAGTGCTATTTGATTATGGCGCGGTACTTTGGGTGGCTTTTAGAAAGCAATAGATTACAGCATTTCCATGTACCGTGCATAACATCTCTATGCCACTTAGCAAGTACGAGGCCAAAACGAACACTCTAACCTTGAAAATACACAATTAAAGTGCTGCCTGGTGGATTGATATATAAAACCACAAAGTTTAGCGATCTTTCAAACTCTGGTTCCCTGGCCTGTGCAATGGGTTCTAATGTGCAAGGCTCTGTCAGCTGCCACTGCATGGTGCATAAATGATGCTACATCTTCAAGAGTACTTGCCTACTTAGTGTAGGAAAGGCACTTAAAGGAAAAAAACATAGCCTTTGGCAAGGACTAGACTTCTTTCTGCATAATTTTAAGCCTGTTCTTAAAGTTATAGGCAGGCAAACATCCCTATAGGTAATCAGTCTGAAATATCCCCAGTCAAAGCTAATACAGAAACAAGTGGTATTGGTCTAGAAGTCTCGAACTTCACTGCTACAATCAACTATGTTAATTTCTGCTCTATTCAGAAGAGAAAGTTAGGCTGGTAGGCTGATTATTTCAACTGGAATTTCTATCCACCTTGAAATAAATATTGTAAGATTTTCCTAGCATTGTTAGGAGATACAGCTGCCAGGATCTTCTAAGAGTAAGGAGGTATAAACTCTAGGCATCGTGTTATGGAAGAAAGCTACAATGTGAGCTGTTTAACACAGAAAATGAGAGTAGCATTTGCTTTTATTCTTTTTTTTCTTTCGCCAATAAATAATAGAATAAAAAGTTTGCTCACATCGTCTGTGTTCTAAAGTCACTTTTTGTGCAGTGACACAACAGCTATTGACTCCAATGCGCTGTTTCCATGGGCATCATAAACACAAATGGCCTGTAACGAAACAGCTTTGATACATTTTAAATGAGCTACATGATCAAGTGATATCTGGTAAGTTTTAATATATGTAAACTCAGACTACATTTGTGCGCTGTTCTGATTCTATTTAAGTCTGCGAAAAACTTAAATGTCTCTTGGATTTTAACTACATAATATCTTGGTACGTTAGGTGCCCTTTTACCTTTTCACGTGCATTTCGTTATCTGAAGAAGCATCTGTTTAGAAGTTCACCTGCTTTATCTGCATATGCAAGCACCCATTTTATGGGCAGTAGGCTGTTACTGTTACATCTTACATTTACCCATGCGTGTGCCTGTCCAGCTAACTGCCAGCAGTACAGAGCTGGTCTTGTGTAAGGGCACAGTCGAGACACAGATGTGAGGAAAGGGGTATATTAAAATCTGGTATTACTGGGGGGCATGTTTGTAGTTCCACACTGTCCCGTTCTAATGGGAAGCTTCTAAAATTGCACTTGCTGTCCTGGAAAGGATTTGTGCAGCTCTAATAGAAATGCTAGACTAAGATGGATGGGTCTGGGAGTGTCACATGGCCTTCCTGAGCATAAGTTATGTTACTAAATCAGCATATTGATCTGGGAACACAGCGTCCTGGAATCCTGAAAATGTCAGGCACAGTCTCAGTGCTTTACTTCTTTAAAATCAAATTAATTTAGCCAGCTTACTCTGGTGGAAGAAATTACGATGTCAGATCTATGCAAACAGCAGGGCATCGGGCACTCCAAGTCCCCCTGCCTTTAACCAGTTCAAAGAAGACACCCAAAAGGAAGTGGCTGGGTTGCCACCTGATTCTCCCTTGGTGGAGACACCAACCACCACAGGTAATCTGCATCTTTGCTTATGCAAAATCAGGCATCCCAGGGCCTCACGACTCTCCACGGATCTTTGGGGATTCCAACCCTGAAGCTCTGTCAACGGGGTTGAGAGGTAAGATTATATGATTACGCATGACGATACTAATCCTTCTACCTTACCCATGGGGTACATTTGAGATTAAAGGCTCATATAGTACATGCCCTTGTACTGTGATCTCTAGTTCTGTATGTATGTTTAATCAAATATGCTAATCCACAGACATATGGTAGTGGTTGCAGAATGTGGTGTGAACAGGACGCTTTTAGCAAGCAGGACCCATCAGCATGAATACGTTTGCAGGTATTAGCCATGTATATTTGGTCTGTAGAGTAGTTAGATATTAGCACAAATTGCTTCTGGGGAAAAAGGGGACAGTTTGAGAATATGTTATGAAGTGGACATTTTCTTCTTTCCTGACTTGACGAAACACATGATGCAAGCATACTTTGTACATAAGGAAAAAGAGTTATTGGAAAGTTCCAAAGCCTTTATATTTGAACAAAACTAACCTATGTTCTTGACTGGACACACCAACGCATCCCATTCTGACCCCGCAAAGCATCACACCTAGCTGTGCCTCCCACCCACAAGGACCACGAGAAGCGCGTGACGCCCAGAGAGACGCAGCCCCCGAGGAGGAGCGGGGCTGGATGCGGCCCTGCTGGTGAGCAGCCCCCGGGAGCGGCCCAGCTCCCCGGCAAGGGAGGAGGTCACCAGGGCAGAGCCAGACGCGGAACGACTGCCCGCAGCTCCTGGCCGAGGCTCGCGCCTCCTGCTGACCTCCAGGCTCGTCGGGTTGGTGCTATTATAGGCATCCGCTTCCAGGCTTTGCTATCCTCGTGCTGAGCGCCCTTTTTCCATGCTGAACACCTTACCACATCTACAAGGTAGGCCTCCAACTAGTTACTGCGTGCTGGTACAGGAACATTTGAACTGGTCATTTTTTCCTAGGAATCCTAGAGGTGATACGGGAATCAATACCGCGATCTGAGGGTCACCAGTACAGAGGCAGATACATCCGGAAGCTGAAGCCAGAGAGGGAGACAACGGGACCTTGTCTGACCCGTTCCCTTTGGGGAGGAGGTGGGCAGGCTGTTATCTACTGCAAGAGAAAAATGCACAGCCACAACTTGCTGGCAGCGCGAGCTAGCAAAAGGTGAAAAAGAGCTGAATATGTTATCAAGACGACTACAGTTTCTTTGCTAGATTTCAGCGGAGCAAAGCTGTACAAAGACAGCTTGGCAGCTTCCCTGCCCTGCTTCTCTAAGGCAGTGATGAAATATAACCACCCAAATTTCCTCGCTAGCATAAACTGGAGGATTCATATTGTCCGTGTTTGAAATAGGATTATGCAAAGGAGAGCTGGATTGTAGGTTGTTTGATGGGGAAAGGGGAAAAGCACTTCTTGGTCCCAGCAGGACCCAAACTCCTTCAAAATAATACAGCAAAAGGTGATGATGTTTTCTCTGGAAAACATTAGGCATAGCAGAATTCTATTTAGCCTTTACAGAAACTGAGCAAAAGGGAATACAGATCCCAGGAACCTATTAGGTTCGGTAAAGAGAGTGGGTAGCCGGCAATAAAGAACAGCATCACACGTAGCACAAATACCTGTGCCCATGCAGCTAACATGAACATCTCCCTCACACGCCAGACATCGCTTTTCATTTGTCCCTCCTGCCCCGCAGAAATTCCTCGTGGCTTTGCTAAAAATAGGCAGCCTTGGCTGCACCAACACCCAGCTTTAGCTTCAGCTCTCCGCTTCGTATTTCTCATCGGAGTAGCAGGGGTACAGGACATCATCTAGGACCCGGATATTTATTTCCTCTCCTTTGCCCGCATGAGGAAATGGCCACAAGCCCCACTGCCTCCGCTCGACTTCGCGACGTTTCCTCGTGTCTGCCCTCAGCTACGGGAAGGCAATTCGCTCCGGGAGGCTTCATCTCCACCGTCAGGAACGTTCTCAGCTCTGGCTGCTCAGGCACACTAAGATGTTCAAGAATATCATTAAATCAAAGCTAATCAGATGGCTCCCTGTTCATCTCGAGATACTGTTCAGGCTTCTTCGTTTAAAACGCTGCATAGATTTGGCTTATTCTGCTTCACAATTCTTTCCTTTCTGATTCCTCCACTTATCTAATATCACTTTTCCTTTGTCATTTCCCATGCCCGTCCGACACAGCCTTCCTCTAAGTTTTCACCTCATCTCACCATTGATTTTCAAGCCTCGTCTGACGATGAGTTCCTTTTCTCCTCTGTGTCTTAATTTCTCTCCTTGAAAAGCAAGATCTATTTCAGCTCTGCTGCCTCTATCAAGACAGGGAACAAGGCAAGCATGCTACAGTCACACTTGTGTCCTAGCCAAAGAGGGCATTGCTTCCAGGATAAACTGAGATGCTGCAATACCATCGTTCTCTCCTGACGCTTTATATGCTCCTCAGGTGGTCTTGTGCTGGACCCTTTGCACGAGCCAAGATTTTGCAATTTGCAAGTGGGTTGCTTTTGATGCTGCACTGCTCAGGTCTCACGTTGAATATGATAAATCATTACCATTCCTCATTCCTGATTATTTTCCCTCCTATATTGCATAAAATAAACTGCATTACCATAAAATATGAAATCCCCAGGACTACATTCAGTATTTCTTATTTTTCACACCCTTCCCCACACACACTTGCACACTGCTCCTTTGTAGGCAGTCATAGATTTCTGTCATCTGAGGATCAGAGCACTATGCATCCATCAGGAAGCGCAAAATATTCGCAGGAAGAGACTACAAGATGAGGAAGAGGTCCAGAATGCACAACATGTGTCAGAGGAACAGATGTACATAGAAAATAAAGTTCTGCAGACCACAATAAAAAGTTACTCCATGAAAAGAACTGTGCATTTTTCCATGGCTGTCATAGATTTCGTGGAACCAGAGAAATCCACCCATTTTCAGAAATCCCATGAAATGTACCTTTTCACCTGAATCCACATAAAATCAGAATATTTCCATAAGAGCCCCCATAAAATTGGCATATTTCCTTAGAAGACCCCATGAAATGATATGGAATATTGCAGTTTCTTTTAGCCCAGTCTCTCATTGCTCATCTCAAAATGACAGCCCTGGCTATTGCACTTTTGCAGGTCTCCCTTTCAGAAAAAAAGATTCTGTAAAAATATAACAGGAATGAAAATACTCTTCTATAGGAGAGAAACTAAAAGCCCTCATAAACATATTATAATTAGCACAGAAAGTTGTTACTAGTTCAAGAGTAATCTCAACTGAATATTCTTCATTTGACTATGGAAAAATTGACATTACAGAAATTGTCATGAATGAAAACGTACAGAAGTTTGTAATGAGGCTCTTTACTTCACTTTTTTTAGGAAAACAGATAAAGATGAAGTTATCAAGCTGGTACCTGAGCAGCAGTGAAGAATTGGAAAAAAGGAAGTGCCACCACAAACAACAACTTGAGGAGGTAAATGACAATGTGATCAACTTATTCTCTGAACATACTATTTGTTAAAATTAATTCTAGTTGAAAAAAATAAATAAAATAAAAATAAAAACAAGATACCAGCTCAAACCCTGCCTTGGTCAGCAGACATCCCAAATCACAACCCACCACAGGTCCCACTATTTGCTGTTCTTAGTTTTATTCAGGGTTCTCATACTTCAGCAAGACTGTTGTCCAAACGCAAACGAGAAATTGAGGTTCCTTCCCCAGTGTCCAGGTAACCTGCAATCTAGAAGCAACACGATCAATGATGACAGCAGGATGAAACTCAGGCAGTTGACCTAAACTCAGAGATCTCATGGAAGGCAAAAATAAAAAAATAAGGAGAGTTGGTAGTGCCTCTGAGAAACTGCTAAAGGACACAGACGCCAATGCAGACAAGGAACAGAATATGCAGGGGCAGGAAGATAATGGCCTAAAAAGAGCGGATTGAAATGCCCTTAAATAAATTAGAGGTCTTCAAATTGACTGGGCACAATGAATTTCAGCCCGGGATTCTTAAATAGCCACTTACGCCATGTCTGAATCACTGGACAGTCACCCCTGAGAATGCAAGAAGGGAGATGAGGTGCCAAAAGGCTGGAAAGGAGCAAACAGAATACCTCGCCCCGCAGAGGGGGTAAGGCAGAGCTAAGGACTTACCAGCCAGTCAATTTGTCTTCAATCCTCAGAAAAACACCAGAACAAGTAATCAAACTATTTGTAAGCGTCTAGAAGATAACATTGAAATGAATAGCTGCTAGTATGGATTTGTAGAGAATAAATCCTGTCAAATCAATTTAATTTCCTTCTGCCATAGGGCAACAGGCCTTGTGAACAGAAGCAAAGCAAGAGATGTCACGTTTCTTGATTTAGTAAAGCTTCTGGAGCTGTCTCACATGTCACTCTCGTATGCACACCAACAAAACACAGTCTCAATGAAATGGTTGTGAGACAGCTACAAAAGTGGTTGGACACGCAGAGAAAGTTATCACTTGCCCACAGTGAAAGCAAGCCACCTGGGGGGAAGATTACAAAACTCTGCTGTGGATATGATTCTGTTTGGCATTTTCAAAAATCGCCTAGCCATGAAACAGCACCCTTACTGCACTTACAGGCTATACAAATGGGGTGCTCAGGACAACTGCAACTAAGGAGGCTCACAGGTTGCAAAGATGTGGACAAATTACAGCAGTGTCAAGAAATGGCTGGAATTCAATGGGGGAAGGAGAGGGGAAGAGCGCGAGGCAGAGATGGGCTTATTGGAGAGCCCCAGAAGAAAACCAGTGGAAGTGACCAGAGGTCCACAAAACGTGCCCAGGAAAAAAGATGTGGAAACGCTGAGGTCTTTACAGAAACGAGTTCTTGGGAGGGCAACGTTAAGACTTTAATAGTGTAAAAGGTTGTCACATCCAGGGTTCTTGCATGTTAGAAAGCCCAAGCAATAACGGGTTTAACTTGCACCAAGACAGACGCAAGTCAGACATGAGGCAAAAACACTTACAATAGTCAAGACAGTGAAGCACAGGAACAGAGCCTGGGAAAGCTATGGAGTCCCTATCACCAGATGTTTTTAAGAACGGCCTAGAAAAAAAAGTCTGCCAGGAATGCCATGAGTATAGCTAATCCTGCAGGAGGGAGATAATTTCTTGATGCTCCTTCTAGCCCTGTCTGTCTAAATGCCAAACATCCTCCTAAGTTTCAGGGCCTCAACCCACCAGAGCACATAAACACACAAGTAATCCCATTGACTTCAAAGCAAGTACACATGGGATTTAAGCATACATTTAGTAATTTGCCAGATCAGCTCCTACATGCCTAGAATTTCCAGCCTAGCCAAAGGAAGTATCTTGCAAGAGTGACTGCATTTGTTTAAACTCCCCTAGATATAGATCAGTGTTATATTTAAAATGTGGTTTCCTGGATTTCAGTGACAGTGTATAGAAGGAGAGCATTGCGGATCTGTGCTACAGCCTTCTAAACAATTGTTCGTTAGCATGAACCTTATAGTGCAGTGTCTGTATTCACTGAAGCTGGCTTTGGGGTGGAGAGGGAAGTCCAAACTAGGAAATAACATGTTAAAAATGACAGTATTTTCTACTCACATGAGCACTTTTTTTTTTTTTTTGGAAACCAGGCTGCATACAGACAGTTTCAATATGTAGTCTCTATAATGTTGAGGACACTGGATTATAAACATGTACAGAAAAGTGAAAGGCTTCCTCTAACTGTCTCCCACACCTCCTTCCATATGTTATCACCAAATGTTTTGTTGTATGCTGATTTTCAGCAGATATCATTGGAACCAATGCTTATTCAGCGCACAATTTAGTAGAATTTGCTACAGATTATTAACCGTCTTCCTCCTCTCTCTCTACCATATTTCTACCATACTTTTTTTTGAGAAAAAAAAAAAAAAAAAAGTCTCAGTTCCAAACATTGTAAATTACCATTTCACTGTGAAGGATGAAGGTGGGTTTATGCTAGGTCTGTTTGGCCACTGCATTGGAGTTGAGGCTAGTGAATATGTTACAGAAGACTGAAGGATACTTTGGTATGCCAGTAGCCTTAAGAAGTGGCTGAGCAGGAAAAACGCATTAGACTCTGAGCCTTTCCTTGCCCTAGCTACGTAGGAGCTGTTGCCATTTATTTTGTCATTGATTTACGCAATAAATCCTTCTATAAAGATAAGGTGCACATATTATAAGCACCTAAAATTATATATACCTCCACCTTGAGCGGGAAAGAAATTACATCCCCTAGCAACGACACATCCCTTCCCAAGCAAACACCAGATTAAAGACAAGGCATTTCTCGGAGCTCTGGAGCCCCATGCAAACCAGCTCTGTTGGGACTATCAGGAGGTGTGGATTTCAGAGAACGGGGTCCTATAAATACACACACACACATACACACACAAACACGAGGAATAGCTCCAACACTACCTCCCTCAGCAGGCTGAGCTCTTGAGTACCATTAGCACAACGAACACCAGCCAAGGTGCAGCTCCAGATTTGTAAGGCTATCACATAGCCAGAACCCACCTCATCTAAGACCATGAAAGGAAAATGTAAAATCTGGAACCGCACCTGGAAACAGGCAGGCAGCCACCAAGGTTACTGGAACACTGCTCTCAGGCACAGTGAAAGCGCCATGAAAAATAAAAAGAAATCAATGTGTTCCTGAAGTTTTCTTCAGGCACCGGTCAGCACAAGTTTCCCAGGAAACCATGAATTCCCACAAAGGTGGGAAGAAGCTCGACTGCGGCCAACAACAAGCTGATCCAGGCACAAACGGAGAGCAAAGGAAATGGAAAGAGAGGAGAAACCCCCGCCTGCGCCCAGCTCTGCTGGGTCCCGCGCTCTCCACCCTGCCCTTCTACCTGGGCTACCAGCTTGGCCTCCCCCTCCCCAGTGGGGATGAAAACCCCTCCAGCCCCCTTCTGTCGCTGGGAGTGCTTCAAGGCCATCTGAAAACACTGCCTGCAAGACCAGCAGCCCCCAGCAGAACGCCTTCTGCCGCTCACCTCTTCCTTTAAGAGAGCTGACAAGCGCTTGAAGTCAATAGCCTGCTTTGTGCTCGTGGCCTGACATAAGAATCCTTTGTTTGCTTCTACAAATGATTAATTTCAAGGCATTTAAGGGTTTGCTATCCGTTTTGGAGCAGGGTACTTTTAACATATTTTATTATTATCACTTATAGTCGAGATGCGGAAACAGAACAGCCCACAGAGCTATCATTTAAATCCAGTGATACTTCACATTTCACACAGCTCATACAATCTTTCGACCTACCAATTCAAATAATGTTTAGAAGCTTGAATGGCAAGAGGCTGTCTGTTCAGGGCTGCTGATACATAAAGTCCCTGTATAAATCACAATATCACAGAAGTCACGAAAACTGTGAATTTTGGTGTCAGCTGTGAAAATATTCCATCTGGTTTCTGTCTTGTAGAAAAAATGTTTAAAATCTGTTCAAGTACAGGAAGTTTATTTTTGCTTCATCAGTGCAGCAGAAGTAAGCAGTGTAAGACCGGTGAATAGTGCCTCAGAGCCCTGCTATTGCTCCAGGTGCTTGCAATGTTTCCAAAAGAGCATTTCGGGTTTCATTCAGACATCCAACTGCACCACTATTTAACTTCATGCCCTCATTACAGGCTGAGCAACCCACCAAATGAATTTGCAGTAGTTTCTCTTGTGAATATAACAAAAGGAGCAACTGGCCCCATATCATCAATTATCTTAAGCTGACTTTGATCACATACTGGGGTGGAGGACGACACATCTGCATCTACAAAAACGTGCATTTACTTCCCTCACCCAGGAGGTCCACACCACCAGTAAGTCACCGGGAAAGCCAGTCAATCCACCTGGACCTCTGCTTGCAGATTTAGGAGTTCAGGCAGCCAGTTTCAGAAGGCTGGGGCCCCAACTCTTTTTATGTAGTTCTTGACAGGGACTGATTTTATGCTTTCACTTTATTTCTCTTTTTCATTTAGGTCATTTATCTATTTAATGGAAACTGTATAGAAAAATTATGATAAAAAATTACATGAGAGATATATTACTTTTTAAATCACTATCATTACCCCATCCCAGCCAATGTGACATTCAGGAAGGAGCCCAATATTCATTTTATTTATACTTTGTCGCCTCCCTGAGATTCGCAACAGCTGGAATCTCTAAACTCTATCAGTCAGACCTAATATAAAAAGAGACCACGAAGCCACCATGAGAAGTAAAAAACTGTGCTGCAAGAAAAACCTCAAGATTTCTGAGGACTCGGCTTCTCACAGGTGCTGAGAAGAGATTCAGAACAATTTTCAAAGGGGCTTAAAAAAGACCAGTGCCCGACAGGATTGGGCTTGCTTACCCCTGCTCGTTTCTCTGGAACTCCTCTCCGCCAGAGCCTCCCTTCCTCCAGCACCAGCCAGCACCGCAAGGGCGTGATGAGCTGGAGGGGGGCCTTCCACAGCTCCTGGGGAAACAGCTTCACAGCCCCTCTAAACCAAGCACCTGGGAGATGACTGTTTGGGATCAAAAGGACCTTCTCAATGATTTAACGATTTAATGAAAAATGGAATGACCTAAGCGAGCCTTGCCCATCCCAGGTTCCCATATCATAGCAAGCTCTTTAAAATGAAGCAAAAGCTCCCTGTTCTTCAATCGGAAAGGCCTCCCGCAGGAGACGCTCGTTTTCGCAGATATTTTAATCCATGGGTAGAGGTGCTGCTACTGCAGCTTGCTAAAGCAGATAACTCTCCTGTTTCCAATCCTCCTTTATCTGGCTCGCGTTTTCCACACCTCCACCCACTCTGGCGGGTGCTTTGTTCTCCAGACGATTGTTTTTGCAGGGCGAGGAGAGGCTGGAGCAGGCAGGAGGCATCTTCCACGCTCGCCTGTCTTTCCCAGGTGGCTCCCAATTTTTTTTCCTCTCCCTACTGCACTTTGTGTGCAGGGGGAACAAGGGTAAAGAGGCCTTTAAAAAATAGCAGGGAACTGCCATGGTGATTTCAAGATGGAGCATGCAATTGCTATTTTTGATTGTGTTAACCCAGCCGTAATTATGTAATTATCCACAAAAATTTAGTCAGAGTTTTGCATATCTAAATCATTAACTTTAACAATTGACAGGCTGCTTTGATTAGTATTTTCACAGACTAGCATAGCATACATTTGTCAGCTTTCCTATGATTACTTGTAATTTGGAATTTGTTTATGCAAAATGTTTTTATTGCTTGTTTGGGGGGGAGGGAAAAAAAGGAGGGCAGAGCAGACATGTTTATCCTGTCAGGAGAATCCTACAGAACTTACCAGGGTTGCTGCAAATGTATTTTTGCTGTGCTTTAATGTCATTAATTTGCTGAACTGATACAGCAAACATTGGCTGGTGTTTGTTAATGGGAGCAAGAACTATGGGTGAGCACCACTTGCCACGCGATATCTTTGATTTTTAGATCAAAATTTAAGTAAATGAATTCAGGAGCACCTAGCAGTTTATGTAATGCCATATTTTAAGTCTATTGCTTTCCAAAAACAATACTGATGCACCATGCAATCAGTGTAAACATTTTAAAATGCTGCTTGTGTCAAACACAATAATGCCGGCTCAGCCTTTTCATTCAACATTGTAATCGATATCATAATTTAAGATGCAGTTTATTAAGCCAAGCAATAATAAATGATTCCATCCCGCACCTGCTAGCAGATCGGTTTCTGCGCTAAGCTCTCTGAAAGAAAAATCTGAAAGCTACACGGTTCATTCTTCACAAGGCAAATCCTCCTGTAGCAGAACTGTGTTGACACGAGGTACCGCAATGCCTGAAGTCCCGTGGTGTGGAGACGGGAGATTCCCAGGCTACCAACGGAGGTGAAGTGCCTGAAAGGTTTTCACTTCCTTGCTCTGCTTTCCAAGTGAAGACCACATGGACAAAATGCATCTTAAAACAATGCATGCACTACCTCTAGACATTTTTGATGGATTAGTGTCACCATTTTTCTGTGGCTGGTGGGCACACCTTTTTCAATGGTTGGTGGGGAATTCAGGTAAGATCAGTTCCTTCCTTGCACCACCATTACAACTTGAAGTCTTGCAGCACTGATAGTCTTTGCGTCATCCTCTTTTGTACAAGTCATTAAAAAGACTGGGTGAACTCGCTGCTTTTTGTGAAAATGTTCTAGTCCAGCAGCCTCCACCTGACTGGTTCATCAACATTCACACAGCTTCTGAGAGGAGCAAGGGAAGCATGCTTTGACTTCAAAACCAATGACAGATTGTCATTTACGATTTCATCTGCCCCATGGTAGCTGCAGTTTGGTAACTGCGGTTAAAACTTGCCTGTTTCCTATATGATCCTCAGGGCTCCCTGTGATGGGCATTGTATAAATGCAGGCTATGCAGATCCCACGTATGTCTAATAACCTCACCTAGTTTAGGCTTCAGTTTTCTCCTTCAAAAGGGGAGTTCTGCTTCAGAGACTTATTAACAATTAATGTGAAGACATATTAGATGGGTAAGATCTTTTTTTTTTAATCCTAAATCCTTTCATATATATATAAATAAATACCATAGTCTCATTATCTGAGCCCCATCATTCAGCACTCTCTGCTCAGGTATCTGATGCTTGGTTTTAAAATCTTGCTTCCTAGGTATAGCTGACTGCTGGCACATTCACTGCATCAGCTCTCCGAAGGTTGGCTCGCTGCTTGGAATTCATGGGGAGCAGCCCCGTCTGTCTTTGTAGGAATTTTGGCTGCATGACTGAGTACATGAAAATCAGGGAAGCCAGAAGAAAAGAATGATCTGTTACCTGAGCTTCTTTTGCCATTTGAAATCCACTGAAAGAGAGGCATCTTTGTAGCACAAGCTGTTGGCAACTCCTCTCTCCAGAGCATATCATCAGTCCCAAGCTTGCAGTCTTTTATTCTTTTAATTTTAATTGGTAGCTCCTGCCTAGAAACCAGTTGGGAATTGAATTGCCTGTGTGTTCCCCATGCTCCGGAGCAATTGCCTGTATATTCCGCATGCCTCCGAGCAGTTGCCAGCCTGCTCCTCGTGCTTCCTAGTAAATGCCAGTAATCTGTGCGCTGGTGTGTAAAACTTACTGTACTTGATTACGTCAGGAAAGAGAAGAGCACAAAATACAGCGTGTGCTGTTTTCACCTTAGCTTCGTATGTGCGCTGTTTCCCAGCCTTCAGCCACAGCACTGTCAGAGCAGCTCAGCTGGGGTGAGGGATGAGAGGCACCTTTCGAGGCCCTGGATTTGCAGCAGTTTATGGGTGGCCCAAGGGGTGTCCTGGAATCCCTGTACCACCCCTCTCTGCACCTTGCCTGCCCATCCTGCTAACGCTGACACTAAGACAGCTTTACACTGGCATCATCCGTACAACCGGATTAACATCTCCCAGTGGGTTCACTGCTGCACATTCACTGTTTCCCCATGAAGCTGAATAGTCTCGGGTTCTGCCCACCCTATAACCTCAACTCCTTCAGTCAGGTAAAGGCAGAAGCAGGCTAGGTTGGTTGGCAGGGATGAACAGAAGCCATTAATTAAATAGCTCACCTCTCAGGCATAGAATGGAAGGATAGGAAACTTGACTCTTCTTAATGTGTTCGCCCTACCAGCACAGCTCTCCAAGCAAATGAGTGAAAGACAGCAGTGACTCACTTCCTCCAACATTCGACTGACAGAGGGAAGGAAATGGTACTCTCCAAACCACCAAATCCTAAACAGAACTCCTGTCAAAGTAAAGCTGCCATTACACAGCACTGTAGACTGAGCCTAAAGGCCAGACAACCCATACAGAACCAAAAGAATATTTCTAACATTTGTTTATCAGGAGCTGCAGTTGCTCACAGAAACCAAAGTACCACAGATTGGATAAGTAACTCTTCAGAGACTGACCACCAGCCACGAGTCTCTGTGAGTCAAGCGCTTTCCCATCCCTAATCAGAGAAGTGAGCCAGAGCTGTCGAGTGTTTTCTCCAGGTCATGGGGATACATTAGTTTTCTTCTCACTCCTTTGCATCCTTCTCTGTAACATCAAGTCCTCTCCTTCCCTATGTGTTACACTTTTACGAGACCACTCCAATAGCTCATCCCTTCACTTTTCTTACCTCCAATTCAGTTGCCTCCCAACCTATCCCATGATAGGCAGCAGGTTCCCATGCCATTAGTGTCCCTGTAATGCAACCGTTTCTTGGCCTGATGGCAAGCCCCACACTGCCTGACTTCTTTCAGGTCAGGAGGTGTCTGTTTTGAACTCTCTTCCACTCTCCTAATGCCCAGAGCTTCCCTTCTTTAGTGTACTCTGAAGGGGTAGAGCCTCAGGAGCAGCAGTTCTCAGCAAGGGTCCTTCTCCCTCAAGGGCTAACTCCATGACATCCTTGCTCATAGCTTCCTTTATTAGTCAGGGCCAGCAACTCCACTGGGCTATCTATATAAACAAAGGTATTGTCATAAAGAGGTACCGTGGCCAGGCAGTTAAGCTCAGTTCTTAGTGTGACCTGAACCTTCTGGAGCCGTTCATTAATGGCTAGTTCCCGTGCAAGTCCAAATGTTCTCCCTTTAAATGGTTTGGCCCCAGTGGACTTGGTCCAGTTTCAGTAGTGTATAAAGAAGGTCCTAATTCTTCACTCTGCATTGAATAACACCGTAGTCCCTTGAATAGGCTGGCATGAGTTGTGTGGATTACAGCTACTTCACCTCCCAGATTCCTTCCTTTTACAGAGTGGGGAGCTATTTCACCCTGCTTTACAGAGCTCGCTACCTCCCTGCATTCATCAGGATGAGGCTCCTTTCATTTCCTGCTGCTTTATCCCCCTTTGCTCACAGGAGAAGAGCATCTGGCATTTCTCTAGGTACACTGCTGTGATGTTGCTGCTTCTCCTCCCTGCGACGTGAGTAAAAGGCTTGCTGAGAAGAAGGGATGGTACAGAAACAGAGTTACTCTCCTTCACCCATCTGCTTAGCCAAGCAAAGACCAAGAGTGGCTCTCCTGTTAGGCTTAATTTTACCATGACTGGCACAACTCTGTAATAAATTACAAGCTTCCTCTTCATTTTTGTGTGGTGTAATGCATGCTAAAATAATTCAAATTAAGTATCCATTTTTAGCCATCTTTTTTAGAGGAAAACATTTATCGATTTCTTACTCCCAGTCCCCCACACCTCACCCCCAAATTCCTGTTCAATTATGCTGCAGTGGAGTTAAAAACGTAAAGCAAGGCATTCTTCACAAGAGGTCCTGAGATGTATAGGTATGATACAAAACATCGCTCTGGCAGTAATGTCGTTCAGCAGCCATCCTAATAGTTTCCATCAGTGGGAGAGCTTGGATTCATCTGAAGGATAATCTGACCTCCAAAACGGGGCACATGCCCACTTCTGTGTGAAACATACTGTGTACCCTCTGAGCAAAATAAGTACACTGAACTCTGAACCACTGGCATGCCATAGCTGGAGCTCCCAAGCAGCGAGGGGGTTATCTGGGCACTGCCAGCCCAGCTGCCTTCAAGTGAAGCAAGGCTGGGCTCTGAACCCTTCCTCCCAGTTTCTAACGCACTGACAGATCCCTCTCCCCCTCTCTCTTCCACACACTTAAAAGGAATGGTGTTTTCTCTCCCATGAAATTCAGGAAAGCAGGGATCTGTCTTTTCTTGCCAGCAGAAAAAGCAAAGGCTGTCAAGACACTTAAATCTGATCGTCTTCCCTGTACTAGTGGGGTAGGGTTTTGTTGGGTGGCTGCGGTTACGCTGTATAAAAACCACGTGAAAAGGAGCCATTTAAACCCACGTAAACCGTGTTCGCTGACATACAACCTCACCCATCGCTCCTGAATGACATGTCAGGCCAAAAAGCGGGGCACCAGATCCTTCCGTCCTGACCCAAATGAATACCAACTTACCCTCCTGGCATCGTCAGGGAGCTGCAGGCCCCCCAGCTCAGCAGAGGTCACAGAACGTCACTTGTCATCGCGCGCAGAACCCACCACGGGACTGTGGCAGCAGTGTTTGCAATGTTGTTCAAATGTTTCTCGGCTGACAGTGCCCTTCATTTACAGTTAACGATAATGTGACAGCCCATCCTCCCGGTGTACCGTCTAACCACACACAAAATCCTGCCTGCGCCTCAGACCGGAATCCTGTTTTTATTGGACTAGACATGTGCACTGAGGCTTTA
Organism: Anseranas semipalmata; assembly: GCA_013399115.1. Taxonomy (NCBI): domain Eukaryota; kingdom Metazoa; phylum Chordata; class Aves; order Anseriformes; family Anseranatidae; genus Anseranas; species Anseranas semipalmata. The sequence goes on from VXAA01004743.1 coordinate 64,852, forward strand.
ACCAAAAGCTGAGACGGGGTTTTAGCGTGAGATTTTCAAACCTGTCTCAGGTATTTAGAAGCGCAAATTGCAGTGAAAGACTAATTGAGCTGTGCTTCTAAATCCCCCGGGTGCTACTGGAAATCTCTTCCCTAATAACTTGGAATCTCCTAAAGAAGAAACCTCATCGAACTTAGATGGGGATGCAGATCCGAGGGTTAAGATTTTGAAAATCGCTCTGTGCTGGCTTAACTCCCATTGACTTCAGTGGGAACAGAGTTAAGTTGACATTGAGCCTTTTTGAAAATTCCCCTCCAGGTGTGTTTTCTCCATTTGAATTTGAATAATCTGTTAACTGCTGAGATTGCTGCTTGATTTATCAGTATGAAGAATTTTGCAGGAGTTTTTCCCTTCATTTTTGATGAAATAAGACCCAGAAAACTGTAGCATACCATCACAAAAACTCTATCTGCCAAATCTACAGAAGGAACTACATTTATGTGCTGTATGTTTACTGTTATTATTATTATTATTTATACTTGGGCAGAACACAGGAACTGAAAGCACAGACATTATTGTGGGAGGTGCTGCGCAGTCTGTTAAAATATTTGCACAATACACAGGCAAGCTGTCTAACTTAATGCTAATAGTCAGACTCTGGAGTAACCCAAGAATCATAATGAATATCCCCAGTAGGTGTAATTATACAGCGGCATTTCACTTACTACTTCACCTCCTTGCAGACATTTTCAGGAGACAGGGATTTCCTTCAACTCCCTTGAATGTTTTAGTTTACCTTTTAAATTAGCCCTACTTACAAGAGTGAGGAAAGATTTTTAAATGTTGGCATGTCCTTCACTGCAGTTTTGCAGGCTGCACTTACTCTCTGTGGTGGAAGAAACAAAAGCTTTTAGGGGTACAAATGGGATTCGCTTTCAATTTGAAAAACACATTAGGGCCCAAACTTTGCTTTCGGGATGCAGGTATTAATAATAGGAATAAAAGGAAATATACACCAAGGAGCCATCTATTTTGCAACAGTGTCACAGAGGACAGACTCTCCATGCCCCAGATTCCTTGTGAGAAAAAATAGCTGTGCTAATAGCACCCGCAAACAACACGATAACCACTTCTTTGTTCCCACCAAAGATACAACAGCAGAATCCTGTAGGAGAAGTCATCTGATATGTCAGCTCATTAAATTAGTCAGAACGGGTGAATGGGGAAGAGGAATATACCATTGTAATGTATGTTAATTAACAAATGCTGTAAGAGAGGCATTTAAATGTATGAAAATGAATATTAATGAGATGAAAACACCTAATTATTGTGCATCTAATGGTATTATCCAGAGCATCCAACAGAAAATGCCTAATTGTCATGCATCTAAGGCAACAGTGCAAATCTTCAGACACAAAGATTCAGTGCACATATAGATCATACTATGACTTCAATTATGGGCATTGCAAAATATCTGCAGCGAAACTTGAATTTGTAAGTTTCTTGTTGTTTTTAAAATTCAATTTATCAAAAATGTTAGATATCACAAATTCCTTATATCATTGTCACACTTCAAAACTGCACGTTTCTTCCTCTTCGTCTTTCTGAAACATTACATGAAGGGTTTCCCCATTTCTGCACACATATCTCAATTGTGCAAGAATGTCATTAGAAACAGTGGGCTGCAAACTGGCCTGGAATGAAGTTCTGAGGAATTTTTCATGAAATTGCATGAAGCGAAACTCAGTCTGCATGAAATTCCTTCCTGCATAGAGGGCTACCAAAGGAGAATCCTGAGCTAAAAATAGTATGGATTCCTGGAATTAAAGACTGCCTCATAATACATATGCATTAGGAAGCTGAAATAAAATTATACAGGCCACTTGAATTCTATTATTTCCTAATTACTCAGTGGTTGGCTTTACAACCTTAACGTTCTTTTAATGTAAGTTTTTCAAGTTTTTTTTTTTTATGTAATTGTAGATAGAGAGCCAATCTCTTGACCCCAGCTAGAAGGACAGAGGGAGTTTTGCTTTACAGAGAAATTCCAAAGCGCCTAGACGTGCGCATATTCCCTGTTTGAGGCTCCAGGGCGTATGCCAGGGACACATCTAGAAAAGGTTATATTTTAATGACTACTCTCTGCATGGCATTTGCAGTCCCAACATGACTAATATCATTCACACATACGATCAATGAAGTCTTAATCCTACCATCAAGGCAATTAATGAAAATAGAGCACATTAACTTAGTATTGGAGCCAAAATTGATTCCTGAAAGACAGCTCTCTCCTGTCTCAAAACTGAGTTATTAATATGTATATAAGCACCAATGTGACAAGCACTTTAGATATACCTTGGCATATATATTTACTGTCACTCAAAATGACTTACAATCCATCATATTTTATAAAAATTATATCTTATCCATGCTTCTAATTTTCTTATAAGACTGCTGTATGGAACTGTTAGAAAAATGTTCATGAAACTGAGATACATTATTCTGGTGGATTTACCTTATCCACTAAGCTTTTTATCCTATCAGAGAAAGAAATTAAGTTAGTTTGTATGATTTACTTTTAATAAATCCATGCTGCCATCTATTTACCACCCACATTGCTGTAGCTGCATCCAAACTCTAGTAATAACTCAAACAATATACTCGGTATTGAATTCCACTTAAACGCACTGCTTTGGAATCTCCGGATTTTCTCGTGTTCCCATTTGCGGGCAGGCGCTCTTCTCCTCAACACACTCAACAACAGAAGTAACAGCAGCAGCGTATTTCACCTTACTGCATATGCAAAGGTTCTCAGAGGGATTTCCCAGCCCTGTACCTACAAACCATCAGAGCACTTCTGCTACCACGATTAGCAGAGGGCAGAACCAATCTGGCAGCAGTGTTTTGCACTGGCTGGGATACAGCTGGAATTTCAAACTGCTAAAAAGAGTTTCCCAGCAGCTGCATACCCTTGAGTCAACTGCCCTTCAGTTAGGTGTACTACAGGGAGGACAGCCGTGCTGTAGTGTCTATACACTACACATTACCCCGCTATACAGGGGAGTTATTTTGGCACATGCTGTGTAGTAGTAACTCGGGTTTTTGCCTATACTCTCCCAGCACGCAGACAACTTCAGTAAAAGGCACCAGTGCACTTCACTTAAGCCATCTCAAGTTAAAAACTTGAATAATAGTATATTCGCTTGCAAATAGCTCTGCTTCTCATTATTTTTCTCTCTTATGTCTGTTTGAATCTCTAGCAATAAATCATACCAAAATGGGTTGTGGAGTCTCCTGGTGCACTTCTTACACGTGACTTTTTTTTTTTTTTTGCAAGCAAATAGAGTAACTCTATAGTGAAAGCAAATCCTTTAACAAACAAGAACAAATCCTTGCACTAATGGACTGTAGAATCTGTATACTGCATGGGACAGAGATAGTTGCCCTCAAAAGGATGAGCAACAACACCAGCTCTGCCAAAACTGAAATTTTGGGGTCCAGGGAAATCAGTTTCAGATATGGGAAACAGTCCTACAGGATGGTTAGCACCTTAACCTGAATGGAAGCCGGTCATGAGCTGAGGTAGCCCAGTTTTTACAGAAGACATTTGGTGTCCCAAAAGAACGCAAAGAACCACAAAAACATATCCACTATGGAAAGTATATGATGTAAATGCAATCTGACAAAAATATAAATATATTTTTAAATGCGTTATTCGCAAAAAAAAAAAAAAAGCTAACCTCCTTTTCAAAAGGTTTACATAGTCAATATTAAACTACTGTGCAGAAGAGCTGAAGATATTGATAGCTGGTAATGCAAACGAGATTGCAGTTAATTGTTAACATCTCCTGGGCTACGCTTCCTACGTCCCCGCACAGATGATGAATAAAATTATTTACCTATTCAAGTAATGAGAGCTATGCATTTTGATATCCACATACACTGTAACTCAGACCTCCTCTGAGACCCCTACCTGTAATTAGGAACAGATGTAGGATCTTGTTCCTGAATTGATAAAAACAAATTTCAGCCCTCCTATGATATATGGCATAGTGGCAGAGCTAATGGTAAGAATGCCTCTGCCAAAGGACCCTCCTCCGGGCACTGAACCTAATCAGCCACCCTCTGCACAAGAACCCTGCCAGTGCCACTCCAGATATTTCTCAGTGCTTTTCCATCACCGATGTGGGACACTCGCTAAAACATTCACTGGTGGCACGGCAAGTGTATATCGGGAAAGTGACAAGCAGCGTTTATCTGGCTTCACCTCTGATGAAGAAAACCATAGATCTGTTCATTCAAAACCATGGTAATTCTGTAACACACATAGACTTCTCCATGGTGTAGTCACTTATAATTAAGCACACACAACATTATGTGCTTTCAGCAACAGTTCTCACAGCTCAGCACACGCAGCTGGGGAATACTCTTCAAATTATATCATGGGGAAAACTCAGGATGATCTGTATAACATTCATTTTATTCTCCAAATGTCACAAACATGTCTACTGCAAGTGTCTCACGAACTGCAAGTAGCCACATTTCTTTCTTTTTATCAGCTATTTTAACAGCTGACTGAAATAACCCAAGGGGGGTAGGTAATTGCCCGTTTTCTTGCTCTAGCACATGGGTACCGATCCCAAAGCCTGGCAGAGAGGACTGAATGCTCCAGAGAATTTGCCATCTAAAGATGCGGCGGGGTGACCCTACCCCAGTCAGATGCATCACTTGGACTACCCCTTGTGTCCCAGCCCCATGGGATACTCTGACAGCAACAGCAAGGCACTGAGGATCCGTGACAGGCCCAATCCATTCACAGCAGCAGGCCTGAAGAGGATCAAAGGAGATGCTGTGATCACATTCACAGAGTGAGACAAGTGAACCTACCTTCTTTCATGTTCCTTCCTAGACCACTAAGTGTCCCTCCCTTGATTTATGCTGATCTGGCAGAGTTTATAATTCCCACTGGCTCCTGGCATAGGTAACTAAAACCATGCAAAAAGAAGGTTGCAGAAGAGCTGCAACCCCTCAGGCCTGTAGGACACAAATTTGTATTTAGTGAAGTCATCTCAGTACAAGGAAATTTCACTGGTTTCATTTAAATCTGACTGAAACAATTCAAGTTAAACTGATGCAAATGCCTTCATACATCTTTATTTGAAGATGTTAAATGGGGGTTTACTTGATTTCACAACTAATCTAAATCTAAAAGAAGTGACTCCATGAAAAAAGACTGTCCACATCACATTTTGTATTGGCTTAACTAAGCAGGTTTACAAGTCATCTTGGTGCAACTCCCTCATGTACACAAGGTCTGGAAATACATCGACTCTCCAGCATTACCCTGCTTCATGCCAGGAGAATCTGCAGCTGCAGTGGGCTCAGGGGAACTTCAATGACTAGAAATAAAAGGATTGTGGGGGGAATCATAGCTGGTGGGCCCTCCATGGGCATTGCCTAAATTAGAGTAATTAATATAGGGGAACGTGTCTGTGCTCCTCAGTAGTTTATAAATGTTACAAAAAGAGAAACGTTTTATATGTCCCCTGATGGGTTTTAAATGTTAATAAATGATATGCAAGGAGGTATTTTACATCTCTCCATTTAACAGTGAGCTGACAGCTGCAATTATAGGCCAGTCTCTGGCCCCAGCAATCCTTACAGGAACCTGAGGCATAAACGGAGTAGCTTTCTTCTAGAATAACGAAGTGCATCGGGATGCTGGCTCAGCATTTCAACATAAACCCACAAAGCCAAGGTGAGACATTTCTGACACCCTGAAAACTCCCTTTCACTGCAGTATGTGCTTGCCAGTCATTGCTTCCACTGTCATCAGAGACCCACGGCTGCTCTTCCTGTGGCAACAGCAGCTCTTCATCTCACAGGTATGGGGCAGTGAATGGAGCAACCAGAGTTACTTGCTCCACTGCACCTCTGCTGTGAACTAGAAAAAGAACTGAGCTGTACCTGGCACATCCAGGGCAGCATAGGAAGAAAGTATTGCATGTGTCACTGCATGGCCTTCCAATCTGTTTTTGGCCAGAAAAACAGCTACCAACACTGAATCGCTGCAGCGTGCTCTTTGGTACCAGGTTTCTGTACAGGGATGGGGAAATCTGTCCCTGCACACCTACCTTCACCAGCATGGACAGACAAGGAGGGGCATGCCTACCCTTTCAAACAGCAGCAAAATGACTGCTCAATAATGTCCAGCCCAGCAGAGAGCCCCACTAGAATTTAGTAAGCCCTAGCTACTTCCCTTCCCGCATGCTCTTCCCAACCCTCATCAGTAGAACAGAGCCTCTCTGAAGTTTAAGGAAGTTCAAAGCAGTATTTTAGTTGTTTCAGGTTGCAACCTTTGTTGCAAAGTAACAGCAGAGAGAGAAGAATCGGTGCTCACAACATTGCGTTCTTGCTCATCTGCATATTTTCACCCTCCCCTTTTTCTTACCTGAAAAACAACCTTTGGTCCCGATCCTTAAACTGGCCGCAGTTCACTGTTGTTACTGTGCGCTTTAATTAGCCCTATAAACCATCGAGGTACTGCCTAATGCAGCATACAGCTGTTTTAAGGCACTTGTATAGACCATGCTATATGCAATGTTTCACTCCACGGGAATTGCACCCCATTGACAACAAAAGGCAACACAGACACTGAATGAAACCAAGCAGAACTGTGAGTAACACCTTGCATTTCCACTACATCATCCCAAAGGCAGGGGAATGTGTTTTACAATTCTATTACAATCCCACAAGACAGTATTTTTTTTTGCCACAGACAAAGTCTTTTTTTCTTATATTTTGGGATGGCAGAAGACTGCAGCTTAATATACCTGATTTATTAAAAAACTACATTTCCCACCCCATGATTTTTTACATGAAGGGTTGTAAAGTAACTGGTTTCCTTCTGCTATTGGACAACACTGGTGAAAAAAGGGCACGTTCAACTATTAGAATTACAGTTTTCTTTCAATTACTGGTTCCAAAACTGCACCTCAGCAAACCTCAGAAGAAATCCTAGGTTGTAAGAGCAAGGTTTGTTTTCAGATGTGGGAAAGAATTAGGTTAACATTTTCACTGTAGTCATGCTGCATACAATTATAGGCAAACATCATTAGGTATCTATCACTTATATACTCCTTCTGTTCTGCACAAAGATTTCTCAGTTATGTCTTAGGAATGGATCTCGTTTACTCCTGTTAAGGTCCAGGCCTTTAGTACAGAATTTCTGGGACTAAGTTACAGCTTTTCTTCAACTGCTGTCAGTGGTTGGTGATGCATTTCCTCTGGTTTGCATTAGTTTGTATATAAATGGTTGTGACTGTCCTTTCATTCTTCAGAACTCTGCTGTTATTGATTATGGCCAGGTTTCCAGAGCTTTTGAACCTCAGGGACCACATGTTAATACCCAGTTTGTCTTATGCACCATGTTCATCTCATTCTCAATGGTGTATGTCAAACACCTTCATATTAAGTCAAATAATATCGGTGTGGCTACAACAGCCATTATTTATGATGAAGCATGACAGTAGGCTATCGTATTTGTCTGTCTGATTATTACAATTGCCCGTTAATTAAATTTAGCTAATCAAATGGGGCTAGAAGCAGCACTACCATATGGCCAGTCACATCTCCATGGAATGATGGCTATCGGTACCGAAACATGGCTTGACAGCTGAAAGCCACAAGGCTGTGGTAAAGGATTTCCAACCAGAGACACCCCGTCTCAGGCAGAGCCAGGTACTAGAGGCTGTGCCTGCCTGATCCTGGCTCCTTCCAAAGCCAAATCCCGCAGGTGCTGGATGTTTCCCCTCGCAGGACCCCCCCAGGTCAGCCAAGCCTCCTAGAAGCAGTACTTACAGCCTCTGCTACTTTCCTACACCTAATGCAAGGGGGAAAAACAGTATTGTGCACACCTCCTTGAACGATTGCCAATCCCTGCAGCTAGGAGATGAGGTAATATGATAAGGGAGGCCAACAGCAGTTCAACAGAGCGCTAGATCTTCTTAGCCCTCATTACTGTGTGGACCCATCTAACCAGCTGCTGTTCTACTGTCAGCTATAGCCAATATTCAGGAGTGACAAACAGATTACAAATCCCCTCTCAGCTGCAATCTATTCTTTATGTTATACCACCTCAGTGACAATCACAGAATACGCCCTAAAAGAGTCTCACTCCTGGGCAATCAAATTAAAGTCATTCAGCAATGGCTTGTTTGCTGAAACATATCAACATTGTACCTGTCTTGTATTTGAAAGAGTGATATTTTTCTACAGGGAAAAGATATTTGCCACTGACTTGACTGATTTGGCAATTTCTCTGTTTATCAATATCCCACAATTCTTTCACATTTACAAAATACAGTAATAATACTTACCACCTTATGGGCTGCTATGAGGCATAATTCTTTAGTCCTTCTGAAGTGCTCAGAGATCCTCCAAAGAATTCAATCTGGAAATAAAATTATCATTATCATTAGTACACGTGGGGGATTTACTATATTCATCTCCATTCTCCCTTACACAAATGACTGTTTTTGGGGTTTGGAGTTTGCTCTTCCATGCATGCATGAGAGTAAAAACTCACCACACTTTGGTGCACCTCAGTGATACCAGGAATCACATTACTCCTACCGGCGTTTACGTTTTTTTCTTTAGAACAGTATCTAAGAAATTAATTTAAAAATAGAAACCTCGCTAGACAAAGTAAGTTTGTGGGCCTGTCAAAAACACAAAAATGGTAATGATCCTATGATATGAAAGACATAACGAGTGAATTTATACATTCACACTGTATCAGCAGGCAGCGCTGGACACCTAAGGAAGGTAATCTGAACTGCTGCTTGGACACAACTATTTCTGTCCATTGGCTACCAAGAGAACCCACACCAACTAAGATCACTAGGTAAGTCACTTAGATGCCTAGCACTAGGAGGTTAGTATAGTCCCCAGAAACAACGGAAATCACAAATTCAGACCTACTTCAGACTAGACAGAGTGCCTTCACACAGCTGAATGCCTCCATGGAAATGTATTCCCAAACTATGCTCTCCCTTGGAAGCAAGCACATTTTATTCAGGAGCACTGAGCTGAGTTTCCACCCCTGCCACAAGACTCCAGTATGACCCTGAGCAAACAGCAGATGAGGCATTTTCCGGCACCCAAATGGCAGGTAGGGAGCCTGCATCTCCTGGAAGCCACCCCTCCCACCTCCAGCTTTGAAAACTCCTTTTAATCCGTCTCTGTCCCTGCAAAATGGGGGTAACATTTTCTCTCCTTTCTCTCCCTGTTTGCTGTCTGCTTAGTCTGGGAATTCTTGTGGATCGAGTCCGTCTCTCCTGTGGGGTATAAACGGGGTGCTTAATATAGTGGGCACTGATCTTAGCCCCTCTAGGCACTAACAGAAAGCAAAACAAACACAGCAATGGCACCTCAACTGTGGCAATTGTGAATCTACATGCTGCTCACACAGACAGAGAAAAGCAGTCCACTTTCATCCCCCAAGCACACAATTTGAAGTGCAGCTCTTTGTCGAACAGGCCTGTGAGTTTAAATATTGCCCTTCTGGGCCTCCATGTTTCTTGTCCCTCAGTAATTTCAATTCATATATTCACTACAAGGAAATTAGGGGGGGAAAGAGGGTAATTAAGCCCTCCCGCTCCACAATTTTTGCCTGAAACTTGACTCAAAACAGGTTTTTAGTCCAAGAATTGAGTTCTATTTTCTAATGCACGCTTTATGTATTTCTAGACCTCACCTAGATTAGAAGCGGATGAGCCAAAGCAAACACACGTGCGCACACAAATGCACAGTGCTAGTGTGTGTATGTGCAAGAAAAAGAGAGAGGGAGTTTGCTTTCCCAGTATTTTTGCATCTGTAAGCAGGGAGGCTTGAAAACCTTGCAAAGAAAGTCTGTTCCCTTGAGAATTCCTGCCTAGCTCTCTGCAGATTCAAGAAGCAATCTTTGGCTACCGCGCATGGGAATCCCGGGATTTTGGCACCGTCATAACATCAGCATCATTAGAAACAGTGATTTATTTTAATTGTCACCTTGTACCCCATACTGCCACATGCAGTCAGAATGTCAATTCTTTATCAATGTGTGCGGTTGACATGGAAACAGATCAGCTGAAATGGAAGCAATAAGAAAAAATGTGTTACTCCTCTAAGTTATACTTAGAAGTGGTAAATCTGTGTGTGCTGCAACAGATTTAAATACTCAATAAACTACACCGAAGAAATAAACAACTATTTGGGGTGACAGTCATTTCAGTTGTTTACATCATAGCCTGCATTTAGAAAAGCTCCAGTGTTACTATGGTAACCACTTTTGCTTAAACGTAGTTGTGGACGCACTTTAGGTATGATCTAAATTAACTGAAGATGGAGGAACAAAACTGGGGGGAAAGGGCTGAAGGAGCGCCGGGCTGCTCCCCACCAGCCCAGAGCGGCACGTGGCGGAGACATGGCCTCGGCTCGTCCCCGTCTACGCTCCCAGCGAGGACCTGAAGCAGGTGCCAGGCTGCACCGGTTAGGTTTTAGAGGTAGCAGAGACACAGAGCTGCTTACCATCCCCTCAGGGCTCGTACCGCACCCCGGAGCCACTCGTCCTCTCCCTCCGGTCACCGGGTGGGTGGCGGCGAGAACGGGAGCCTGCAAGAGGGGCTCGCTCCGCGCCTCTGGCACAGTTTGAGGCTTTCCTCTTTGGGATCTCTCCCGGCACGAGAGGAGAGCTGCAGGAAGGCGAATCTGTCGCGCAAGCCTTCTGCCAAAATCTGCCACTTGGAGCGGACGCCGCCTCACGATTAACTTCACGGAGCTAAGAAACTGCCCTAAAAGATGCAGCACAGACCTTTGACCAACACTCCATTTCCACTAGAAAGATTAAATCTCTGTGCAGCTAAAGCTAGTTTCATAGTCATAGGGAACAAGGCCAGAGGGGCCACTGTGATCTGCTGTTCTTAATAGGGATTAAAGGAGCCTACGGTCTCCTGAACACCTGCCTCGCAACCTGAAAGCGAGCGGCGGCGAGATGGAGATCACTGAGCAGAAAATGGAGGGAGAGGCTCCTCTGCCCTCTTGCCAGGTGCCAGGGCAAGGGGCAGCAGAAGGAACAGACACGTTTGAAATGACTTCTCTAAACAGGATCACGGAGGCGTTTGGAGCCAAAGGCGGTTCAAAGCCCGTGGAGCCTGGCAATAGTGCGAGGCATTCCAGTGCTGAACTTGCCGGGGCAACCCCCCACACACTTCAGCTGTGCTAAGACATCAAGGAATGTGGATTTTTTTTTTCTTTTCTTCCCTTTTCCGTTTTTCACATTTCTGCATGATTACGTTAGATAATGATACATACCTTCCAAAAGCTTGTGCATCAATTAACAACGTAAGGAAGGACACACATCATTAACTACACGCTGGCCTGTGAAATACGGACATGGAATATGGCATAACATTCTAAAAATAGCAGGAAGGCCTGCCTTGTTTAGGTCAAGTTTTATTTTAATTCCCTTAATAAAACATCTGATATTAAACAACGAAGCGGAAGACACACCGCTGCTTAGCCTCAATGGGTGCTCCAGACAGATCTGCTGTGACTTAATCTGCACAGCAAAATGCAAAGCCGAGGAACGTAAGTTTATGCAGGCATGAAACATAATAATGCTTTAACCTCATACAGCATTTATCAATCCAAATGATCCCAAACTATTCTACAAACCATACACTAACTGAAATGCTTCCATCTGTGTTGTTATCTTACACACGGGATTTGTATTTTGGTGAGATTCAGGATGTGTTGTATTAGACGCTGGGCCAAAATGCTGATATCGCCGCACACAGTCAGAGATGAGGAGACAAGCTACTAGCTGTCAGGGTTATATCGAGAAAATTCTGCTTTTCTCAAGTAGGGATGAGGGAACAGAACTGGACGAGAAGAGGACACACAGCACGTGTCTCTGCAGCTACAACTGGTCCACATCAGAAGTGGCTGGTGAGTGCGATAGCACAGTATTTCTAGATCATTAAAGCACACATATTGGAAGCATACATACTTCTGGAAGGAGAGACAGCCTCTGTCTGAAACTGCTTGTAGGTTAAGCAGAATAGACTGATGAAGCAGGCAGAAAAGCATCTTGCTTATACCCAGTTTTCTAATAGGGAATAGTAATTTGAAGATCACGCTGGAATGTTGTAGAAAAGAAGAAAACAACCCCAGCTGCCCTGAGCATAAATCAAATGCCTTACACACACACGCACACACACAAAACCAAACCACCTTCTTCCTCCTCTGGAGTGGACTGTGGTTGCCAGAAAAAAATATATTGCAGAGAGACAAAGAAAAGAGTGTAGTGGAATTATCAGTGCAAACTCTTACTCCTTTGAAACACGCCTCATCGGTAACTCGGTTTCCAGTAAGAATGTACAAGATTGTCATTTTTAAAGCCTCATCTGAAAACATAAACTGATGGCAATAAAGGCAGCAACCTTCTATCTATTCCAAACCAATGGTATTGTTTCCTAATGTCCCTAAGACGCCTGGGGAACAGATGCTCCTAAAAGCCACAGTCTTTTGATCCTATAAATTGAATGCTTTTGAGAATGTCACCCAGAATTCTCATGTCAGTCCTAGGAAAACATAATCTAAAACAGAGGACGATTTTGATTTTCCACCTGACTCAGCAGGTGAAGAGATAATTAGATAGGCAAAATGAATGTTCTTGAAGGTAAATATACCTCCTGTAATTCTACTGCCAACTGAATTAAGGTTTGCCTCCTGCAATAAGGAGCATTCTAACTCAGCATCTGGAGGAAAGCTAAGACCTGTCAGACTTCAGAAGTCACTGGTGGTCCTTCCTACATCACAACGTAGTATTTTAGAGCATAGAAACCAATGCATAGAAGGAAAGGGAAGAGAGAGAGGAAAGCAGGGTCTTTCTTGTCTCTGTTCGTGGTAATAAGCAACAGCAATAAAAGAATTCAACAACACGACAAAAAAACTAAAGCGGGTGGATTGCCCATTCTTTTCTCCCCATTAAACCCAAATGATTCCTCTTATGGATTGGTAACATGAAGCGGCTTATTTTGTCAAGTGCTCTTCAGCCTAACCATGACTTCCACCTCTGGAAGTGGAAGAATCCCATATGTCAAGTAAGCAAAGACAGGTTATCCTTCTGCAGCGATAGCTCAATGCTGATTGAAAGTCTCATTTGTCAGGGGAAAGAATTGTTGTTTTTCTTTTTAAATTAACCCAGAAGAAGAAAAAGATATTTGTCCAGACCCAAGTGCTTTTTCATTCCTCAAGCAGCTGCTAGTTTGAGAGAATTTTAAATGGTTGGCCTTTATGAAATGAATTGGTAATCACAGCCCTGTGCCTCGCACACTGTAGACTGAATGATTCAGGGGACTGGTAATAGGATAAAGCCTTTCACCTCACCAGCTGTGGTTCAAATGCAGAGTAATTCTTAACTTACTAAACACTGTCACTACATGATGGGCACTTGATTGTTATCGTACAATGAATCAGGTGTTTTTCCTAGTGGAAAAGTATTCATACTACAGACAATATACTAATTATTGTCAGTAATTAGCAGCACTCTTGGCAGTGACAGTAGAGGGACCTGTAGAAAATTACCCATATGTTCATCCCTTGGAGGTTGTCATTTCAAGGCAGGGGTCAAGCCCTTCAGACAGTCACTGTAGCTATTCTTGTAGCTCTTTCCCACCTTGAGTACGTTTTGCGGATGAACTGAGTTCAGCCTCCAGAGCTGTCAATCTACCACTTTTATTACGGCTAAATTACTTTTGTTTCAAATGCTGGAGGCAACTTTGAATGCCGGCTCTAATTAGATTGTAATTGTTGGAGGATCTGAGCAACTGTGGCAGGTTTGGGTGGAGAATTTGGTGGCTTAGAGTATTTGTGCAAACAAATTTCACGAGCACAAAACCCACAGCCGCTTGTAACGGTGGGCATGTGCTTAGACAATTTATACAACTACCTACCTAAGCCAGAGAAGCAAAACTTTGCATTTCCACATGCAAAGTGACAGACATGAAAAAGCCATCTGTCCAAGTAGACAGTTTCATGGGTCAGGCAGTTTTCATGAGCCCAGGATGTTTTGGTGCAAACAGGAAAAGGTGAGTTTAATTAGGAACAAATATTTTTGTACAAACAGAATGAGGTACATTGACCTACGCAAGAACCAATAACAAGAAAGAGGTATATATGTATATAAATAACCCTGTTTTCAGAACAATAAAAAAAACACAAACTAAAAAGAAAATAAATCTCAAATATATATAGGAATAAATCCTGCCATTTAGCACTAGAAGCCTTATCTTTCCCTCGGGGAAAAATACTCATGAACAGTCCAGGAACTCCATGCCCTGTTGCTGAATAGCATTTTTCCTCTGCCTTCCTTTGGGAAAGTGTAGACCCCTCAACACTTCAACCCCTCTAATATAACACAGCCCAGAGATCTGCAGGGAAATCCTGAAGATCCGAGAGCGAACATTTAAAGGCCAGGGAGCTTCTGCTAGGAGACCATGTGTTTCCACGTTATCTCCTGAGGTCTACCTATCATAATGACAGCATTACCTCTTTGTGCAGCTCCAGGGAGAGCTGAGCAAATATTGGATTATCTGGTTCAACGGCCAAACAAAAAACAATCATGGGTAGAAAAAATTTCAGTTGAATCTACTTGAAATAAAAGCTGAGGGCGGGGGAGGTACGGCTAAGGAAAAAAAAAAAAAAAAAGGAGGAAATGTTTGCCTTTAATGTATTAAATCCTCTACTCTCTATTTTTGACCTGAAAAGGAAAAAAGGCCACACAAAATTAAATCATTTTTTAAACCTTTTCTTTTCTCCTTCTCTGTGGTTTTTTCTTCTTGCGATAAGCCTTCACCAAAATTCACATCACACCAACACAGATCTGGTCTCCCTGAAAAGTTTGTTTTCTTCAGCAAATCTACTGCTTCATAACACTTTGCCTAGGTCCAGCTCTAGGAAGAATTGTACTATCTGAAGCAGAGAGATCCAGTAACCAGATTTTTGTCTATAAAGAAAGGGACAAGTTTTCAAGTTAGAAAAGTTAGCCACTCAGTCACTATGGATCAAAAACTGTGGCTGCCAATTTGTTTTCCGAGAAGGGAGAAGAGAACCAAACGCCATCCTCTGAAGGACAGACCAGTAGCCTCACTCACTCACTGTATGTACTGTCCCCACTGTTTTGTTTTGTTCTCCTATAAGTAAAACCACAGCCACAGTTCCTCACTCAGAAGCTGATTTGTGTTTTGCTCCTGCTGTGGTGCCATGAACATTAAAGAGAAGAATAAAAACCTTTCACACTGCGGTGACCTACTCCAGGTAATTCTCAGCTCCAAACTGAAAAGGCTATAGGGCATGGGCAAACTAAGCACCCCTGAAGCACAACTAGAAGAGATAGCAAGCCCGTTCAAAGTTTACCAGCAGCTTTATCTGGGCAATGTTTGCACTGGAGGAGATGGCTAAAAAGTGAAGCTGTGAAGAGGAACCTGACAGCCAACATGAAGAAGCTGGAAGACACAATGACAAAGCAGAACCAGGACTTCAAACAGCCACAGAATGAAAAAGAAGAAATTCAAAAAGAACTCCAGAAGGTAAAGGCGGGGGCTTGCGGGGGGAGGAAGCAAAAACTTGATGGATTTTGAAAAGAGAATATCTAAGAAGGTATTAAAATGTGCAGGGGCTGGGAGTGCAAGTGAAGATCCAAAAGTAAACACACAAAAAAAGGAAAATAAAATTCTTGTTGGGGAATGGTGGATGTTCTTTGACAGCGTAACAACAAAGATAAATAGATACATCCTTGCCTTCCATTCTAGGTGACTGCAAGATACCAGAGAAGAAAGCACAGAAGTATTACATGGGGAAGAAAGTCAATGCAAAGAAACAGAAAAAGCTATTCAAATAAAGAAAACAGTTAGAAACTCCTGTACAGCAAACCTCTCTAATGCATAAGATGAGCAGTCTTTTCTAGGTGGCCACGGGAAGAAGAAAAACAGAAGTATTTGCAAATAGAGCATTCTTAGAGGCCAGGTTTACCTGAAGTCCAAGCAAAACAACAGAGGAGCAGAGACTGGATAAAGAGTTTCTCCTCACCCTTGTTCTGGGCTCATGCCAAGGTCAGAGAAGTATTGTCCCAGTCCAGCATATTTTCTGGGATCAGGGAGCGTGTTAAAGTGAAAGGGCAGGAAAAACCTAGTCTTTGTCATCCTGCTAAAACACAACCATACCCTGGGCAGTAAAGCTGCCCGGTCCCGTTGAAAACGACTCTACTATCAGTTGCAAAGGACAGAAAGAGCCCTTTACATGTCGCACTTCAGCACTAGACATCATCAGGAGGTGTAATGTATGGCACCTGGCACCCGTGCTTATGGGATACACCTGGGGATATAAATCTGCCCCGAGAGAATGAAGCCGCAGAAGAGTACATCCATTAACTTTGATTAATAGCTTATGGTAGACACAAGGAGACATGTAATGGCAGATCTCTCTAAAGCCAGTCCACGCCTATCGCATGTCTGGCAGTGTATCTAATACATGTAGGGATCAGATTGCAAGGACTTTGCCTCTAAGACATCATTAAAACCTGTATATACATTCATGCCTCACACAGGCTTCAGGGGACCTCACTGCCTTCTCAGCCACATTCAGCTAGAGACTTGCGCTAGCAAGATGGAGAACATCCACTTCTCAGATACTCCACTTATTATGGCTGAAAGTAAGGTGCCTGGCTTATTCACTGCTACTTTGTTATTTTTATTTCTCTGTCAGTTGTATCAGCTCATAGATACACACAATGGCTTTGTGCCGCATAACTGTTCCTTCAGTGGAGTTAACTCCAGATTTACATCTGTTTAAAACAAGGGTGGGAACAACATTAGAGTCCAAACCTTTAAGACTGAGATTGGACAATTCATATGCCCACTTCCAACAAACCTGCAAAAGCAAGACTAGTTTGCATCTTGTGCCTAGAGACAGGAAAAAAAAACAAGTCTCTACGTGAATACAGAGACAGACAGTGCTCACCTGCTATCACCAGCCCAGAACAGGACCAGCTGTTGGTAGCCCCTGGTATCTCTGTCCCGCCCCCCCAAACACACACATACACGTTGCACGTAAGTTCTGCAAGGCCTGAGGGTCCCGCACAGCCCAGGAGCAAAACCACCACGTAGCCTTCGCTCAGAACGTGCACAGAGAAAAAAACTCTACCTCGCAGACAGGCCCCTGGAGGGGTGTGATGGAGGGGAAGAGCAGGCACTTGGCAGCTTCTCCTACTGACACGTGGACTTGCTGAACTCTGCAACTCCTCGTCTGCGTCAAAGAAGAGCTCCAGTGCAACCTGAAAAGTCATTTATATTATCATCAGAAGTACTGGTACCTGAACAGACACGAGCTTAAGGTATCACCCAGTTGCTTGGTACTTTCCCCTCAAATACTGCCCTGCCAAAAGAAGTCTCTCTGATGAAATACTGACTTCGAAATGGCTTCAGGTGCAAAGCTGCCAAGCAGGGTATGGCCAGCCTTATGGACTACTCCTATCCCCACCAGCTGGGACACCAGTACCTCCCGAAGGAAAACCAGTCACACTTTCAACCCCTGGCACAGAGAGCCGGCTGCCACTTGGTGCCCAGGGCACCCCCGGGTGCCACTAACCCAGTCTGGGGACATGGGGGCAGCTGTGGCGAGGCACTCCCCCCCTCACCTCAGGAGGGCACAGGCACTGCCACGCTCGGGCCTTCGCTCGGCGGCTGGCACGCATCTCCAGGGCTGGCACCTCCTTGATCTGTAATATTTACGCGAACCATGCCAATATTTGCACACACAACATCTGGGATTTAAATTAAAAAAAA